>OZ020519.1:21464244-21835684 GCA_963971425.1 Bryoerythrophyllum caledonicum | reverse complement strand
GCATATGCACCTTCTGGCGCGAAAGGATTTAAACAAACCGGGCAAGCATCCTCATTTTGCGTGAAGCTTGCTGGTGTTGGCCATAATTTGCGTGGTGCCATGTTTCCGCTTGGTTGAAGGGCATGAAAAGACATAGCCTCTGCGTGGTCCCTCTCCAACTTTGCCCAGTCAATAGATTTACCATCTGGCAACAGAGCAATTCAGTTGGAAACAACTCGTCGATGTGAGCCCAAGATGTGAGTCCAAAGTCACGGCGCGTATTATTCGTCAGATATTCATTTTCAATCTTCTTGAATTCTATAGCCATTTGCCTCGCACGGTCAACATTTAAGATGCATGCCACCTTCCATTGATAGTACTGCTCGCCCACCGATCTAATCCTTTTTCGTAGGATGTCGTTTGCACTGCGAAGCTGAACTAGTTCCGTGCTTGGATTAGCTGGGGGAAAATGAAAGAGAATCCTTGGTGCCGATGGAATCTACGAATGGTTGCGCTGCAACAATCGACGGCGGTAGAAAAACCAACGGACGACTAGCGAAGCCGTGACGCGGTGGTCTTGTCGGGGTCTCTAGCAAGAAACTAGTAATGTTCCCAATAACATTGACGATCATTGTCTCGTCCACACCTCGAGCAACTTCGCCAATATCAGCCTGGCTGGCAACACGTTCTCGACGCAACTCTTCTATTTCGGCTGCTTGCTTGGTGATAATATCACCCTTTTCACAGAATTGCAGCTTGAGGTTTTCAATCTCTTCTTGGAGGACGTTGAATCATCTCATCCTTCAAGCTGATAGTGTCCAATAACTCCTGGTGAGCATCGACGGTCGTACTTCCGGACCCTGATGCTACATGCCTGGTGTTGGTGACTACGACATCCATCATTGGCATTTCATCCACAACATGGATGGATTCTTCATCTCCAACACCCTCAAGCCTGGCGCCGGGTTCATCATCGCCAACAAGATTTACGATTGGTAAATCTACCTGGCCACCTCCTTGAAGAAATAGACGTCCTGCTTAATGGAGCTTCACTCGTTGGCGCTTTTTTTTCGTGACGCACACGCCACTAGAGAAGTCGATGAACATCGACCTACACGTCGATCTGAGTCCGAATCTGGTGATAAATTTGACTTTACTGGAGCTACTTCTGCTAGGCCATCCGTTTTTTGTGGCCCTAGTGCCGTAAAAGAAAACACTGGATGTTGCTCCCTAGGCACATCGACATGCATCCAGACCCTCGACATTTCTGGAGTTTTTCCGCACAGTCCTCCAATCCACTCGCTTATTGAGAACAACCTCTGCATATACCATGTGAGCGAGATAGAGGGGACAATCATTGCGGGGCATGAATTTGAGCTCGTATAAGTATTGGTGCACTTGGAGGGCACGAGCTCGAAACGCCTCATTGATGCAATACTTCAAATTCGCCTTGTTTGCGCGACGATTTATTAAATGGCGATGTGGAGGAAACATCTTCGACAGATGGCACCACTCAATGTAATCCTCGCAAGTGACAGACGACCACGGCGACGGCTCATCTTGCCAACCCACAAATGCAATCTTTGCTGGATTGTTGAACACGTGCATCCGCTTCATCTGGAGCTTCCAGTGCCTCGCCCTATCTCTGTCTTTCTCCCTCTTCCTCTGCGCGGTGGACATTGGTGGCTGTTGTTGGGCATCCAGCTCACTCTCACTCTTCATAGCCAAACACTGTAAAAAAATCTACCAAAATGTTCGTTAACTACGCTAAGTTCTATTGAAAAAAAAACTAACAAAAAATACCACCTTGGATTTCAAAATAATCCAAGGTAGCGATGTTAATTAATTAGAACGGTGATCAATGCGGTGATCCAATACGTCGTATGGATGTGTGCAAATCTGGAGCCTCAATCGAAGATCACGCAATCAGCCACTTTAAAAAGATAGTTGAAGGCCACAATTTTCAATTGGAGTTTGTGAGATGGGCTGGGCGCGCGCGACCATTTATACTAGCGGGCCGGGCGCGCATGTCGTATGGGGACCGGGCGCGTAAGTTGGGGTCTCGCGCGTACGTTTCAAGGTCTCGGGCGTAGGGTTTGAGGCCTCGCGCGTAGGATCCACGGTCGGGCGCATGGACATTGAGGCCGGGCGCGTGCAGGAACAGACTGGGCGCGTGCGGAAACGGGCTCTATCCGTGCGGGAACAGACTCTATTTGTGCGGGAATAGGCTCTATTCGTGGGGGAACAAACTCTACTCGGTTACGGGCCGGGCGCGTACGCTGGAGGGCCAGGCGCGTACGCTAGAGGGCCAAGCGCGTACGCTGGAGGGCCAGACGCGTTCGCTGGAGGGCCGAGCGCGTTTGCTGGAGGGCCAGGCGCGTTCGTTGGAGGGCCGGACGCGTTTGCTGGAGGGCCGGGCGCATTTGCAGGAGGTCCGGGTGCGTTCAGTCGAGGGTCGGGCGCGTCCGCTGGAGGGCCGAGCGCGTTCCCTGGAGGGCTGTGTGCGTTCGCTGGAGGGCTGGGCGCATTCTTTGGAGGGCGGGCGCGTATGTTGGAGGGCCGGGCGCGTTCGTTGGAGGGTCGGGCGCGTATGTTAGAGGGCCGAGCGCGCACGCTGGAGGATTGGGCGCGTTCGCTGGAGGGCCGGACGCGTGGCGTCTTGGTCAGGCGCAAAGAGACGCGCATGCGAGGCCAGGGTTTTCCATTTCACTATAAATGGAACAGATTCTAATATCAATCACATAGGCTCCTCTCAAGTGGCTCCTTGTCCTAGTACTATTCGTACTTTGCTAGGAACTAAGAGAGGGGCCACCACACATTGGGTCCGGGGGAGGTTTTTGATTTTTTTTATAAAATTATAGTTTGTGTAGGGTTGTGATTATTGCAATGGCCACTGATCGTAATATTGGAAAGCGGCCCGCGTATGTTGATTTAGATGCTCCAGATGCATCTGAGCTTCCACCTACTAGCGTTGCGGAGTCGAGCCGCAATCCTTCCGATGCACCGAAGGCACCGTCGAAGAGGGCCAAGCAAAAAATGTTTGCGCACGAGAAGGATGCCGGTTATCCACCAAAGGAGTATACCGCATTTCTTCGAGGTGTGGCAATACAATACTACCGTCGATGGTGTGAAACTGACGTGGTGCGATTCTGTCAAGTTTATTTGGAGAAGGGAGAGCCACGAATCATGTGCCTACAGGCCGACCTCCAGTCGAAATTCGAGCGCGCTCTGGAGAGGTCTGAATCGTTCAAGGATGCATATGGCATGTATCACTATGCCTCATTCATGGAGAGAGTAATCACTCATTGTACGAGTAATGCATCGCATGTATTCGATTGTGAGGTGAAAAAAACCTCGCGGGGGCCAGCATCAGCCACGGGACTTGGAACTCTGCAAGTTCCTCGAAGGTGTGAAGACCACCATCGGCAGGTTTTCAAGCTCTCGTATCAGAGGTATGCCTTGGAATGAACAAGCGATGAAGTCAGCCATGGAGGCGCATATGTTGCACATCGTGCAATTTCTTCCAGAAGATATCGGAGTTTATGGACTTTCCGGATATGACACCGTTGGTGGATACGGAAAGGTTCGGAAGGTCCGCATCGTGGGTGTGCGAGCCATTTCGGCATACATGGAATTTGCCGGGAAAATGCCAACGGCGTCTCATCCGAAGGAGAAATTTAGACAACGGTCTCACGAGGCCATGATATGTCATGTTGCACACCCAGGAGTTATAAAGTTTTGGGCGGTGAATACAAAGAATATGGAGGCGTACACATTGTGGTGGAATGGTGGTAGCTGGGCCCATTTTAAAACCGTCGATTCCAAGGCAAATCCGGCGGCTTCAAGCAACTCAATCCTTTCAGCTCCATATATTTTGGCGGAGGATACAACACAAATTTTAGCCTTCCGGAAGAATAGAGCAAGACTTGCCTGGGCTTTGATGTGCACCATGGCCCAAGTCCACAAGGCAAATGTCATTCACAATGACATCGCTCCCACAAACGTGCTTCTCCACTTTCCTCCAGAGAAACCAGGATCCGTCTTCATTGGCGTTTGTGATTGGGGAATTGCGAGCCGAGTATCACACGAAGAGCCATCAAAATATGGATTTCGGACAGACACGGAGCTTGACAATCAACGCCGTAGACGACATTGGGTAGCTCCAGAGTTGTTTTACAAACTCGGCACACAAGATTCGGAAACGGCATTGGATGTGATGCAGCGGCGCCACCAATACACCCAGCTCGCCGATTCGTACTCCATTGGGTGGATGGCTAGAGCGATTTGGGAGAAAGAATCTGACTCAACATTCTTCAAATCAACCGTCAACTACGCAAACTTTTCAAGTGAAGATCGAGAAATTACTGGAGCGAGATCCCCTCAAACGTCCAACACTCTGCAAAGTGGTTGACGAGCTAATGGCTAAACCATTCAACTTTGAAGTGTTGGACACTTGCTTCTGCTATGAGATATAGATATTTTGACTTAGCATATTGATAGTGAAGGTTTCAATTGTTGATCATTTTGCAATACGTACTAGCATTGTGATGTAACGGTGCTTTTTGCCCACCTCGTGATAAATAAAAGATTAACATTTTTCACACATTGCAACATGAAGCTCATGCATGTTAAGAAGTGAGAGAGCGCGCGCGACCTCAGAATTCAATACCCGTACGCGCGCGATCTCAAAGACCACGCGCCAGGCCCAGCCCCCTCCACGAACGCACCCAGTCCTCCCCACGAACGCGCGCAGCCCCTCTACGAACGCGCGCGACCTTGGCCGGACGCGCCAGCCCCACCAAGTATGCGACCGGCCCTTCACCGCGCGCGCCCGCCCACTTGCGATACGCGAGCGGTCCTCCTTGCACGCGCCCAGCTCCTCACGGTACGCGCCCGGTCCACCCCTGTACGCGCCCGGCCCAACACGGTACGCGCCCAGTCCTCACCTATATGCGCCCGACCCCTTCAGTATGCGCCTGGCCCATCTCCGTAAGCGCCCGACTCCTTCACGCGCTCGCCCCTCTGTCTGCATGCACGCGACCCTGTTGACGACATGTCAGCCACGTAGTCGCCTTCGTGGCAATGGGTAAATTGATTTACATCGAGTCATGGTCAAACTAGGGTTGACCCTTATCGGACGGACAGCAGCCTCTACTGGACGGACATCTGGACGGACGGACACTACCGGACGGACGGACGGCCGAACAATCCTGCTGACAACCAATACGACGGAAGCTTGCGTGCTCACTCGGAGAAGTGGACCTAGGCAGAGTGGAAACGGACCTACGCCTTCGAGGATGGAGAGGTCAAGGTGGCGGAGCGGAAGGACGACCTCACGGATGGGGAGTTCCTTGGACCGTCTGATCCAAAAGAGGGATACTCGATCCGTGACCTAATCGACCCACAGGCCCGGATAGTAATAGGGTTTCTAAACCCTATTTTCCACCCGGAGAAACCCAAGCGCTTGGTGCTGAAGTGGGCGACCACCTTCTTGGGCACCATGCGAGGCAAGATCTCCGTAGATTGGGCCTCCTTCATGCAAGACCTGGTGGAACGATTGATCAAGAGCCTTCATCGGAAGGCGAGGTCCCCCCTGCCGGTTTACCTAACGCACCTCTATCACAGGCATGAGGTGTTGAAACCGGAGGAGCATGACGAATATGAAGAACTGCTGACCATTCAGCAGTATGATGGGGTGGAGGCCGACTCGGAGGAAGAAAAAGAGGCGGAGCCACCTCCGGCGGAAACACCGCAAACACGCAAGAGGAGTCGCTCGGTGCCACCGGATCAGCTACCGGTAAGATCCCCACCCACTTGTCTGGACCCGGCTCCAGAAGAAGAATACGAGGCGGGACCTTCGAAGCGGCCAGGGCGATGCCCGACTCCGGATCTTCCCACACTCACCGGGAGACACAAAGAGGACATCATGGAGCTGCTCCAACATGTCGCATGGAGGGCCGCCCGGATCAACCAAAACCTGAACGACATTACCTCCCTGATACACCCCATCATGGAGGAGCTCCGGATTGAGAACTCAGAGGAAATCCTTTTCCGATTGAAGAGCCTTGGGGAGAGCGACTTCCGGCTGGAGCAGATGGAAGCACAGCATCGGACCCTTCTCCAAGCCCGGGCAAAAATGCAGCAGGATCTGTCGAAGGCCGATGCACCACTTGAAGAAGCCCAAGTACTCCAGAAGGCAACAGAAGGCAAACCGGTCGCATCAACTCAAGCCCTTGGCGAGGTTCGGGAAGCGCTAAATTTTCCGGTTGACATTGTCAACAGAAGCATCCTCTTCACCAAGTACCTAGAGAAGGGAGGTGAGGTGAACCGGGGCCAGATCATTCGGTTTCATCTGGACCACGCCCGCAAGATGGAGAAGACATGGGGACATATCCAACTACTGGCGAACAACACAGCCAGTACCGTCATTCCGGAGAAGCCGGCGGAGCCTAACCCCACCATCGACCTTACCTCATCCCCGGAGGCAACCGGGCCTTTACAACAGGCACTTGAACCCTCCGGGAAGGGTAAGGGACCTATGGAAGAGTCGGTGGTAACACCAAAAACAGCTCCGCCCGGACAGAGTGGCAGGGCGCCTTCCAACATTCCAGAGACGGTCAGGAAGACCCACCTCCCTTCACCATTGTTTTAGGATTCTCCTCCCAGCTTCCGGATCCCTCTTTCTCCACCTACCTCTAGTTGCCGGAAGACGACTTCTCCCCTGTCCCGAGGCCATCCGGATACTGCCACAAGCCCCAAGACAACAAAGGGGACTCCCACCGGCACAGCGGAGAAGGCCACGCAGGTGGCAGCTTCAACCGACCAACCGGAAGCTGAAGCTCCAGCTTCCAGAGGTGGACCAGTACTGGATCCCACTCCGGACAAGGTAAGTGGCAGGAAGCAGACTGTGAGAGCATCTCCGATGCGCCGGAGTGGACAGAATAAGAAGACTTCGTAGTTAGATTATTCGTTTTATTAGAAGATTGTTTAGTTCCGGTCATCAGACTTGTCGTAGCAGTTACCGATGGGGCTCCAGATTGCACCCGGCTACCAACCTGTCTACTAAACCGGAAACTCAAAATTGTGGACCGGTGGATAAATCAGATCTGAGATCCATAATTTTTGGATCTCAAGTTTGAAATCCTGGATCTTCTGGGATAAGATTTTTTAGATAGGATTTTCTGGATTTCTCGCAGATTAGGTAATGCTTGGATCAGGTTGATTCACTAGTACTTAGTATCATGAGTTTTCTCAACTCATGATCTTGTTTTCCTTATCATTGAATATATTACGGAGCTATCACTAGATTTGCTACCTAGTTTGTGCAAACAAAAGTTGTTTCTTTGTAAGGTACAAGGTCCGTTGTTGTAGTACATGTTGTGCAAGTTTCTTTGAAGAGAGGGATATTCGTTATACTTAGGAGTGAACCGGCTTGGATTTCCAGCAGGAGAGCATCCGGAATAGCTGGAGAAGATTGCAGAGGTGTTCTTGGTCACCTACAAAGTCCGGAAGAATCGAGGAGGGGAGGAGATATATTGCAGAGGTGTTCCTGGTAGTCTCTAGGGCACGGAAGAATCCGTGTGAACCCGAGTTCCGGTCAAAAACCGGAGTTTACCCCCACAAAAGGAAAGCCTGCTATGTGAGTCTAGAAGGAGTCCTCCCAAGTAAACCATATCCAAATCTCCGGAGGGCTACAAAAGTGCTACCGGAACGTCATTGTAGTCCGGACTTACCTCTGTGTGACGGCATCCGGAAGGCCTTCCGGATGACGTGAGAGTTAAAGTCCGGAAGCAACCCTATACCACCGATTAGTAGAATAGGGAGAGTGAATGTCCGGTCACTATAAATTCCGGGGCAGTGGCTGTCTAGCCACTTAAAGTCACAAGGCAGTGGAGAATCCGGCCACATACACAAAATAGGATCAGTGGCCTTCTGGTCACTTGCTTAAACCTTTCGGAAGCCACTCTGAGGAGGAACAGAGGTAAATCAAACTACCCCATGGTCTTCCGGAAGTCATTTCCGGAAATAACTGTATATACCTTCCGGAAACTAGTCCGGTACGATCTGTGTGAGTTCCGGAAGCCGGAAGGATCCGGACTCTTTACGAAATGGAATAACTAACCTAGGTGATCAATATTTAAGTGGTTTTGAATAATCTGAAAGGATAAAAAGATCTTTGTGGGAACGAAACCGAAGTGGTTTACTTTGGACGCACTTAGTGACGATTGAGTGCATTCCGGAGGAATACTGACTCTGCAAACTACGACAGGGGGTTTTACCCAAGTCATATTGACCCCTTTTTGACCATTTTTTAATGGGCTTTTAAAGCCTCACTCTTTTCTCTTCCTCCTCACCATCATTCCTCCATCTTCTCCTATTTTTTCCGTGGTTAAATTACCGTGGCTTCTTCGCGGTTTCCGAATTGGTAGGAGGTAAATTCCTCTCTATCCCTTCTCCTTCTAACTCTTCTTTTTTAACCTTTTCTATATAATTTTTTCTTTCTATTTATTTTTTGGTCAACTCCATAAAAATCTTGGTTGCCATAATGTGGCTCCCAATTTAAGAATTAGTGGATGAGAAAGGCTAATTGGCCATTTTGGTCAAAAATTATGAGCTAATCCAATTGGATAACCCACTTCTACTTCTTTCTAACCACAATCCATACGTTGTGTGATCCATTCGTCACCGTGAGCCGTTTTTGCGACTCACACATGGCGGCCATCTACGACAACTCAAAGAGGCGGAGAATCCCAACTCTTGCTCTTGGGCACACAGTCAAGTCCCACTTCTTCGTGACTAAATGGACTAAGGTCGTAAAAAGAATTGGGAGGTCCTACTTCTGAAGGTTGTGAGCAAATCACACCTTGTACTCCTTGCATCGGTTGCGCGATGTTCTCGTTGGGAATTTGTGAGAGAAAAATATTGCTCTCTTGTTTTGTTATTGTTCATTTGTTACTTTTTTGAATGTAATGTTAACAAGCAATGTCATCTTGAGGTAATTTGACGAAATTTAAGTTAATTAAGTCGTGAATGCAAAATGCATGTTAGAGGATAGTTGTTGCAAGGCCTTGGGTAGGATGTTTGGCACTAATTTAAGCTTTAGGTTTGATTTAGTGGAGAAGGACTAGAGGAGGGAAGATCCCCCCTGGTGAATCCTAAAATTAGGAATATGGTTAGTTGCTTAAATTAGAGTTGAGTGATTTACCATGGGCCTTGCGCAATTAGCTTGTAATGTTCATGGTTGTGTTTATGGCTTGATTGTCTTGGTTTTGTTCATTTAACTTCGTGGTGGTGTTTGTGAGTTACATTCATTCGTGGAGGTTCGTCAAGAATGGAGCTCCATGGAGGTTGGGAGCAACATTCATCCGTGGAGGCCTTAGGGTTAGGGCCTTAGGGTTAGGGCGAGCCGCCTCTTTGGCGGCTCCTTTTTTTGTACTTAAGAGCTTGTTTTCAAGCTATTCTCAAGCCCTCAAGTTCTCAATCAATCCCTCTCTTTGTATCTTGATTCATCTTGTGTCTCTCCCTCTTTCTTTTGTTATGCTTAGTTGTTGAGAGAAGGAAGGCCATGGGCCTCCTTCTCTCTAATATTGATCCCCTCTTCCATTGTGTTTGTACTTGCATTGTACTCAAGTATAGTGTGGTGTTTTTGTTCATTTCCATGGAGTGTCTCTCAGTCAATTGCTCATCAGTCCTTCAATTGTTGTCCAAACAGATCAAGATTTGAGATGATATTAGATCTCTTCAGTAGCTTTCCGTTGGTATATGGCGCGTCCAATTCGGAGTTATAGGGAGTGAGATACACCCCTCCAAAGTTACGGGTGTAGTAAGGGCTTTCCCCGCTGGCAGTAGAAAAGTAGGCCCCAGTCTTTTAGCAATCAGTCCTAGGGTTTCAGTCCTATGCTTCTGAGATTTTAGGGGTGGATGCACAATTGGCTTAGCTTTCCAAAAAGTTATGGCGCGCCCCAATCGGAGCTATGACAAAGAAATGGCAAGCAAAAAGCTAGAGGTCACTTCCAAGGTGATCCGGCGGAGCAGTTTCCTACTCAACCCCTTCTTGTTTTTCATCCTCTTCTTGTCTCCTCTTCTTCCTTGATCCTCTCTTCTTGTGATTTCTTTCAATTAAACCCTTGTGACCAAAGACCACCTCCATGGTGGTTTTTTTGGGCTCACAGAATTCCTTGCCGTTAAGGGTTTGGAGTTGAACGGAATTGTTGGGGAAGACCTCCTTTACGAGATAGGGTCCCAACTACAAGGCATCGAATTTGCCTGGGAAATCCAATCTCCTTGCGTCTTGGAGGAGGACTAGCATTCCCGGTCTTAGTGACCGGACCTTGTTCCGTTTGTCGAAGGCAATTTCCCTTCGACGTTGGATGGCTTCCATGTTCTGGGCGCTCCATCGGCGCATCTCATCGAGCTCCTCCAATCATTCTAACCAATCGGCTAAGGATGTGGCCATGGACCATCGTTCAGTCAAGGCCACTCGCAGAGACGGAATCTTGAACTCTATTGGCAAAGTGGCTTAAATGTCATATGCCAACGAGAAGGGCGTAGCGTGTGTGGTAACCTTGAAAGTGGTTCGGTAGGCCCATAACGCGGCGAGGAGTTTTGTGTCCCAATCCTTCTTGGAATCGGTGACCGTCTTCCTCAAGATATTTACCAAGGTTTGGTTGACCCGTTCGGTGTGGCCATTGGTTTGAGGGTGGTAAGGGGTGGTTTTACGGTGATTGATCTTGCACCGGGTGGTCATGGCTCTCTGGAACGCGGAAGGGGCATTACAAAGCCCAAAAGTCATGACCAAGTAAATGAACGTGCCCCACGGGGTAGTAAAGGCGTCTTGTGATAGTCTTCGAGGGCAATGGAGATTTGAATGTAGCCCGAGTAGCCATCCATAAATCTATAAGGCTCGTAAACACCTACCTCCTCTATAATGGTGTTGATGAATGGCAAGGGGAAGTGATCTTTTTGGGTGTGGTGGTTTAATTTCCTATAGTCAATGCACACCTGTAACTTCCCATTCTTCTTTTTAACCAAGACCATGGGAGAAACCCAATCGGATACCTCCACGGGTTTAATGAACCCTGCTTGGAGTAGCTTCTCCAACTCGGCCTTGACAATGAGTTGTAGGTTAGGTTTCATACGCCGCTCTTTTTGTCTAATGGGAGTAGTGCCCAGGAGAAGGAGAATGTGGTGTTGTGTCACCGCTGGGGGAATACCCTTGAGGTCCTTGTATGACTATGCAAAAATGTCCCGAAACTCGACTCCTAGGGACTTGTACTTCACCATCTCCTCCTCAGTCAATCTAACACCCACGTTTATACTACGGACTTTGTCTTCCTCATAAGAGACTACCATCAACTTCCAATCATTGTGATGTACGTGTGGTTGTTGAGTGGGTCCCTTGTACCAATCATTCAGGACTTGGGGGTATGTTGCCCCCGAACCGCTAGCTAGAATGCGGGTGGATGTTCTTCTAAAGTGGAGAGATGGGTTGAGAGGGCCTCATCGATCAAAACCTCCAACTCCGTCCCTTGTGTACCATCGATATCCATTCCAAACACTGTTGCGGGTTCTAAGTCATCCAGGAGGGGGACAAGGCTAGGTTCCAACCCGGTCTCTACCTCAATCAACTCACTCTCCATGAAATGCACCGACATAGCTTCATCCACACTGGAGGTGGGATGTTCCCTCAACCATTCTACAAACTCCCCGGTGGGAACCCATTCATAAAGCCCCGGTCCCATGCTCTTGAATGGCATCACGTCGGCCATCGAGGGTTAGGCTCTATCCACCGCCTTGTGGGGCGCAAACCTCACTCTCTTGGGAGGCTCCTTTGCCAATATCGCTCGTGACTCATCCTCCAAAGAGCTCATTCAACCGTGACACAACCCCAGCCTACTTGGTTGGATATGGACCGTGGTAGGGTTCTCCGGTGGCCCACAGGTGATGTGGGATTTCGGTCCTCCCCATTCTACCGTGGCGTTGGCAATTCGCCTACCTAATAGTAAGGGGTATGCCTCCTTGTCGGAGTGCATTCGAATGACTTGGAAGGTGAAGGAGTACTCTTCACCCCCTGTGGTAACCTTACAACCGCTAATTTGGCCTATTGGGGCCTCCGAACTTTGATTAGCCATGTTGATGATGTAAGGCGAGGGTTCCGTGATGTCTAGTCCCAATTTCTCCACGGTTGAGAGGGGCATAATGTTCAAACCACTACCACCATCCACTAGTACATTGGGTACCACCTTGTCTACGATTGAGACCTCAATTTGAACCGCATTGACCTCGATATTGGGATGTGCGGACTTAGCACGGGCTGCCAATCTAACCTTTGCCTAAGGACTACGCTTCACTGGGGTACCCAACCTAAGGACCTTCCTCATGGGTGGTGAAACTTCCAATAGTTGAGCAATAGTGATGTCCGCCTTAAGGCGACTCAAATCCGCCCATAAGTCGTTGGGTCCCTCTCCCACGTTCTCCCCGACACGTGGGAATGCGTTAACCTCCGGACTAGAGATTGGTGGACCCTCTTATGCTTCTTGGGAGGTGGATAATGGAGTTCGGGACTTAGGTGTTCCATGTGAGGGCCTCAAGTTGGCCCGTCGAGTGCCTTCTACCGCCTCCTTGGTGGTCTCGTTTAGGTCAGAGAAGTGAGGTCAATCCTCCTCCGTTGTGTCACGATCCTTTGGTATGGGTGGAGGAGGACTCGAGTACCTAGATTCCCGCCTATCAGATCAAGTTTGAACGGCCAACGCCGACAACTCACAAGACTTCGCCTCCTTGGTTGTACTAACCTCGTAGAAGACTACATTGAGTTATGTGAGGGAGGGGGTGTGCGTGGACACGACCTCACTAGACATGGTGGCATATCGAAGATCTTGTGGGCCTTGGTTTTGTTGCCCTCCGTGGTTCTGCCCTTGGTTAATCGGGATGTAACCGTATTTGGTGTTTACCCCTATTGGAGGTGTTTGATTTTGGCGGTTATTGTTGTAGTCGTAATAGAGACAAGGCCGCGTGAGGGTATTATCGGAGGGAGTGTTACGTGCACCTCTCAAGTGGTCTTTAGCTTGTTGAGGGTTGTTCCCTGGTGGAAAAGGCATGGGAATCACCTTGCCCGGTCTACGACACACGTAGGTAGGGTGATTACCGCCACAGTTACCACACACTACTCCACTTTCGACCCATCACTGCCCCGGTACATGTCTCTTGCCACAAGTGTGATGGACCTCAAAACGTGGTCGCAGAGGTCATCCATAACCCTGACTTGGAGACGCATAGCCTTGCGGACCATAGTTAGTTATCGCTGGTGAGCCGCCAAAACGGCTCCCGATGATGAATGGGCCGCACATTGATTGTGTTAGTTTCAACTAGTAGTTGAAATGGGTAACCCAATTAGATTAACCCATGATTTTGGATCAAGAGGGCTAAATAGCCTTTCCATTCACTAATTCCTTAATAGGAGCCACTTTATAGCAACCACGGATTTTATTAAGTTAACCAAAAAAAAATAATTAGGAAGGAAAAAATGAAGAGAAGATTAGGAAAAAACATAAACAATAGAAAAGAAGGAGAAATAGAAGTGGTGGAGAAGAAACTACCTCCTACCGAGTCGGGGACCGCAATTGGCCACGGTAAAGAAACCACGGGAAAAATTAGGAGAAGAAGAAGAATGATGGTGAGGAGAAGGCAAGAAAAGAAGGAGGCTTAAAAAGCCCTTAAAAAAATAGTTTTAGAAGTCCAAAAGGCTTGGGCAAAACCCTCACCATCACTTGGTAAATTAATCCTAACCCCAAGCAAGGGGAATTCAATTTAGGTAGATTAGTTAGATTTAGCACCATTGAATTTAGCGTAATAGCTCACTTATTGGAGATCATGCATACACATGTGGCATGGGGTTAAAGTGAGATTTAGATATTCCTTGGTTAGTGGGACACCCACTTTTGTTAAATGCAAGGGTAGCACGGCAATAAGTAGTCATAGGTTAATAGGTTTTTTAAGAAGGAAGTCATTAATGGAAGAAGGCAAAGGCGGCGAGGAACATCCTTGGGAACGCAAGGGGAGCAAAGGCTTGGGGGATTACCCCCTGGAGAGGCTCATTATTCGCGTGGAGGAAGAAGGTCAAGGAAAGGAGAGAGAGAGAGGAAAAGAGATACTAAGATTGTGAGAGAGAGCCGGAAGTCCCGGCCACAAACAGGAGGTGACTTAGGTTAGGAGCACGAGCTAGAGCTGAAGCACAAGAGGGCGAACACGATCTGAAGCACAAGAGGTCAAAGATCACAAGAACACGAAGCTGAGCACAAGATCACGAGCAGGATCACAGGAGCACGAGCTGGACCCCGAGGGCGAAGATCACAAGAAGGCGAAGCTGAGCACAAGATCACGAGCAGGATCACAGGAGCACGAGCTGGAGCTGAAGCACAAGAGGGCGCACACGAGCTGAAGCACAAGAGGACGAAGATTACAAGAGGGCAAACACGAGCTGAAGCACAAGAGGGCGAACACGAGCCGAAGCACAAGAAGATGAAGATCACAAGAGGGCGAACACGAGCCGAAGCACAAGAAGATGAAGATCACAAGAGGGCGAAGGTGAGCACAAGATCACGAGCAGGATCACAGGAGCATGAGCTGGAGCTGAAGCACAAGAGGGCGAACATGAGCTGAAGCACAAGAGGACGAAGATCACAAGAGGGCGAAGCTGAGCACAAGATCACGAGCAGGATCACAAGAGCACGAGCTGGAGCTGAAGTACAAGAGGGCGAACACGAGCTGTAGCACAAGAGGACGAAGATCACAAGAGGGCGAACACGAGCTGAAGCACAAGAGGGCGAAAACGAGCCGAAGCACAAGAGGGCGAACACGAGCCGAAGCACAAGAGGACGAAGATCACAAGTAGGCGAAGCTGAGCACAAGAGCACGAGCTGGAGCTGAAGCACAAGCTTGAAGACCAAGGACGGAGGGTGAATCGAACTGAATCAGGGAGCCTCTCCTCTTCCTCGGACTAGTAATCAATTCCTTGTGCATGAAGGGAACCCTAATTTTTTCTAGTACAAAAATCACGCGGAAGCACTGCCAAATTTCCACTAGGATTAGGGTTTGCTATCAACTTAGCCAAACAATCGGTTTAATCTACTATAGTAAGTGAATGCAGCTAGAGGCTCATGCATGGTGTAGCATTTAAGTAGGGCTAATTGGGTGAATGCATGTGGTATGCACGTGAATGTGTGGGCACAATTTTGAGTAAACATATACGTTAAGTGTGCACTGCTGGTCGTTGGCTGTGAGTCCAGGATTGAGTCAAACGGTTAATTGAAGGCTGCCATCGTGTTAAGCAAGAAAAACTAATAAGAATACAAAAAACAAACATAGAAAACGGAGTCATAACCACGAAGATAATGAAGAATTAAACTCGGGGTGAAGGGAAAAAATCTGTCTGCTGGCCGCTGCTGTCAGGGTCGCACGTAGATCTGGAATTGGTTGCTGAGGTTCTAGTCAAGTTCACGAGGTTGAATTGAACCTATCCAAGCTTTAAAACGTCAAAAACGGAGCTTTAAGGGGAAACTTATGCTTGATTAAAGGTTGGGTTCAATTTAAGGCTGAATTCAGCCATCACAGCACTAATCATCAACGAACCTCCTTAAGTCACCACGCTTTGGGTCACCATGCGTGTATGAATGGTTGAAGGATGGTTGCACAAGGGGCTGTATCCCACATTTAGGGTCTTGTGTTCAAGATAAGCCACCCGTTAGGGTGTGGTTTATTTGGCTCATACCGCCGGTGGCTGATTCCTATCGGGAGGCACATACGGGGATTGAGTGGCTTGATGTTGAGGTGCGGCCAGTGTAGTGGTGCACAAGAGGCTGGTGTGACGCGGTTGGCCACATTAAGTACACCATAGGCCCAAAGCATGCCTACCGGACTCTATGGATGGAGGTGTGGAGTTAGGCACTTGCTTGTTAATCAACAAGGCCATTTGGTCTTGCATGGCCTTGATTTATTGAGCTAATTGGTCTTGGAAACCTTGTTGGCCTTGGAGGATCTCGTTCTTCATTTCCTCCTTCCATGTGCCTCGCTCTTTGTGATAGGTGAGCTCGGGGAGAGCTACCGGCGGCCTAACATTCAAGGGTGGTGCATAGTAGTTCCACATGGGAACTTGAGCGCCTATGGCCCCTTCGTTAGGTTCTAGGGCTCGTCCCTTGCCCTTGGCATGGATCGGTATGAAACTAGGGATGTGGTGCTCTTCCTTCTTCCACATGCGCTCTTGGTCCCTATCAACTTGTTCTATCAGCCTAGTTTGTGCCTTGGTAGCTGCCAATGAGGTGGGGCGGGCCTTCAAAATCTCCCTAATGGTTCCTTCGTTGTTGAACCCTTGGATAAAAAATTGGGTCAAGGTGTCGTTGGTGAGGAGGGTTCCCACGAATCTTGTAACCACTAGCTCGAATCTTCTATTGTAGGTCATGATTTCTTCCCTCGGACCTTTGCGTAGCGCGGCTAGGGCTGTGAGGGCGTTACTTTGGCCTACCTCGGGTCTAAAGTGCTCTAAAAAAGCCCTCATGAGGCTATCCCAATCCTCAAACGTATCGGGGGGGTGATTTCTATACCACTCGTAAGCGGCATCCTTCAAAGTACACGAGAACCACACTAGAAAATAGCTAGTGTTGGTGATGAGGCAAGTAGTGAGGAGCTCTAGAAACCGTTCCACATGTGCGGAGGGGTCTTCATCTTTGGTTCCTCTAAATGTGGGCAAGTTGGGCGGCATAGGTGCCCCTTGCAAGCCCTCGGGTACTACGATGGGTAAATCCCTTGGGTGAACCAAGGGATTGATGGGAGGCCGGTCCGGGGGTGGTCTTCCAAAGGCCATGGTAGGGGCTGATTGAGTGCCTTGTGGTCTAGTGGTGTTGATGGTGTTCACCGAATCAAATGAGGTGGAAGGGAGGGATGGGGGGAAAGGAAGGAAAGGGGCTGGAAGTGCTTCCAATTGTACCTCTAAGTATCCGTCCACCGTGTCTTGAGATCTCTTGACCTACTCCTCATTTCACTTGTCCGTTCCGACAGTGGTGTGAGGGAAGGTCTTTGGGACCTTGTGGCACGGGACATCTACTCTAGGGTCTGGGATTTAGGTCTTGAAGTCCGTTGATGATAGTCATGTCCTCCAAAAAGGTTTCTCGTCCAAGGTTTAAGGGTCGTGGGCGAATCTACACGAAGCACGGCCTATCTCAAACGATGAGTGGGTGTTTCCAATACTCCTACTCACAATACTATCACGAGGATGGACTGACCCAAGACCAAGACAAGATTTTTAATTGTGGAGTTTTAGCTCGATGTAGCCACCGAAGAAACCTATTGAGGACTACCCTTCATGGGCAAACGACAAAAAAACTAACCGAATTGAGGAATGTCTCCACGAGCATCACCCCGTTGGAAAGTTGTTACCTAATTGGCGCCACACGGTACAAATCCTTACTATGGAGCTGACCTAGACTTCAACTTAATGAAAGGTGGGGTTCCACGGTATCCTTGGTATCTCCCTTCCACCTTTCACCAATTTGAGCTAGGCATCACCCACTTGGAGGAAAACGACACAATCACAGACGAAATACCAACGACGCTAGTTTGTGAGCTGTGAGCGATGAGCAATGAGCGATGAGCGGTCATTTCATGAGCAACGAGCACAAATTTACTAAAAAATTATATTTATTCGAATAATTTTGGAGAATATTTCTATTTTAAGTAAATTTTTGGACCTATAACCCTGGATTGAACTCAATTGTTGGGATTTTAGGGCCTCTCAAATCATACCGTAAAATCATCAAGCCCCCCTATTTTCTGAGATTTAAAGAAGTTCAGTATTTGGAAAGGACATTGCTTATAGGAACAGTGGAGTATTTCAATGGCTAGCAATAGTGAAGATGACATTGACTGTAGCAGATTTGTACATAACGCCAGAATTTCTAAAAGAACTAGTAGACCAAGTTGAGAGAGAAGATGATGATGGTGGTGCGAGGGAGCATCAGGCTTTAAAAAGAAGCAAGATTTTGAATAGTATAGAGAATAAGGGGTGCTAGGGGTTTAGATTTATCAAGGCTTGGATATTACGAGTTTAACATTTTAAGTTGTTGGGAAATAGTGAAGGGAGGATGCAAGCCCCATGAGAGGTAGCTAGTCTAATTGTTGGCGCCAACAATTAAAATCAAGAAAAAGAAAATGAAAAAAAAAACTTCAGAGAATATAGGTAGACAACATAGTTTGAAGTGGCCAAGTCTTTTATATTTTGATGTTACACTAGGGGGCATGTACTTCTTATGAGTGGTAGCTACTTTAGTTGTTGGTACCAACAACTATATTATAAACATCATAGAATTAAGGACTTGGAGACACATCCATAGTTATTAGTGATTATGACCTTGGCTAACTTCTACATGTAGTCAATAGAGAAAACGACCCACACCGCTGTCCATTACTTTCTTCACTTCGTTGAAGCTGAACGTCGGTGCATGAACAAAGTGGTCATCTTCCAAATGAAACTGGCACAACACACGAAAGATGTAGTATAAATGCTTGCAATAGTACCAAGCGCCTCGCTTCTTCGTCCGGACGAACATATCCTTGAAGTCCTCACAAGAGCAATCCGGGGTGGTCCCAATAGTCAAGCGATACTCCGTCGTTCTCTGCGCCTTTTTGCAGTGCAACAAAACTATACCTCCATTGACAGGGTATGGAATGGGAGTAACCTGGCTGATGCGGGCATCAATGATGGCGGCTGACTCCCAACGGTTCCTTTGCTTCACGGACACCTTGCCTTGTGGTAGACGTCGGATGCGGCGCCCATCACGGAGTGTTGGATATGCATCGGGTGCTTCTGGAGTTGGAACTGTAGTAACTTCGGCAATGTGACTCTTGGAGTGTCCAAAGAGACGCCGAGGTGAAATTTCTCGGCGCTCTTGAAGTTGGAATCCAGCCTGCTCAAGTCTAAGAATCTCCCCCTTTGTGAGCTTCGTGCCCTTGAGTACGGGCCAAACGTTGGGCACCTGGGGTCGGGCGCTGACCACCCACTTTTGGTTGGTTCCCTTCACACAACGTTCGATATCGTCCATACAATGGAAGAACTCCATCATCTTGTCTTTCAACAGACGGCGAATGTGCAACACTCCAGTATAGGTAGGGGCAGGAGTACTCTTACCTAGACGTATAATCATCTCTGAACAAGTTCTTCCAGTTCGTGCTTGTTTGGCAAAGCATTTCTTCTTGGAAGTCTTTAGGAGTCGGGCAATGTGCCATTGCCTCACATCGCAGTCAGATTCTTGGACACTAGTCACATGCTTCACCTGTGCACTTACAACATTGGATGCTGATGCTGGTGGAGACAAAATGCGAACGTCGTTAGAAGAAGTAGGTGAAGAAGGGGGAGATAAATCAATTGCTGGTGGAGCACTCTCACGGCGGCCCTTCCTTGTTCTCGTCTGGACCTTGGGACGGGAGAAGTTCATCTTGTCTGAGCGGTGACTATCAAACTCAGATCCAAGAGGGAGGTCTAGCTTGCGTGCGGTAGACCCGAAGACCTCCTCACCCTCAAAATGTGGGGTACGGGTGCACCATTCCTTCCCCTCTGCCATCGTCTCCATTGCGTCAACAACTTTATCTAGTCTGCCCGATTGCTGGGCTTGGCGTAGCCTCAACTCTTGTTTTGAAGGCCCAGTTCCGGGCCGCCCACCCTTTAGAAATTTGTAGTAGTTTGTGCACTGCATGAATGCACGTACGAAGTCGTCCACTGTAGCGTCGTACAAATCGTTCCCCCAATTGCCAGACTGTTGAAGCCAACGGTTATGGACGGTCTCCGACAAGTTGCAGGAGGGCATTTCAGCACGCTCTTCATCCGTGAGGTCCTGGAAAAGACATCCAGGAATTTAGCCAACATTGATTGCTAGCACAAACAAGTGAGTCCACGGGACAATGTACTAGGCGAAAGAATGACTTACCAGCTGCATGGAGGCTCCCCATTGCCGGTAGCGATAAAGCCAGAAAGCAAGCCACTGGTCAAGCTGCTTGAGTGCTGTATCGTCTACGGCTCCATACGATTGCCACCATGCCCGAATTGCAAGGTATCGAACCTCAGCCTCGGCGGAGGTCTTTGAATTTTTATATTGCTTGCATAGGAGACGATGTTGTTCTTGGAACTCACTCTTGATATGATTGTCTGTATGGCGGTTCATGGAGGTGGTCCAATGAAGGAGGCATGTGCGCTCACGATCAGGCATCTCCTTGTGTGGATCTCCGGTTCCATAGATCTTGCGAACAACATTCCAATTGGCACCAGCGCTATCCGCCATGAATCCCTTGAAGTTGACAATCATGAGCCCATGCCTAGCCATGACTTCGTTGAGGCACTTCCACATGACACATTGGGCCTCACAATCCTCAGATTGCATATCACGTACTGCAATAGTCATCACCCTACAGTAGTGTGAATCATAGACATGGCACGCCATAGTGGTCCAATTATTGACGCGCTTGACGTGGTCAAACATGAGCCAAGAATCTTGCAAGTCTCCTCCTGGCTGCATTCTAGTGACAAGGTCAACACCGGAGCCAGGTCCTACCTCACTCATCTTAAAGACGAAGACTTTGTCGTTGTCAGCGCCTTGTCCCGGAAACATATTTCGTTGGACAAAGGGCCAGGTCGTACATCCTCTCATCTGGCGGATGCCGTCCATGGGATTAGTGCGCCCGACGTGCTTGAAGTTTGATATAGCATTCTTGATGTTTGGAGAGGCGAGGTTGGCGTACTTCTCCATAACGGTCTTCATGTCCTCCACAGTCATGGTCGTATCGCACTGTTGTGGACGGAGGAGATGCTTCGCAAGGAACTCCTTACTTGCAGCCATGGCAATGGAGGAATTTGTTGCGGACGGAGTGCGCTCCACTTGCTCGCCGATCAAGGAAATGATAGTATTCTCAGACTCGCGGCAGACGCCAAATGCAACGGGGTGATTATGGACGCCCAAGTGCACACAAGCTCGGGTCATACCCGGTGGTCCAATGACATAGTAAATAATAGCGTCACATGTAGCAATGGCCTTAGGTGGAGTCTTGCATACCTTGCAACATACGGTGGACAGTTTCGGAGGGTCTTCCCTCCCCGGCACGAAGGGAATGGGAGTTGTCCCTTCCCACTCCTTTTCATTGTAGGGGTCTTCACGATTCGGTCGTTTTAGGTAATCGCAATCCAGATTTCCGCACTTGAGATGGCCAGCACATGAGGATCTCCGGAAGGTAAGGCCCATGTCATTTGAGATGTTGGAGGTCTTTGTGAGGCACCAACAATGGCCATCGTACTTCTTGTCCATACCCTGCAAGTTCTTGGCCTTGGACGAATTGGCACCAGCAGCAACGGGTGGCAACTCAAAGATGACATCACCATCGTACATGGAGGGTAGGAAGTCAACTGTCCGATGTGGCACTGAAGCATAGTTCATATTCTTCAGCACATTCTTCGTACTTGGTCTAGACGCCAAGCTCTTCAAGCACGCAACAACACTTGTACGTCCCAATGTTTGAGGATGTAGGGGAGGTCGTGCAGCGGAAGACGGTGTTGGGGGTTGCCGGTGCTCGTCGAACGTGGATGGCGGCGGGGTGCGAAAAGAGGTGGGAGTGGAGGCAGTGATGTCCTCCACGCGGAAGTCATCATCGCTGTCGTCAATGAAGATTGGAGAGTGCGCCTGATGTTGCTTCAAGGGCGGGGGGATGTCGGCTACGCTAGTTGCTGGAGTGCAAAGTGGGGCGTGGATGCTAGACGTTGTGAACTTCCCGGGCGTCAACAGGTGCGTGGATGCCTGCATCTGCATTTGAGACAAACCAAAGACTTTGTAAGTACCCTCCTCCAAGGACCATGTCTTCTGACCATTAACTAGGGAACTGAGCTGAGTGACGGTGTATTGAACATTTCCGTCCACATTGAGAACCTCCTTGTCAACATAGATAGACTCTTCCTGGAAACCAAAACGGACTGCTAGGTATACGGAAGGAACTATGGCAAGACCGTTAGGTCCTAGTGGATGTCGAATTGGATGCTTTGCTCCTTCAGTGCTAAGTGTAGCCATCTCTAAGGACAATGCAATGGGGCAAAGAAGATTCGTAAAAATTGCTAACAAGTTACTGAATGCTACGAGCGATGGTGGTGTATATGTTGGTAGTGGAGTTCTAATTCAGTTTAGAGAGTGACATTGAGCGGTGTGAAGAATGTGACAAAAGAAAATTAAAAAAAACAATGATGGATCTTTTAGGAGAACGTGGTTCAAGGTTTAGGCGGCGGATTGTAGTGCAAATTAGATGTACTAAAGCAGGTGGCCGTCGCAAAGATGGAGTTATTAGTACACATCCGAGTTTGTTGAGGTGGATGTGAGTTGGAAAGTAACTCTCAGGATTTTTAAATGTTATGTTTGGAAGAGCTATGTTATAGAGTCTACATAATTTGAAAGATGTCGTCAAAAGTGTCAGAGTGTAGGTTGTCAGGCTACATCTCAATCTTAGAAAGTTGACATTAAAGATATGCTTTTCTTGGAGGAGGCGCCGCCTATTACCTGTACTCACATTTTGAAAATATGAGTACAGGTAATAGTAGGCTGGTAATTTAAATATAGTTTATTGCTGGGCGGGTAGTGGATTAAGGAAGTGAGAGGGGATAGTTATGGGGAGATGGTTGGATTGTGATGTCTAGCTTGTTCCACACACCAATGCAGGAACCTCAGTCTCGAGTGGCACCTGCTCGAAGAAGGGTTAGGAAGAGTGCATTTAGGTTCTCCTCGAGAAAGATTTTACGTCAGTCGAAGATGAGGTCAGGTAGACGGTACGAGGGTATTGATAAAGTAACATGTACTCCAGACTTTGATAGAGATATGCAGCCTTCACAGACGGGTCCACTAGAAAGTGTTAGAGGAAAATTTCAGAAACGTGGAAGAGGTAGAGGGAAGGGAAAGAGTGCCAATAGTACAGCAAGTGTGGAGTTAGTGGAAGATGGAGCACATGATGAAGGAAGAGAATCAAGAATAGCATCACAGGTAAGTGCTCCAGTTACATGTTTTTGTTTTTAAAGTGCTATGCTTGTTGTACTTTTAACATAATTCTGAAAGAGATAGGCATGATTTTATGAATATGTAGGAAATAGAGACAATTTGTGACTAGTATGGATGGAGATGGGATGGTAGAGGATGTGGAGTTAAAATTAGACTTCAGAAGGACTCATTGGTGGTCACGGTATTCTACATAAATAGCATTGTATTCCAAATTCATTTGAATAGGAAAATTTAACTTGATTGCAAAAGAAGCATGTTAGCCAAAATACCCTAGATTCTGAAGCTTTTGAATTCAGATTCTTTTGTGTTATCAACCATTACTGTCTCGACGACTCCCCGGGGGGATGGTAGGGGCGAAGAAAAATTTAGTAAATTTAGTAAAATTTGCCGAAATTTCTATAGGAAAAATTGCTTTATTTTTTAATTAGATGGGTTTTTAGGATATGATCCATAGTCATTACCTTTCCGTCATTCCATACTTTTCTGACGAGCAACTGCTGAACTGAGAAACATGCGGTACACCAACATTCATCCCACATTCTCCCTCCCGTCCAAATTTGTTTTTAAAAATCACGTGCCCCCCTCGCTGCGATGGTTTCGAGGCGCTGCGAGGGTATTGAGGTGCAGCTAGGGTTTCGACAGGCAGGCCGAATCGCAAGCAATCTTCACGAGGCGTTGTGAGGGTTTCGTGGCGAGAAGGTGCTGCGTGGGATTCTTGGGAAGGCCCTTCGGATCCGAAAGTCAGAATTCGAGGTTCCTATTTTGTAAAACAGATTCAGTTTAGGGATTCCGATTTTAGAGCTTACTGATCTTTTACCTACTTTCGGAAATCAGATTCTGTGAGGGTCTGTCACATGGCTCATTCACTTAATATTGTTGTAGAATTTGTTGCTGAAATTGATACCTTCGGATCCGAAACTCAATCACCTTGTTCGGCGACCTTACTGATGAGAGATATTTTCTGTCGTTTTTATAGGTGCGTGATTTTGAAGCACCAGGGATGGAGGATGGAGCGAGCCATGCCGACTTGTGAGGCGAGAGGTGCACATCTTCACCGACCTTGTCTCCTCGTCATGTAAGTGACCGAGCCTTAGCAGCAAACCTGTTATAAATTACATGAAACCCTTAACCATAGAAACTGGGTGTTGATGTTGAAGGTCCCAAGTTTTGCATCGTCGGTGATGGAGGAGGAAGCACTGAGTGCCGACTTTGCAGGCGTGCAGTGCACAACTTCACCAACCTCGGATCCTGCATAGGTGTGTGACATCTGTTTCTTGAAACCGAGTGGGATAACTGTTTCATGCACTTCAATGTGCGGTGAAGTTTGATGCTGCTTTGAAGATGTTTGAATCTGAAAGTAGATTGCAAGGTTCCAAACTTTTAAGAAATATTAAGAGTCATTGTTTCACATGGTTCATTATTGAGTGAGAGTTAAAAAATTCTTCGATGAAAATGTGACTTTCGGATCCGAAACTACAAGAAACGTCATCCGTTTTTTTATATAAAAATTCAATTCACCATTTCAGTTGGTTTTGTTGTTGATTATGGTTGTAAAAAAGAATGTTGAAAATGTGACTTTCGGATCCGAAACTAGATGTACAAGTACCTCATTTTGAAAAAAAGTATTTTGAATCACTGTTTCTGTTAGTTCATTAATTTGGGTTAGTTGTAAACTTCTCTGCTGCAAATGTGACTTTCGGATCCGAAAGTAGTTCTCTAGGTTCCTCATTTTCGAAAATTTAATTTGAGTCACTGTTTGTGTTGGTTCAATAATTAATGATGTTTGTAAAAATATCTAATTTTATTATGACTTTCGGATCCGAAACTGCATTCACCGGTTCTTCATTTTGAAAAGAATTTGTTTGTGACTATTACAGTTGGTTCCGTATTTATGAATGGTTAGAAATTTCTTTGATGCAAAAGAGACTTTCGGATCCGAAACTCGATTATTGTCTTCCTGATTTTAACAAAAACTTTCAGCATTGTTGTTTTCCATAAGAATGACATGAGATAAGCATTGTGGGCAATGTGGGGTGATTGAAGATTGCAATTGCTTCTGAGAATTAGTTGGTCAATGATATAATGACTGTCATGTTCATCAAATGTTGCAGTTTTGCCACTTGTTGAGTAGGTGTCATCTTCGTTTTTGTAAAATTATTCACACAACACCTGACTTTTGGATCCGAAAGTCTTGTTGATGATTTGAGGGTGTTTGAAATAAATTCTTAATAATTGCCTACTTGTCGGGATTTGTGCAAGAAAACGTGACCGATTAAAGAACGAATGGAATCAAAATTATCAATGTTGAGTTTTTTATTTTAAATCCTCTATCAATAGTGTCTATTTCATATATAATACTCTCATATCTCCGTTGGCAAATGTTGTCATTGGTCATGTGGGTGTATGGACAGAGTGTTCCGGTCCTCTTTGTCATTGATCTTGATTTGTATTCCAAACACTTGATACGTAGAATTCAACATCATTGATGTGACATCTATGTTGTAATCAAACTGTTTGCTCTATTTTGTTGTGTAAAATGTGTTGATGAGGATGTTGATCATCATTGTTCTGTTGTAGATGGCCGCATGCGACGACCAGGCCGTCAGTGATCTTGTGGATGAGACCGGCTTGGCATCAGCTTTGCAGTCATTGCGGAGGTCAATTCGTGGTATCTCTTACAACGTTTTGCAGAGCTCAATTAGTTGCGCGGCCGGTGAGCTCCACATTCCGCTTTGTCGGATGATTCCCATGACTATGGTCCGGTCACCACTACGAAGCGATGTGGAGAAGCTTAAGGGGGAGTTTGTCACGGGGTATAGACCAGGGTCCGCGTGTTTCTACGTATCGTTGAAGAGTTTCTCGTTGGTGGAGAAGAATGTCCTTCCCGAAGATCGTGAGTCATGGTCCGCGCTATGGCGGCAGGAAGACCAGAAGTTTGAGGCGCTCTTGAGTACTCGGCCGGAGTTTGCAGCATTCTCTAACAAGTTCTTCTTCGTTTGGGATGGCAATCACCGTCACATGGCATGGTGTGAGGTGATTTCTCAATTGCACACCACGGACCCAAACTTCCATGTTCCCGTGAGGGCAGTTGTTATTGAGCCGTGCTTGGAGAACCGGCACATCTTGTTCAACGCAATGTCAGACTGGAACATGTATGTATAAATTTTGAAATCATCTCAATAAAGTATTTCAGCAATGTGAATTGTTGAACTCCTGTCATATTTAACATTCTTTGATATGTATTGAATGCTTTCATCTTGGCAGGCAAAAGGAGACGGACCACGTTTCGCAGCACCTAACACACGAGTTGAAGCGAGTCCAGCATTTGGGCCTCTTGGACTTCGAGCAGTTGAAGGGCCTCATTAGTGACGACGATTATGAAGCCAGCATCCTGGAGTGGTCAAAGAAGGGAGGAAGGAAGTGGTATCACATGACTCTTGATGCGTTTGTGAAGCTCATGTATGAGGTATGTTGTAAAGGACTCCTTGTTTTGTAATAAAAATTATTGGTATTTCTTTTCTTTAAATCGAAGATTTCTAATTGGCCATGATTTTCATTTTCATTCCAGCGTGACCTTATTGCGGTCCAAGAAGAGCAGATTCAGAAGTTTAAGGACAACTTGGTCAGTGGTGTTGGTGAAGACCGCCATGGTAGTACAACTGAATTGGTGAGCCTTTGCGCGGACGCCGTGCAAAGGAAGAAGACCTCGTGTCAGACGCAGCTAAACCGTTATCTTGCTATCGCCAATCCGGCCAACGGAGAGGATTTCTTTAGAGAGGTACAATTTTGGCCCTCAATGTTCGCATTCTCTGTGGTGAGTTTATATTTAATGAGTGTGAAGTCTTACTGCAAACCTTTTTGCTTCAGGTGAACCGTCACTTTGATGTGTATCAGAGGAAGCCTGAAATGACACTGGAGAAGCTCCAGCTAATTGCCACTGCCAAAGCAGCCGCGACTTTCAAGGGGCGCTGGTGCAGGTGGTGGAACTTGAGCAAGGGTAGTAGACAGGAGTACAACTTTCCTACGTCGCCGGCATCGGACCTTGTTCTGCGTGGTTGGATTGACAAGGCTGCGTTCTTTGCTGGGGTATATTCCTTTAATTAATCTTGTCTAGTCCTCTTTAAAATACTATGTCGTGTACTCATGTTTTGACTACTTGAAATATTGGTTGCAGCTAGAGGAGGAAAGCGAGAAGCTCTTTGGTGAGATAATCCTTGAGGACAACATCATCCTCAAAACAAACGGGCTTCCAAATCCTATTCCAAGCATTGGAAAGTGGATTGAGGCAAAGAGCATGTCACTATGGACAAAGGTATTCTCCAACCATATCGGAAAGGGTGGCTCTTACTCAAAGAGCTTGGAGTTTATGGCGCAGGACCATTGCGACAAGATTGTGAAGCGTGTAGTAATGCGTTATTTCTGGAGGGTACTAGTTGCAAATGGAGCCTTGGCTGCTGGAGATTTGCCCATCCGCTTCACTAAGTGGTTGGACACCTCTACATCGGAGTGTGTCTTTACAGATGCTCAGAAGCGTCGGTTCTCGCATCACCATCTTGTACAGTGCCCATGGTACTTGGAGATGAGAGAGTCCGATTCCACCCCGGGAGACGAGGTTGAGTTCCGTGCTGCTTGCCAATCGATCACATTATCTTCTCGTGAGGGCAACGTGGCTCTACTGTCTATTGTTCCTGAAGCTACAGCAGAAGATCCTGCGCTCTCAGAGAAGGCAAAGGCAACGCTTGTAGAGAAGGCAGCGAAGGCGCAGATCAAAGAGCAGGAGCGAGAGGAGAGGAGGCTACAGAGGGAGACCGCGAAGAAGGAGAAGAAAGAGACGAAGGAGAGGTACAAGGAATTTGCGGCATTGGTGGCAAAGGAAGGCCCACAAAAGTTGTTTACTCAACTGGGGGGTGCGGCAGCATTTATTGGCACTCCTGAAGTTGCTCCTTCGCAGGGAATTTCACCATCAGCTAGCAGCCGCCCCTCTCCTTATGTCGCAAAGCCCTCTCAAACGGTTTACACAATCCCAGTGATTGAGCAAGGGGATTCTTCGGTTGGAGTGACGGTGATGTGTCAGAGCGCCCTTTCTATCATGCCTCTCTTTAACAACATCACTGAGGAGGGTGACCACCGAGCAGTTTGGACAGAATTGCTCCAGTTTGTAAAGGCTCACTCTGGCTCAAAGATCCGTTGCTTGCATGGTGAGCCCTGTGACTTGGTAGACATGGTTATCATCGACGTGCCTGAGGGGTTGCCGGTCCCTGGAATTTATGCAGATTCCACAGTTCCCGTTTGGAACGAGCATCCAACCCGGCTAAATGATAGAGGGAGGAAGGAGTCCATCTTCATCCACAATTGTTTTGAGATGGTGGGAGAACTTCTCCGCGACGGTGCGCCTTTGATTGTATTCTATCCAGACTCAAAGTTCATCTCCAATGAACTTCTGGGTTGGGCAGATTGGGCAGGCCTTGTGGAGGAAACAAAATGGTTCATTATCAACGGCCTCCCACTCTCTCGCGATGGCCAGCCTGGGCGTACTCAAAAGTGTTTCATGGCCAAGTGCTTCGTGAGGAAGTTTGACGGAGAGGCTCCATTCTCATTCTATGATAGGGTGGAACTCATCCGCGAGGGAATTCAGCTCTCCACCGACGGTCACTTGACCAACCTCATAACGGAGGACACTTTGACGTTGAAGAAGGGCACGATGGAGCCATGGCGTGGAGCGTGGGAGAAGTCCGTCAACCTCATGCAAGCGTTGATTGACATGTGCACTCGAGAGGATGACATTGTCCTGGACTTGACAGCGTCGACTGGTAAGTATTCTTAGTACTTCGTATGGAATTGCATTTCATAATGGTGTTCAACAGAAATACCAATTGACTTGATTTTTCATACAGGGGCATCCATCAAGGCTTGCAAAGCCCTAAAGCGCCACATCTTGGCTTTGGAGTCTGATCCGACTTTGGTTGAGGAGGTGCTCCGACCCTTGATTCCTTGCACCGTGGAGGTGGACTCAACTCCGTCGTCTTCAGAGCAAGAAGCCTCTCGCAAACGCCCCCTCGAGTGGATGACGACGATCTAGAGGTGAAGACCGCTCCAAAGAGAACTTGTAAGTAAGTCCTCTTCCTCTTATGTTCATGTTGTTGAATGGTAGTTTACAACTTCTATATTTTTCCCCTAACTCTAAATATGATGTGCCTTTGGGTCTTTCTAGTCGGTCGGCGTCGTTGATGGCTACACAATCAACAATACACGCGGCAGTGCTATCACTACACTCCGAGGAACTGAAGAGCCCTCTACGCTCATTTGATTTGACTCCATGGGATGCTACAGTTGCTGATGCAATGGTAGCACAACCATCTCCTCCAAGAATTGTTCGTGTAGCCCGTCGTATGTCCGCAGCAAGACATTTTGTAGACGATGAGGCAGCTGATAGTGGGTCTGATATTGGTGCCCCTTATTTGTACAAGTGTGACTCTGATGAGTTTTGAGCGGAGGATTCGTAATTCTTCTATTTCAACCGTTGATTTGTTTTTAATGGAGCTCTCAGTGTTTTCTCTTTGAATCTTTGTAATTGCACGCATTCTTTGATGTGAAAGTAAATGTTCTATTTTACAACATTACTTAACAACTGAATTTCATTCTGAAGACCTCTATAAACCAAGGGACAGACTGACATACGTAGAATTTATGGACTGTAGATAAACAATAAGAATTTCTTGTAATTTGGAGAAATGATCTCATCTCTAATATTATGGTATGCCTACAAGGATGAGTTTTCAATCATTCTATTGATTAGTTCTTTACGTATAATATGATTATCATAAATGCCTACTATTATATGCATCGGTTGGTAGTGCACACCTTCTTTCAAAGTCCTTAATGTTTTTAAAGAATTAAATAGTCTTTTCTAAAAATGTTCCAATGATGTGTATTCCATAATATGGATTTCAAAAATATAAATCAAAACAAATTTGAAAACAAATTGAAAACAAGTAAAAAATGAATTATTATTAGGTGGATTTATTGAAATTTTTAAAAAGATTCAGGCTATAATTTCACTACTTCCTACGATTAATAGGCTATAAATTGTCCATATCTCCACGGTTATAGGTTCCTCTTTTGGCATTTTTCCACGGTTAACCACCCTGCTTCTCTAAAAATCTAGGCCGTCGTTCATCGCTCATCGCTCATCCCTCACGTCCCACTGCTCATCGCTCATCGCTCATTGCTCACAAACTAGCAATCCTGGACGAAATACATGCAATGTGTGTGGACAATGTTATCATCGTGAAGGAGACATACCTTGATGCATCTCCAGCCACCCTGTCACGATTAGTTTGAAGGCCGACCGTGGACCTAATCGCACTCTTACGATTCTAAGGCCAACCAATTAATCATACACAATGTTTTAGAGGGGGAGATCCTACTTTAGAGCAACTCTTGCCACTTCACACGTTAGCACGAGGTTCCTTGCATATAATCCGTGGTTGGCCAGCCCTAACGTTCTATGGAAAGTGTTCCACACGGCTCAAATGGGAATTCATGGTTCTCTACACCTTACTATGGTCACCACACCCAATTTGTCCTATCTTACTATGCGCGGTTCTAAAAGAAGGTAAAGGGTTCATACCGTATGCAGCGCTCCTTTCAATCAGCACCCCTACGTCTTGGATACGTCCATAGCTCCAACTCTCCTCCAAGGTAGCTCATTCATCGATGCATAGAACTAACTTGCAACAAACACCAAGTTGTACTCACCTTGATAGTTAGTCAAGCGTGGGGGGAAGGAAAGGGCACCCTTGTCCCATACCCGAGCTCATGCACCCTTCCCCTTTGGCCTAGGAGCTCACTGGAAATTCTTACGAAAAACTATGGGAGGGCCTCAACCTTGCACCCCTAGGCCTTGTGCTCAACACAAAGCCATAAGACTAGAAGGGGATCCCTCTAATACAATGTGTTTGTGGCTGGAAGGTCGTGAAACCACACTCCCTTCTAGTCCCCCACCTTTAAACACAACTTGACACACACATACATTCACAATACTCCAAAGACATACAAACAACTTAGCAACCAACCACTACTACACAAGAGAGTTGAGCACTTACCTCAAGCTTCTCAACGCCGCTCCATACACCACAAAATCTATTAGCGTTTGCACCTACATCCAAGGTAGAACAATCAACACAATCAAACAATAAATACGCCTCACTCCCAGCAGACGCACCACAATGTGAGCCAAATAAACCGCCCTCCCTAGCGGGTGGCTTACCTTAAATACAAGACCCTAAACCAGGGATACAACCCCTTACACAACCCCCATTGAGACCAGCCATTTATACCATACATCAAGCATAGTGATTGATGTTGTAGTTACTTGGGATTTAGTGAACACTTGGTGTTGTTATGGCTGAATTCAGCCTTAACTTATGTCCAAACTTCAAACATACATAAGTTTTGTCTTAAGGCTCTGTTCTCAACATTTTTTTAGTTTAGATGGGTTCGGCTCAGCCTTATAAACTTAACTAGACTCTTCAAGACCAGGTTTAGACCAAGGTACGACCCTGACAGCAGTGGACAGCAGACAGACCCAGTTCTTGGTTCCAGAACTTATCTTTACCTTATCTCCTTGATGACAACTCCATTTTTCATGTTTTCTTTTTCTATCCTCACTTGTTTTTTGTGCTTAACACAGTGGCAACGTTTAATTAAGCAAAAAAATAAAATTCGGACTCACATCCATGCGACCAGCAGTGCAACATTCAATACATACATTCACTTAAGTCATGCACCATATGATTCATGCATACATCATGCACATTCACAACCAAGGGTCTCACTCATGCATACGACACGCATACGTATCAGTTGAATTTAACTCCTTGTATTGACTTAAACCGACTTAGGTTTGAAACCCTAACTTTCTTGTAATTAGGGCAGCGCTTCCGCGCGATCGTTGTACACAGTGAAATTAGGGTTTTTTCCTACCTCATGCACAAAAGGATAGTGAACAACTTTGAGAGAGGAAAGAAGCTCCCTCATCCCGCTTAATTCACCCTCTGCCCTTTGATGGTGACTTCATGATCATGCTCGTCTTCTCTCCCTGGTGCTCTTCACTCCACAGCCTGTATCTTCGTTGTTACAACTCCAAATCACACGCTCTTGATCTTGTTGGTAAGCCAACGCTTAGATCTAACTACTCTTAAAATCTCAGCATGATTGGACCAAAACTCCGCAACTGACAAGGGAAAGCTCGAGGCACAGTGAGATCCGCCGCCGATTCTCCAGCTAGTTGTCCTCGCTCCGCAGCTTGTATCTTCGTTGTCACAACTCCAAATCACTTGTTCTTGATTTTGTTGAAAATCCAACCCTTTGATCTAACTACTCCTACAATTTTAGTTTGATTGGACCAAAACTTCGCAACTGACAAGGGAAAGCCCGAGGCCAAGTGAGATCCGCCGCCGATTCTCCAGCTAATCGTCCGCGCCCCAAAGCCGGTATTTTCATTGTCACAACTCCAAATGACACGTTGTTAAGCTCGTTGAAAAGCCAATGCACTAATCTAACTACCTCTCAATTTTCGTAACATATGAATCAAAATCCAGTCGATAGGAGGGGGAAATCTGGAACCCTACCTCTTCTCTCTCTTTCCACACACCTCAATCCTCTCAAATGAGCGCCTTCACAGGGGGTAATCCCAAGGCCTTTGCTCCCTTCTTCGTTCCCAAGGTCGTTCCCATGGATCTTTTGTATGCTCCAGCGGCCAACTTGGCTGCCACTACTAATGGCACCCTTTAAAAAACATAAAGCTATCCACTAATTCCTTGTAAGGCACCCTAGCAATAACTAGGGAGGTGTCACTACTAACCTAGGAATAATCTACTAATCTTTTTTAACCTCATGCCACATGATGTGCGCATAATCAAGAATAACTGAGCTATCTAACTATTTCAAGGATGCTAAATCTACCTACTCCACCTAACTTGAATTCCCCTTGCGTGGGGTTATGCCTGATTTAATTAGTGATTGGTGGGGTTTTACCCAAGTCATTTTGACCCTATTTTGACCATTTTTTAATGGGCTTTTAAAGCCTCACTCTTTTCTCTTCCTCCTCACCATCATTCCTCCATCTTCTCCTATTTTTTCCGTGGTTAAGTTACCGTGGCTTCTTCGCGGTTTCCGAATTGGTAGGAGGAAAATTTCTCTCCATCTCTTCTGCTTCTAACTCTTCTTTTTTAACCTTTTCTATATAATTTTTTCTTTCTGTTTATTTTTTGGTCAACTCCATAAAAATCTTGGTTGCCATAATGTGGCTCCCAATTTAAGAATTAGTGGATGAGAAAGGCCAATTGGCCATTTTGGTCAAAAATTATGAGCTAATCCAATTGGATAACCCACTTCTACTTCTTTCTAACCACAATGCATACGTTGTGTGACCTATTCGTCACCGTGAGCCGTTTTTGCGGCTCACACCATGGCCACTTTCTCCTCCAATAAATTGATCTCTATTCGCTTTGAAGTCCCGAACACAAATTTCAAAGTCGGTCGCTCACCCAATCGCAATGCCTCATTGCGAACTAAGGTCTTCAACTCCTTCTCTAGGATGTTGTACAAGTGTTGTACCGCTTGCTGCTCCGTGACTCCGTGAGTAGCAGAAATCAGTCCCCGCAATCTCGCATGAGCTTCCCGCAAGGACTCATCTCCTTCTCTCGCGAAAGTCCTCAATGCCTTCATTTTATCGGCCAGTTGACTCTGATAGTCTCGACGGATCTGTGTGAAGAATACGGCCATAGGATTAAACGGAGGTGGAATAGCCGCCGCTTCCATCTGTTGGCTCAAGTCCTCGGCACTACTCGTGCCTTCCTCCTGTTTCCCCTTTCCCACATGTGATGGCACACTCGGCGCTCCGCCGAATACGTCCGCGTAATTCAGTGCATAGAAATCCCTCCATGCCAATATCTCCGTGAGGTGAGCCGCCTCGAATTCTCCATAATCCGCTAACAGGGCTCCATCTAGACATCCAAATAATGCCCTCCACACCATGTAAGGGTTGAAGTTGGAGTTGCGAGACTTCTGAAGTTCACACCACATGGTGAACTCCCTCTTGAAGTCATCTGCTTCGATAGTGCCCGTGGCACCCGAAAACCGTCGCACCCCCCGTTCTCTTCCTCCTCCATATGGTGAAGCCATCTCCTCCCAATTAAAATATGATTGCAAAGGCTTCCTTGGTGGGGAATTTGCACTACGTGTCAATGATTCTACCACAAACTCACATTCTTCTACTATCGGTTGGACCGTATCCTCCTCTTCCTTCGATTGAGTGGTAACTTCCTCCGCCACTCGTTCACGAACGCCTACCGCAAATGGGGTGTTTCTCCGGGTGAAACCGGGTCCCTTCCACATCTCCAGATTGAGAATTCGTTGGCTCAATCTAAGAAGTGCCATGCTTTATGAGTGCCCTTCATCTCCGGAGCGTAGATAGTGGGTCATACTTCCCAATCGAGTAGCTCCAACGTGAGTGTGTCCCACACACTGCTGGCCCGCTCTCGCCACGTACCCACTTTCCACTGCCACGCAGTATGAAACACGAAGCCTTCACTCTCAAATTCGGTGAAGATGAGGTAGAACGTGGGCAATTGATTTCCTTGGCCGAAATCCACCACCTCCACTGCATACCTTGACCCAATGTTCTTTAGGACAATGGCCTTCTCTCCAACCACAAGATCCACGACTTCAACTTGGCCTCGTGCACGACAAAGAGGTGCTCGAACACCCTCTTTGGCCCGAAACGCTCGGACTTTGCGCACCCCACCAAGTGAAGTCCAATACTTCACGGACTCTTCGCTTAGCACCTTTGTGTCTGGCTTCCAGAAGTCTTGGGTTCCGGTTCAAGACTTGGCTATGGGAGACAACTCAAAATTCCTACCACTAGAACTCGCCTGGAAAGGTGAAGATTTAACTTGCAAATCTTGGAGGCAAGAAATCAACTGGCTAAGTGTCTCATTGCTAATCTCTACCTTGGATGCACTAGATTCTTCTGATTCCTTCTTCCTACGTCCACTATCCATGTCCCATATGCTCGATACAACCCACTTTTTTTACGTGGTTGTATTAAGTGGACTTACAATGGATGTTAGCCTTAGATTAGAGAAATGCTAGAATTCCACTTCTTATTCACTATCATATGCCACACTTAGCTCAATGCGATGCAAGACACCAATAGTGTGTACAATAATTTGATAAGAACAACCCAAAGTCTAACCATACATTCCCATAATCCAATTTCCTAGCCGAAGTGCAAGAGGAAAGTGACAATGTCACTCACCATCCCATACCTCTACTAGTTTCTCCCCAAAGATGGAAAAGCGCAAGAAGAAGGTGACTATGGCACCCAAAATCCCACAACTCTTCCAATCACTCTCACAAGCAAATTGGCAAGGGTAAGAAGTGGGCAACAATGGTATCCACTATCCCACACCTTCACCTCTCACAAGAATGACGAAGAGCAAGAAGAAGGTGACTATGGCACCCGCTCTGCCACACTTTCACCACTTACTAACAAGATGCATCATACAACCTTGTTACTCCCCCAAGCAACCGACTACCCCCTCCCAACGCGGATCCGGATACGTTACCTTGTTGAAGTTGTCTTGGGCCTTCAAATAGCTACCATTAGCTATTCCTAGAGGAAACCCCAAATACAATCTATGCCTTATAATGCCTTGTGCAAGAAGCTAGCCTTTCTCTAGAACTAAATAAGTTCTAGGATAACACCCTAAAATTCTAAGTGATCAAAATCACTAGACACGGGCAGCTCTTGCACTAACATGTGCACAAAGTTAACATGTGCTCAAGCATTTATCATTCCCACATAGAGACAATTGAGCAACCTTGACACAATTGCACTATGCAATGTTAACAGAACTTTGGCAACGCTTCCGCGTCACCACAAGCACCGAAAAATTAACAAGAACGACACGCAAATACCATCACATCCATGAAGTAGTATGTAATTCAAGAGGCAACTTACCTCCTTCTCGCATCCTCAAAAGACCTCTGTGAGCCAAATAAACCGCCCCTAAAGGGTGGCTTATCTTGAACACAAGATCCTAATACGAGGGCCTAGTTCCTTGTGTAACAAATCCTCAGCCCATTCATACACAACTTATACAAGCATGGTGACACATCTCATATTCACTTAGGTCCCTTGTGGTTGATTAGTGAGGTGGTGACTTAATCCAGCCTTTTGATTGAACTCACCTTTGAACAAGTGTAACTTTTGTTCTAGGGCTCCGAATGCAACGTTTCCAACTCTTATGGGTTCAATTCAGCATTCTGAACTTGATTAGACCCTTGATGATCAGTTTCAGGCTTAGGTGTGACCCTGGAACCAGTTGGCAGCTGACAGGCTTCCCTATTTTCTACAAACTTATAATCCTAATTATCTCCTTGACTCTAACTCCGATTCTTATGTTTGTTTTTTTTATTCTTATTAGTTTTTTGTTCTTAACATCAGGGCAGCATTCAATCAACCATGCGACTCAATCATGAACTCATAACCAACGACCAGCAGTGCACACTCAACATATAAGTTTATTCAAGATCGTGCACCACATTCCTACGCATATACCACATCCATTCACACAAGAATCCACTCCAGCCTTACTAAGAATGAGCCTCCAACTGCGTTCACTTACTAATGGCGTTTTAATCGATTGTTTAGTTGAATATATAGCAAACCCTAATTCTACCGAAAAATTGGCAGCGCTTCCGCAAGGTTTTTGTATTTAGAAAATTAGGTTTCACGTCATACACAAGGAATTTTAAGAGATCCGAGGGAGAAGAGGGGCTCCCTGATTTAATTCGGTTCACCCTCCATCCTTAGCCTTCGAACTGCTCACTCCAGCTCTCGTGACCTTGCTCCAGCTCGGTGATCTTCTTCCTCCTGTTCGTCGTGCTTGCTCACTCCAGCTCGTGTGATCTTCTTCCTCCTCTTCGTCGTGCTTGCTCACTCCAGCTCGTGTGATCTTCTTCCTCCTGTTCGTCGTGCTTGCTCACTCCAGCTCGTGTGATCTTCTTCCTCCTGTTCGTCGTGCTTGCTCACTCCAGCTTGTGTGATCTTCTTCCTCCTGTTTGTCGTGTTTGTTCACTCCAGCTCGTGTGATCTTCTTCCTCCTGTTCGTCGTGCTTGCTCACTACAGCTCATGTGATCTTCTTCCTCCTGTTCGTCGTGTGATCTTGCTCCAGCTCGTGTGATCCTCTTCCTCCTGTTCGTCGTGCTTGCTCACTCTAGCTCGTGTGATCTTCTTCCTCCTGTTCGTCGTGTGATCTTGCTCCAGCTCGTGTGATCTTCTTCCTCCTGTTTGTCGTGCTTGTTCACTCCAGCTCGTGTGATCTTCTTCCTCCTGTTCGTCGTGCTTGCTCACTACAGCTCATGTGATCTTCTTCCTCCTGTTCGTCGTGTGATCTTGCTCCAGCTCGTGTAATCCTCTTCCTTCTGTTCGTCGTGCTTGCTCACTCCAGCTCGTGTGATCTTCTTCCTCCTGTTCGTCGTGCTTGCTCACTCCAGCTCGTGTGATCTTCTTCCTCCTGTTCGTCGTGCTTGTTCACTCCAGCTCGTGTGATCTTCTTCCTCTTGTTCGTCGTGCTTGCTCACTCCAGCTCGTGTGATCTTCTTCCGCCTGTTCTAACCTAGTCTCGTTCACCAGTTCGGGGCCGGGGCTTCCGGCTCTCCCCACACAAATTCAGTCTCTCCCCTGTTCTCTCTCTTCCTACTCCTCGCACACTAACCGAATGAGGCTTCTCCAGGGGGTAACCCCCCAACCTTTGCTCTCCTTGAATTCCCAAAGAAGTTCCCTGCCGCCTTTGGCCTTCTTCCATAAATGGCTTCCTTCTTACAAAACCTACTAACCCTATGACTACTAATTCCGTGCCACCCTTGCATTTAACAAGAGTGGGTGTCCCACTAACCAAGGAATATCTAAATCTAAACATTAACTCCATGCCACATGGGTGTGCATGATCTCAATAAGTGAGCTATTAGCTAATTTCCAAGGAGGCTAAATCTAATTTAATCTACCTAAATTGAATCCCCTTTGCTTGGGGTAATTCCTAATTTTACTTAGCGAGTGATGAGGGGGTTGTCCAAGCCTTTTGGACCTTTCCCACTATTTTTTTAAGGGCTTTTAAGCCTCTTCTTTTCTTTTCGTTCCTTCACCATCATTTCTCTTCTTCCATTTTTTTGGTTTCGTGATTTCTTCATCGTGACCAATTGCGATCCACGACTTGGTAGGAGGTAAATTCTTCTCCATCACTATTAATTTTAATTTTTTTCTATTGTTTTTTGTCTTTTCTGTCTTTTCTTCATTTTTTCCTTTCTATATATTTTTTTGGCTAACTACCTAAATTCCACGATTGCCAATAAGTGGTTCCTAGTTAAGGAATTAGCGCATGGAAGGCTATTTAGCTATTTCGATCAAAAGACCACGAGCTAACTAATGGGATAACCCATTTTCACCACTTATTAGCCTTAATGGACCCGATGTGAGGTCCATTCATCACCGTGAGCCGTTTTTGCGGCTCACAACCTCGCACAGCGTTTGGCTTTTGTCTCTAGGCCTGCCTGACTGCATTGCAGTTCCTCCAGACCGTATTGTCGTTCTTGTTTATGGTCAATGCCTCCTCAAAGCGTTCTCCTGGGTGCGTATGGGGCACCACCGTACACACAGATAGTGCTGCACTAGTTGCCAATTTGCACTAGCAGCCCCTTCACCACTACTACGGCGCAAGAAGTCCTCAAAGATCTACGAACCCTCGCCCACTAGCTGCCTCAAGGCTCCCGTCAATGATGACAGACTTGCGTTAGATGTGATCCAGACCCTCCTCCGACCATGCATCCTCAGAGAGTTCACATCGACACGAAGTCTACCTTCTTCACGAGCTCCGGAGACAGCAGCAGCAGCAATAGCGCTCTGCTCCGCAGCAGCCCAGGCCGCCACTCTGCTCTGACTGCGCGCCTCCGCGCCTGCTACCAGCAGCCTCTGGGTGCTCTTGTTCTCGATGCCAAATCCTCCGGCCTTGCAGTGTCAGGTGCGCCCTTGAAATTCGGAAGGAGCGATTACTGATCGAAGGAAGGAGCGATTACTGATCATGCCCGGTCGTACTCACTACCGCAACAGTTTCAACCGCCGCAATGCTCTTCGCGACCTCTGTTCCAGCTCAGTTTCCAACCCTTGTGTCACCACCGAGCTCCTTCTCCACGCAGCGCCTTCACACCCAACTGCCGTGATGCTCCCTGCGCTCTTTCACTTGCGCACCTCAGGCAGCCCGGTCTCTTCGCCACCTTTGTCTGCCTCTCTGCGCCGTCACTAACGCCGACAGCAGTCCACTTCTGCGTCTCCAAACTTGGTGTCGCACAACTCTCCGTACAAGGAGAGCAATCCGCAGCAAATCCAAGTGCTCCAAACCCTCGACGATCCTACGTTTTCTCAAACCAGGTATTAGCACCGACACACCATTCGACGTCTCAGCCCTCAACCTTCTCGATTTTCCTTGCTCGCTCAATACCGTCCAGAGAAGAACCCCGTCTAGGCCGTGAGTGCAGCCACCCGTCTCGTCAGCTCCTCCTTTGTGAGCGCTCAGAAGCGCCACAATGTTAGTTAGTGATTAGTTAGTGGAAAACTGTCTTGTTTATTTCAATTAGTAGTTAGATTAGTAGTTAGTAGCGCCTTCTAGTGTGTTATTAGTAAAGGTTAGTTAACTGGACTCCACGTAGCCTTAAATTAGTGTGGAGGGCAAAATTAGAGTTATTAATAGGAAATTAGACTTGCGAAAAGCAAAAGAGATATAGAAACCCATTAGTGAATTAGAATTAGTATGTTGTTCTAGGTAATTCAAGTTAGTAGTTTAGTATTTAATTCAGTTAGTGGAAAAGTTATATTAGAACCTCAATTGTATGGTACTTATGTTATTGTGAAAAGAGAAAAAATAGAAGATAAGAAAAAGAAAAAAGAAAAAAACTAGTAGCAAGTAGATTTAACGATTAAAGTAAACTACTTGATTTCTAATGATCTAGAACTCGGATTTGGACTTGTGAATAATCAATCTTGGGATTAAAGTGTGTTTTGAACACATTGGTGGTGTTAGTTTTGCTCAAATCCTGTTAGTTTGGTAGATATAGGCATGTTCAGCCCTAAAATCGAGTTTAGGGCTTTGGTGATCGTGGGCCCTTGATCTTGATTAGGGATTGTTAGATTCAAGGGTAGGGATGTGGCCGCCACCCTTGGGCCTCCTCCCACTTGGATAAGAGGCGTGGGTGGCCACTCTCCCTCTCTCTTTTTTTGCCTTGGGCGAAGCTATGCCAAAACTTCTTCTATTTTCCCTCTTATTTTTTAGGCTGCGGTTAATCTTGTTTAGCTAAATGGATACTTAGAGTTAGGACTTGATATTTTAGCAGTAGTTAGATCTTATTGTTAGCTTTCGAGAGGTACTAAGCACGCTCCATTTGGAGCAGTGACAAAGGAGTTATAGGATAATTTGTAGAAAGAGGTCTGCTGCCTTGGCAGAATTAGAGCATCAACTTTGGAGGGCCATTGCCGGCGGACCACGACGACTTTGGAGTCTATTTTTTCAGGAAATGTAGCCCTTGAAGTTGGCTTTTTGTGGACATCCAGCACGCTCAAATCCGAGCACAAAGGACTGAGTTACAGCGGTTTTGGTGTCCGGGGTGCTGCTGCTAGCTTGATTCGGTTCACCAACTTTGACGGACCTCTGCGAGCGAACGACAACGATTCTGGAGCTGAAAATTGGCACGCTTGTAGATCTTCAAGTCAGGATTCTAGGGACTCTAAGCTCGCTTACATCCGATTAGCGACGACAAAGTTATAGGGATTCTAGCGACAAGGGGTGTGCTGCCTTGATCGGAGCACGTTTTTTCATGCATTTTTATTCTCCTTGAATGTTCATCGTGTATTTTTGACTTCTTACTTCTACCCTTGAGTTTCATTGTTTATTTATTTACTTCCATATCAAGTTACTTATACTTTACCTTGTATGGTTAAAGTCTTTAACCTTAACCTCATCTAATGAAATTCATCCATTAGGTTTTAGGGATCATCCATTAGGTTTTAGGGTTTCATCCATTAGGTTTTAGGGATCATCCATTAGGTTTTAGGGTTTCATCCATTAGGTTTTAGGGATCATCCATTAGGTTTTAGGGTTTCATCCATTAGGTGTTAGGATTTCATCCATTAGGTTTTAGGGTTCCATCCATTAGGTTTTAGGGTTCCATCCATTAGGTTTAGGGTTTCATCCATGCAATTTAGGTTGGATGAAATTAGATAGGGTTAATTTTGGTTCACATCCTTCGTGCTCCCACTTGTCCGAATGAGTCGGCAGCTGTGCGAATGGAATTGTGGATGATGGGACCCTTGGTCTTCAGGATGTCGAGGGGGATGTTCATGCCAGTCAGCGGCGTCAAGATATTGGAGAACAGGATAACTCCTCTAGTTTGAAGGCTCTCCACGGCTTCATGTACCGGCCAGCTTGCCTCATCATTCAGTCGCTAGTCCCCCCCCCCGGTGCACGCTTTCAGCGTCCGTGTGTTGCTGCTCTTGCAAGTTGGCTCGCTCACCTGTGGTTGCACCCCCTATGGCACTCTCACCGCATCTCAAAGGACACTACACTCACAAGTTTCCGAATTCAAGCCCCACCTCTAGTTCCAGACTCTAGAAACTGTAGTGCGCAACAAGAGTTTTGAGCAACGCCCACTAAACCCCATTTAGATGTACAATAATGTTGTGGTTACACCCATTTCCACAACATGATCTTTCTCAAGTAACAAATAAGTGATAAACACTCATAAATCACAATAAGTCGAGTCCATGCCACTCTTCAAGAGTGAAAACATGATATGGATAAGGCTAACGATGTGCAATACGCACACACCCTCACCTCATCACGTGGGAGACTCAACTTGAGAAAGATGAGTCTCCCTCAACCACACGTGGAGGTCATCCGGTTCGAAGTCCCTAGATGAGGTGTCAAAAGATACCACCGTTGTCCTAGCCGCCACGCGGCACTAACCCTAACCCTAATCTCCCATTAGCACTAAGTCTTGGGCTCTCCAGTAACTCCACAATTCTCTAGGTGGTTTCTACCCAAATACCACCTATACAAACACCTCCATGCGCCGATCCTGACAATCTTCCTACTCGGCAACCTCTCCCACAGTCACCTTCCAAAGGCTATGGTGGACAAAACTTGACCCCTATTTTTATGTTGGATAAAGCTATTTTTAAATATAAAACCCCCATTGGTGTTTAACCCGTAAAGGACAGTGACTATCTTCCATCAAAACCACTCCAAATTGTTGCTCTAGGATGAGATATTATGAGACTAACCTAACAACTTTTTACTATTTTCAACTATATGGTCTTTAATTTAACTATTACAAAAAGGTATTCAAAACAATTCGTAACCTTTGATTGCGCGGATTTTAAGGGTGAAGTATAGTCTTTTTATACCCTGCGTGGACAAGGTTAGCGTACTTTGACTCAAAATAATGCCATATTTTTCCACTACATATTGTATAAATTTTACAAAACTATGTTCTACCTTATGTTGGGTCATTGCATGGCAAAAATCACTACACTAAACACTGAATATAGTGTAGAGGGATTATTGATGTAGATCACCCACACTAATTTCCATCAAAGCATGTGCATGCCAAGTTCTGATTGGATATTTGTTCTCAAGCAAGTGTGTGTCAGTCAACAATTGCATGTAAAAAATCATTTAGTGTAGGAAATTTCAAATAATCTAGTCTACACTATATTCAGGGAACGGTGTAGTGGAGGGGTTTAGGATAAGGAAATGTCTTTCAATGACTAGGTATATAGAATGTAGCTATTTCCTGAGCATAGCAGTTTTATTTTTTAATTAAAGATAAAATAGTTGGATCTAAAATCCAACAGTAGATGAAATCATCATGCCTTCTTCTATTAGGGGAAATACATGAATTTGAAAAAAATGAAATTCTTTATTTCAATGCATTTTTTGTAAGAACAATGAGGATTGCCAAGAACTCTCCCTCACTATTGTCCGCCTCAAAGATTTGTACCATTCAGGGTTCATAGTACCTTGCCAAGGTGCTCCAAATTCCAGATTTTTATGTGTAGAACACCATAATTTTTTTCTTATAGGTCCAAAAAGAAAATAAAAATATCACCCAAAGATGATCCGTATTCCAATTCCTAATATCAAAAAATTGAAATCTACTCATTAAATTGGATTTTTTTTGAAACATGTCCAAACTCAAAATGTATCCCATAAGTATAAAATGTCCTTAGGAGTTAAGCCAACATGGTGCCCCCCTTAGAATAGTTTAGGGCCAAAGTTTCCAAATTTTGCATAAAATTTGTCCCAAAAATCCTCTTTACCCTCAAAGTAAGAAGGCCATAAAATTGAGCATATGGGCCTCTCGCTAAACGCTCATTAAATTAAAACGAGTGTCAGAGATGCACGGCGAGGTCGGATACAATGTGGGGAGGGGATTGCAGGGCCAGGTATTGGATAGGGAGGAAAGATTTTGAAGGTTGCTCAGGAAGCGCCATTGCCTTGAAATCAATTTGTTGGTCACTACCTGTCTTATGTGGTATAGTACTTTGGGGATTAATTCATGGATATCCTTGTAAAAGTCTATCAATTGATAAGTGGTACACCTTTCCAAATCCACAAATTTCACCACTCCAAACACTATAATCTATTCCATTAATAATGGATATTGTCTAAATTCTTGGTAAATTTCCAGTCCTTGGTTGAATTCAACTTTGTAAGGTTAGACGTTCAAATTAGATGTACAATTTTTATCGCCCCAAGAATATTGACCCTAGAAGCCCATTTAACCCTTGGGGACGTTTTTCATTTTTGATAGGTTCCTAAAATTCAAAGAAAAAAAATTCTTTTTGAAATTTTTATACTACATTTACCCAGATAAGATCTATGGAAATACATTTTTTTAATTCTTTTGGATACATAATATGAAAGTCATTGGCCTTCAAAGTCAAATAGGGGACTCCGGGCAGCTCCAAATTTTGCTAGAAGTTTCTATTGACATTGAGATTCTTCATACACATAGAGAATATTACCTTCTTTGACAATGTTACAATAAATTCTTGTCCTTAGTGTAAAAAAATAGCATAACTCAAGTCAAACATTCTCACACATTGTCGGGCAAGGTACCAAATAAACTTCTTCTTGTCTACATAAAACCTAGATATCTTCATATTTTTTACTTTTTATTTTATTGGCAACAATATGTGGTGAAAACCTTCTCATTGACCATTTGGTTTATCATTTTTAAACATATTAAGTTCACAATAAAATAAAACGTGAATTGGCAATTTTATTGAACCTCCACTTCTTGCATGCTTGTTTTGAATATGCTACACCCTTCTCCACTTCCAAAAAAAGTGTATAAGGAACTAACACCATGCTTAACACAATGGTAAAGGATTTTGACCTTGTGTACTGCAAAACTAGGACACCTAGTGAAGTCAAAGTCTATTGATTCTCTCAACGCAGGAAAGAAAACGAACCATTTTCTTGACTTCAAATGCTATAATCTTCATATTTGTGCAATGGATTGTAGCCAAAAAAAATATGGTAAGTTAAGTAGAAGTCTTTTCAAAGATCTTACAGTTTATAGTCCAATATTGTACTTCAAAATTAAATTTTCTCCCCACTTGTTGATAGTGACAGTTTTGTAGTGTTTCTTGAGGGAAAATGCCTTGGGCTCTTAGGGGTTTATTGATCAATTCACAATATCACAGTCAAACCAATGTTCTTGAAATTCTGATTGTGCGTTTCTCTGCAATATATAAAGCTTCACTTGTGTGAATCAAATAAAACAACAACAATGTTCAATTTCATCAAAAGATGAAATAAATACTTCGAGGACAACAGCCTCTCGCCAATGTGTCAAGCGCCGAAAGACATCAAACCGCAAAAATCTTTGAAGCATTCAAGTAACGACAAGAATTAAATACCAATGAATATATACAAACGAAACACGCAGGCTTAATAAACATGTATACCAAAAGAAAAGTGGTATTAATAAACCGAAAGATTTCGTATACACATGATGTAAGAGAGAATATAGACAGAATCTCAATAAAAAATTGCTACCTAAGTATCACCGAACCTAGGTAGTATAAATATTATCCCCAGAAGAGCTCAAACCACCTTACCTATTCTACTTATTCGTCATCATCCACCTAGGAACTGCTTTCCACTCGGCTGGGAAAGAAAACAAGCGCCCCTAAACAACAGATCCCACCCATCTCCGCATCATTCCACATGTACAGATGTGTCTCATCGTCTACTCCAGACGAGGCCCAGCTGCAAGAATCTTCCCCGTCAGGTTGCTGTCGCCACCGACCTTGTAGTCAGCGTAGACCTCAAAGTTCTTCTGGAACAGCCCTGCGAGCTTCTTCAGAGTGTCGTTGTACTGCTTCTTGTCCGACCACTGCACACAACCAGTCGTCACTGTCAAACTCTCTGCGATACAATCGACAACCTCGAACTTCCCAACGCACAGAACACACTTATCTCTCTGATACACGTGCATGTGTCCTCCAGATATAAATTCACCAAAACCACCATATCTGCGTCCACAAACATCAACTCCACGTACCGCATTCTGTGGCTGCAAGACTTCACTTGGCACCCCGTTCACCTCGGTGGGCACCGCCAGGTTGAAGATCGGGGTCTGCACGTACTCAGCCTCTAATAGAGACCCGTCGTGGATGGCGTTGATGATCTTCCTCGTGTGTGCCAGCTTCATCCTCGATCCCACACCGTAGCTGCACCACCATCACACACACACACTCAGCACACCGCTTCGCCACATATTGTTGCCACCACACTTCACGACCACGTTCACGACCACCAGCCCAAAACAACACCAGCTACAACATGACCATTCGTGTCCGCACCTGCCGCCGGTCCACCCGGTGTTCACCAACCACGCCGTCGCTCCGTGCTGCTGCATCTTCGCCGCCAGCATGGCAGCGTACTTCGTCGGGTGCAGCATGATGAAAGCAGCTCCGAAGCATGCAGAGAATGTCGCAGTCGGCTCCTTCACGCCCTCCACGGTTCCGGCAACCTGCACAGACGTCACCCCCAAAACCCCGTCAGAACAAACCCGCCACCACCAACCTCCAAATCACCGGCGCCCACGGAGGTCCAACTCAACATTCCACCCGGAGGGAGTCCCCGCAAACGTACCAAGGCGGTGTACCCGCTGATGAAGTGGTACATGGTCTGCGCGTGGGTCAACTTGCTCACGGGAGGCAACACGCCGAAGGCATCGCACGACAGCAAGATGATGTTCTTCGGGTGTGGGCCAACGCATGGCAGCCTCACGTTGGGAATGTACTCGATCGGGTAGGCGGCCCTCGTGTTCTCTGCACCAAGTACATGCCCCACAGTGTTACCGCCATTCACTACTGATTCGCGCTGCACTATCACCTACTTGAACCAAACATCCTCGAAACATTCTTTCGCGAACCGATATCCCAGCTCAGACACAGCATGCACAGCACACACGGGACTTACCGGTCACAGACTTGTCGGTGTAATCCACCTCCCTGTAGTGCTCCTCAAACACCACGTTCTCCAGCACTGCACAGTACACACAAATCGCAAGCGTATTAAACACAGCACCCAGGGCACAGAAACGACGATGCCACACCCACATTCCATTGTACATGCCAACTCGACGATGAGCCGGACCTACCACTGCCAAGGGTGCATCCAACTCACCAGTTCCAAACTTGATCGCGTTCCAGATCTCTGGCTCCTTCTCCTGAGAAAGGTCGATGCACTTCGCGTAGCACCCTCCCTCGATGTTCGACACCCCGTTGTCGCTCCAGCAGTGCTCGTCGTCACCGATCAGCTGACGGTTCGGGTCGGTGGACAGGGTCGTCTTACCGGTTCCTGGACATACCAACACATCACAGCGACCATCGGCATCAGTACGGCGATCATGCTTCTCATCTTGTAGCTGTCCAACCACACGTAAGCTTCTCGTTTTCTTTCGCCAACTATACCTGATAATCCAAAAAACAACGCCACATCCCCTGCCTTTCCCATGTTGCAGCCAGAGTGCAACGACAGAATTCCTCTCTTAGGCATCAGGTAGTGCATCAGGCTGAAGAGACCCTTCTTCATCTCTCCAGCATACTGTGTTCCCAGAATCACCATCTCTTTGCGTTTCAAATTCAGATCTATGCTAGTTGACGATGACATGTAGTGGGTATAGCGATTGCACGGAAACTGTCCGGCATTGTAAATTGTGAAGTCCGGAGTTCCAAAATCTTCGAGCTCTTCAGGTGTAGGGCGAATGCACCTGCCACCCATATGCTTAATGCCACCGGCCATACCAAAAACGATACATACAACCAAATACATCTTCCCCAGCAAAGGAAGAAAATTCTCCAGCATCCAACGCATATCATCACGTCCAATTTCCTTTCAGGCGTTTCACCAGAGATGTGCCAAAGCCTTGCATGTTGCTAGTTGCTATTGATGTGCACATACTATGAAACATCGATATTGTGAATCATGCTCAGCGTTCAGCGGTCATACCGGGTATCGTAGAAGACAAGGGTATTGGAGCAACGTTTAGAGGCTTACATGTTGTGCATAAAAAGCGAATGGTAAGCACGAGCGGATATGATTCGGACTTTGATGCGGTTCTCGGGGTCCCAGTTCAGGAACTGGTCGTTGACGAAGACCTAGTTACAAGACGGAACGTCAGTTAGCCACTGTCTGGTCAATTAATAGGAAGCTTCCTATTAATTGACAAATAGATCACAAACCGAAGCAGAATTTTTCAAAAAAGCACGGCATACCTTCTCCAATGAGTTCAAGTAATCAACAGCCCTCTCGCGGTTGACCAAGAATGTCTCTTCGTCCATCTCGATGTTTGGAGATCCCCTGATGCGAAAGCAACAAATTAAATGAGTACACTTCGACAATTTTACTAACCAGTAAAGATAATATCACGCAAAAACACACTTTAGATGAGGTGTTACCAATAAGTTGAAAAACATATCGAATACTTTAATTTAACGGTGCTACTGGAGTTCATTATGTGAACAGAAATCTTATTCCCCTCGAATATGTTGAGGTATGCACCAGATATACAAGGGCAAAACACTTACTTTCCCCACCACAAGTCATCCTTCGACGTCTCCTCCTTCACAACTCGTTTGTCCTTGGGAGAACGCCCGGTCTTAGCACCGGACAGGGTGGCAAGAGCCCCAGTGGATGTGATGAAGGAACCCTTCTCGAACTTGATGGCTTGCTCGTACAACTCTGCATAGGCCAAGATAAGAAATTTTCCTCCGACAGATCACACATGACTCAAGACGCATCGTAACATATCGAATAAAACCCACGAATGGCAGCAGACAAGCACATCACAAGATTAGACATCTTGTTCATGCTGACGGCATACAGATGCTTCAGAGTAAATGGAAACAATTAACATAAGAATCATACCGGATGGGGACAAGTTGTACAGAACATGCGTAAACTTCAGAGCGCTGTCACTGATGTCCAGTCTGGGAGCAACCACAGACTTTGGGGGAGACCTCTTCCTGGCAGGGTCACCCTTGACAACCTGGGGTCCGCTCTCACGCGTCAAAGAGGCCAAGGAAGCGCTGTAAAACCAAAATAATAAATAAGTACGTCACCAACCACAGTATAGTATTTTGAAAACACGTCACGTGCTTCTGATTGTGTCACACGCTCGGCGTGCACGATGACTAGTTAAATTTCTAAACGAGGTAAGTAGACAGTATAGCTTTACTGTATCTAAGCTTTATCAAAAGGCTTGGGTTAGAACCAAAGTTTGTACCTGACAGACTGCATCTGCTGCTTCTGACGCTCCTCCTCGGACAACAGGGAACGAGGAGTCATGCTCCTGGGCGTCGAGGGGTTTGTAGCGGTCCTGGGCGTAGTCGGAGCAGACGCTTTCTTCCTCTGCAAAGCGTGCAACTCTTCAACGTTGGCCACCTTCACAGCAGGTGCGGTATCGTCGTTGCACATCTCCCCTGTGGCAGGCTTGGTGTTGATTTTAGACAACCCATTCGGGGCCTGGATGCTCATGAACTCGAAGTCGTGGACCTCGATTCCGTTTCCGTGGTAGGCCATGATGCTCAAAAGGCACTGAACACGCTCAACCTGCAACAGAATTCCACCAACATAAACTTTCTGAAGAGGACTCAGTAATCTCACTCCAGAGCATCTTCGACGGCCCAAAAGCACACAACATCCACAGTGCATCGGCGACAACTACAACACAAAAATTGCTTGTGCTCCGAATAGCCGCTCAAAAAGAAGCACGTCACTCACACGTCATCAACCTTTATGTAGTATCTAGCCACCCAAAAGGGAAAACTACTACACATAAGTCACATGAGTCATTACCACAAGGACAAACGAAGTACGCACAACGTCAAATACAGAGAATTACTGAGCCAGTGTCCTCGCGACAAAGTGAAACAAGCCTCCACAGACAGCTTACAAGACGGTAACTGAACAGTACGACAAAAGGGACCGAAAACAACCAAATGTCAAAATTTCCCTCTACTGAAACACCAGAAACACGACTACACAACTACCTACACCAAAGAAAAGGACGCTCACTGCCAGAGGACAACCCCGATAGTTTCTTTATAAGACTATAAAGACAGGAGAACAAACACGGCAGCAAGACACCCGTATGACAAGACCACTCTCCAATTAGCTAAAAAAAAACTATATCTACAGCTTACGAAACCCCTTCACAGCAGAAACAGAGTCGCCACCTCCACAGAAAATTCACAGTCTCGAACGACACGACCAGAAAATTCTCCCACACATTGCACTCTGTCGCTCGCTCCACAACGAACAGCACCATGAAAACTGAAGACCAGGCACGCACCGGGCAGGCGAGGAAATCCGCCACACAGCAGCAAACCGCGAGCCGAGGAGTTCCACCGGAGGCTCAACAGGACGGGAGCATGGGAGCGAGCGCCGGAGCGCTGCAGAGGCAACGGAGAAGCAGATCGAGGAAGGCAAACCGCGGACCTTCAAAGGAAGCAGTGAACGCAACAAACGTGAGAGATGAGTGTGGGCATGGCTCCCTCGCCTCGTTATAAACTCCGCTGCCTTTTACCGCAGGTGAATTCTCCACCCCATTTTCACCCCGTGGTAAGTAGCCGCGGCCCGGCCCCACCCACCGTTTCGCTGGGTCCCGACTCCCCGGGCCCGCCTTCCCGAACTCAAGTCAACATCCGCTGCCTCACGGTTTTCACCCCCGCGCTTTTACCCCGGAAAGCCCCGCCCATGCCAGGTCACATGCCAGCAGCCCGGGCCGGTTCACTGGTTGGCTTGCGGGCCGTGTTGCCACCGCGTTTGCTCCAGAGGCTCTTGTCATCTCCACCTCTATCCTCCTGTGCACTTGTTTGCACATTCATGCCGCTGCAGCTTCTTCACGCGCACTTTGCCTCCATGCTTATCACACATCGCGATCTGTGTGTGGAGAGTGTGTTTTTCTCTCGGTGGGCAATCTGCTTCGCGTTTGGACATGGTTTGCTATGCCATGGTCGGAGGATCTGGATGTGGTTTTGAAATTTTGAGAGCCAGCTGTGAGTAAAGTGTGGTGGGGATGGTCCTACACAATAGGTTCATGGGAAGTTGCTAGCACTTTATGAATTAGGTCTATTTTGTGTTGTCATAGAAATACTAGTTTTTTTCTTGTGTAAGTTGGCTTAATGGCCACCACACAGCAATGGCGCTTAATACACCAATACAAATTTAACATGAGTTTGATTTTACTAATTAAATGTAAAACTTGTAGCATCTTATGCACACAATTATATACTTTTTATTAATTGTAACAATTCTAGAATCTTTACCATTTTCAATGCTTTATCTATGACATGTTTTTGATAACGCCTTTAGGGAATAATCTTTTTTAAATGTTAGTATCACCTTAAGGTTCCTTTTTAATGCTTTAAATTTCCAATTTTAATTTATATAATACTACAATGTACAATTATTACAAATTATGTACTCAAATATTGTATATGTATTTTGAAATGAATAATTACATGACTCAATAAGTGATTATCTACCTTTATATATTATGACAATATGTATATTTGTATTGAAATTTACAAAAGTTACAAACATTCAAATAATTTTTATACAATATTATAATAATATTAAAATGTTTGCATATAGATGTTTACATCTAGGAAGTTGGAAACGTTCAAACAGTTCATGGATGATGTTTGAAATCTTAGGAAAAGTTTTGTATCAAGTAAAGATACTTTGATTATGTTTGAATCAAGAGATTCCATGAAAATTTGGTCTGTTGCATACCATTGGCATTTACCTTATCAATAGTAATGGGATATTAAATTATATTTCTAATCAACAACCAATCTTTCAATCCCTAAAGGACCAAGAACCACCCCAAACGGCCTCTTTAAGATGAGACGTTGCAAGACTAATTGAAAGAAATTTTTACTATTTTCAAGCATAAGATCCTCAATTTGACTACTACAATAGGACACACAAATAATCTATAAAATGTGACTACATGGATTGGAAGGTACATGCATTTAGACAAAGCAATATGTTTCATAGCGTACTTTGGCTCAAGATAACAACATATTTTTCCACTACACATTGCATTATTCTCTATAAATCTATGTCAAAGCATGCCAAAAATCACAAGTATTGGAGGTGTATAGGATAAGAAAAATGGACTTGCAATGACCAAGGATATAGAATTGAACCATTTAGCTAGGAAGGCAAATTTATTTTTTAACCTCTATATTCCAAAGAGTTGCCTTGGAGGACTATAAAGGTACTCAAACGGACTCTTGGAAATTTAGGGCTTAAATTGTTAAAAAAATAAAATTTGATGGATCTAAAATCCAAACACTTAATAGAACCATTACCCTATGCGTTGGTTGGGTTTGTACATAATTAATTCAAAATGGACGGTGTCCAAAAAATTTGGAAAATATAAAATATTTGTCTAAGGTGATACCCATGTAATGCCAAGGTCACACCCTTGTAATATCTAAGCAATATGTGTGTAATACCTAGGTGATACCCATTGTGTCCAAACCATTGTGTGAAAAAAAAATTGATTTGTACACAGGGTGTTTGAACCAGACCAATGTGTACAATAAATTAAAAGAAGAGATGAAAGTTGAAAAAAAATTAAATTAAATTACATGTGTTTGAGTAGAAAATGAGGACTGCGAAGAACTTTCCTTCACTTCTACTCACCTCAAAAAATTGCTCTATTCGACTCTATAGTGGTACAATTCAAGTTCTACAATGGTACTATTTAGCTCTACGGTACCCTGCCCACCCTGCCCACTCTCCCCGCTTGAATTTCAAACCTTATAATCTTAGTTTTGAGCATTTGTTTTCAATTAAAAAAATAAAATCTCCACAAAACTACTATTGGATGTTTACATATCCAATATTAATTTCAGAATATCATGATCTAAATTGACATTGGTGTAAGCTACCCAAAATCACGAGAAGCCCACCTTGGGGCCTTTAGTCTTTAGGAGTTGACCAAACATTTAATATGTTTGCACGAATTAAATTGTTGCTACAGAAGAATTCTCATGAAAGTCTTTCTACAAGGGGGAAGAAAAAATAAAGGCATGGTGAGATTTGAATACAGAAAGAAAGGGAGCATGAGGAATTCTATAATCATCATTTCTGCACCGATGAAATGCAGAAGTAATACTGGCAATTAATGCTTATGGGCCCTATGCAAGCTAAAACTCCCCCATTATACCCCAAGTTCTTGAAGAGTTGACCGATAGTTCCTCACACCTTTACCAAGCTAAGTCACCCTCCCCATGATGTCATGTATACTAACATAGGATTAAAAAGTAAGGGCGACATACAAGATTACTTTCAAGAAAACTCAAATACATCATTCATAGATTGAAATTTTTGAAGTTAGGTGTGAACAATGCTAAGAATGATCCATTTGGTGAAAAATCAAAGTGGACCATGGCATTCATTTCAACCAATAAGAACCCTTGATTCCATGCCCATATAATGTGGATTCTTATTCCATGCTAGCAAATTCTTGTACAGCGAAGTTGTGTATAGTATGGAATCTCTCTGCTCAATGCAGGCATGTTGTGCAGGTATTTGTACTCCACGAGTCAGGGTCCTTCTTCCATTTATAACTTCTTATATGCAAGAAAGTATACAGTCTAATTTTTGTTGTTCACCAGCCAACTTAGAAGCAGTTTGAATCGCGTCCCACAACCACCATGTTGTGGACAATCATCCCCTTTTGAAGGCTGCGTTGGTGGTTTCATGACATCTATTGTAGTGGTTTTAATGTAAGGCAACCATCTTTCACCTCTAAAGTACCAGGTGTCAAAACTAGGCTTTTTGAAAGCTCGATCAGGTTCCTATAGTGTAAATTTTCCAACATTTCATTTTGAACTTTTTTAGTAAAAGGACATTACTAAGACCTCAGTGGAGAAACAATTTTTTTCCTAAATTCAACATATAATGACAAAGTTATAGGATTTTGAATTTCAACGGGCACTTTAGGCACCTCCAAAAACTTTTGCATTACACTCTATTGATTACTTGCAAGTAATATTTTTTCCCTCCATGTTGTCAAAAATATTTCTTTTCTTTAGTGAAAAATAGCATATTAACCCAAGTCAAACATTTTCACACATTGTCACACATTGTTGGGCATGGTACCAAAAAAACGTCTTCTTTTCCGCATAAAACTTAGAGATCTCATATTTTTTACTTTTTTTTCACAACAATATGTAGTGCAGATATTCTTATTGACCATGCCGATTATCAATCTAAAACATATTAATTTCACAAAAATTAGAGTGCAAATTGGCAATTTTTTAACCTCCACTCCTTGCATAATTGTTTTGAATATGCTACACCCCTCCTCTACTTCTAAAATTTTGTGTATAACAAACTAACATCATGCCCAACACAATGGTAATGGATTTAGACCTTGTGTAGTGCAAAAATTTGACAGCAAGTGAAGTCAAAGTCTATTGATCCACTCAACGCAGGGAAGGAATTAACCATTTGTTTGACTTTAAACACTATAATCTTTCAATCCGTACAGTCAAAGTTTGTGAAATTTTGTAAATATCTTACCTATTGAGTTGTAGTTGAGATCATACGGTCAAAACTAGAAATGAAAGTTTTTGTTTTCTCCTTTATTCATTGCATTAGAATCCAACAATTTTGAAGTGTTTTTGGTGTGAAACTGTCGTGGTACCTTAGGAATGAACCCCCAAGGCATTTTCCCTCATGAACACTCCAAAACTGCCACTATCAAGAAGTGGTAGAAATATCAATTTGTTATGTTTGATTTTGGATTATAATATCTTAAAATAGACATGTATAAAGTTATCAAACTTTTATGGCTGCAATCCGCCGCATCAATATGAAGATTATAACGATTGAAGTGTAAAGAAAAGTGTTTCCCCCATTGCCTAGCAAGGTCAACCCACTTTGACTTAACATATCTTCCAACTTCTACACTAAAGTGTGATTAAAACTTTTACCAATATGACGCATATGTAGTTAGGTATACGTGTGCAAAATTTGAAAGGTAGTAGATGTATAAATAAATACGTTAGTGAAATGGGGTACAAAATGATGACAATTACTACATAAAATTATGAAATTTTAGTTTCATACAAGTTGTAAAATTTTAGAATCCCAACAGTGCAAACTTTCAAATTAATTTTTCATCAATTTTAGAAAATATAGTCCACTAAAAATAGTGATATCTTTAATTTTCATAAATTTATTGAATTATTCAAGCTTTATGGCCGAGGGCAATGCTTGAAGTTGGACACTCTTCAAAATATAATGTGCCACATCATTCATCCACTCCACCTCAAGTTAAGGTCTTCATGGAATAGACTTGGAAAGGAAGTGAAGTCTTCAAAACATGAAATAAAAAACAAATTTGAAAAGAATTCCCACATGGGCCTACACAGGGCCCGTGGTGCCATAATGGCAGGTAGCATGGGACGTGCCTCCATACCCTCAACCCTAACCTAGTTGGCCGCCTCTGGCTGGCTGCCAGGCTTTTTTTTAAATAATTAAAATCTTATTAACAAAACATTTGTTTAAAATTTATTTTTAAATTTATTTTTAGTCCAATTTTTCTTAGACCTTGACTTAGAAGTGTGAACTTCTTCTTGTCTTCCCTCTGACCCATGATTCCAGCTGCCCTCCCTTCCTCGCCCTTACTGCCCCAACATACTACTCCATTTTTGTACTTGTATTGCATTGGTTGACATGATTGCCCCTTGCTGCCCAAACTCCCCATTTGAACTTTGAAAGCTAATAATTTTTCAACCATAAGTCCAAATGTCATTTTAAAAAACTTCTCCATGAAAAATTCATAATGGACAATCTCGTGTAAATTTTTTAGAAGAATGGAGGTTTTTCTCTACTCAAAGGTACATGCCCAAAATCCAATACAACCCCCCAGGATTGAATGGGCTCTTAGAGGTTAAGCAAACGTCAGTTGTGCCAAATTTGTTTTTGTTTTAAAACTAACTTCTTATGTTGCACCCTTGCAGCCTAACCTTGGAGACCTTTAGTGTTGTCAAACACACTTTTACATACTTCTTCTTAAAGTTGTGCATTAGTCTTTCTTGCAATTCCAAGATGACCTTCAATGAGCAAGGTCACGCAACGATTTTTCTCCTTGCATCTTAACCTCTCCATCAACCTCCTTCTCTAAATGAGCTACCCAAGATTGACTTTTGCCAACTATAGCAACAACCTTTTGTAAAAGAACACCACTTCTGAGTTGCTTCATGCCTATTGCTTTTGTTGCCAAGGTGATGAAGGCATATTCCAACAATGCAAGAAACCCTCACCACAATATATGCTACAAAAACACATGTTCACAGTGCACCAAAGCTCTAATAATAATGCACACAAATTTGATCCACAAATGACTTTGGAAGCTTGCACAACAGCTGCAAAAAAATTAGTGAATAGAGTTTTCCTGAAAGTGCTTCCTGAAGGGGCAAGTCAAGAGGAATATGGTGCCAGAGAGTATGAGATGTATAAATGGCAAAAAAGAGAGTATGAGGAATTTTCATATCGCCTTTTTTTGTACCAATGAAATTGCTTTGCAATTGATGTTCTTGGGCCCTATCCCATACAAGCTAAAGTTTCCCCATAGTACCCTGAGTTCTCAAAGGGTTGACCAATAGTTCCCCCAAACCTTTCCCAAGCCAAGACACCATGTGCATGTGGTCCCGGTTACTAACATAAGACCTTAAGATTCGGGGTACCTATCCAGTGTATTTTGGTGACTTTTAGGAAAACTCTAATATGTCCTAAACCTTTGGCACTTCTACTTTTTGAAACTAAATTACCTTTTAGAATATATTTCACACATACATACATGACTTTGAGAACCATGGAATGCCACTTTTTGTTTTGAAAAAGAACATTTGAATTTTTTTTAGCGTTTGCCAAAGTTGACTCCCTGAGTGGAGTACTCAGTTTTGCTGAGCGGAATACTCAATTCTGCTGAGACGAATACTCATTTTTGTTGAGCTGAGTACTCAGTTTTGTTCATCATTGTATGGAAAATCTATGACAAAAGATGTAGAGCTTACTTTATACTTAAAAAAATTGTAAATATTTAAATATTGGAAGTATAAAGCTTGCAAAAATCATGATGATCTAATTCTATTATAGGGAAAAAACTTCCATACACATTATGCTAAAAATATGTCAAAGAGCTTAAGTTGGTGGTTATAGGACATCCAACCTTAACGAATGGGACGTGCAAGTGGAAACTTAGAGCATCTCCACTACTGGCGGGGAATTTTCCACGCCAGGGCAGTAAAGATGCGTGAAGAGTGGATATGGGAGCCACACTAGTTGGGAGGGCGTGCACCGGAAGCGAGAAAGGATGGGCCGGGGAAACATAAAGGATGTTGCGGAAACAGAAACGCAAAGGAAACTGACGCAAGAGAGGAAACTTGAATGTTGTAGCCACTCACCAATGGACACATGGCGGGCAGTGAGTGGAGGACAAAGACGGTCGTTTTTGGCGTAGGCCTTGCATCGGAGGCTCCTTTGCTGTTGCAGGCAGGCAATCCCCGGGCCCCGGCCGACCGTTTTAGCGGGTGAGCGTTCCCCCTGTGGAAATCACGCACACCATCACAGAATAACGGGCATTTTTTGCAGGGCCCCGCCGCCCGGTGGAGATGCTCTTATTGCACTAAATACAAATACAAACACCAAATGTCAACAAAGTCCAAAATATGGGTACACTTAATGTAAATTTAACACTAGTTGTCAACATTGGTAAAATTTGGAGTAGAAAAAAATGACATGTGTACAATTTGTGTTATTTAAAAAAAATACATTTGAACAATCATTGTATGGCTATGTAATTATTGGCAAAATGAGGTATAGGGTTTTTCTACCTCCTCACTGAACTTAACACTTACTGCTATTTGCATCACTATATAGCACACTCTAAGTTTCAACTTGTTTACATTTAGAGTAGGTCACATAGTGAGGTAAGTAACAATAAATATCGAGCCACTCTAATACTATAGTTAATGTATTGTATACATATTGTGATATGGGAGGAATATTTTTAAGCTTGCCTCCCATTAATTTCCATTTGATGGCAATAAATGTAAAACAAGGATTTGTAGACCCTCTATTTGTATGCAATTTGAAATCATAGGGTTTGTAGTATAGTACATGATGTTGTCCTATAAGCCTATGACATCTAGTGGATGTAGGTATGGAGGAATGTGGCTAGATTTTAGGGAGCTCTCATGAAACAATGAGAAGGTCTTAGGTTCCATATTCTATAGGTGTAGTCTCTAGTGCTATTGGTCTAAATTTGGTAAATGAATTACAATTATGAAAATTTAGAGAAGGTGGAAGAATCATATTATGTGTCTTCAAATTCTTTCTTCTAGTCGCCATACTTTACGTTTATCTCTAGTATGCATCTCCAATGATTTGGAAAAAGATATATTAATATGGTTTTACTACCATAAAGATTGTCAAATTATACTTACATGTAGAAGAGGAGATAGTAGTGTAAGAATACATGATTTATAGTGCAATTAGAGTGAGAAGGAGAAAGAATAGGTTATTTGTGTAGAAACATAGATTGCCTCTCCTGCCACAATGGATGAGCTAACAATGAAAACTTGGAGCAAGTTCCTTCAAATTGAGTCATTTAATCTAAAAATCCAAAAATGAAAAAATGAAAAAAAAAAAAAAACTCATTTTATTACATAAATATGAGCATATAAACTCATTCAAAGAAGTATAAACACATTGGTTGCATCTTATATTTATGTTTATATAGGTTTGAATTTTGTTAGTTTTGTTAATTTTTCATCAAGCTTTAGAAGCCAAATGTGAATAAGATGAGTCCATGTTATATTCGTTGTAGTTGCTTTGGATAAAGTCTAAGATTCAATGGACTATAGACCCTAGTGGGCCCAAGCCTATAGTTAGACCCTTTTCACTCTGCTCAATGGATTTGATAAGCCTCGCGTTGTTGGATACTTGTACAAAAAAACATAATCAAATTAGTATATTTAAATTTTCACCTTTATCTCAAAATGGCACTAAAAATGGCCAGGGGTCTTAATATTGCCAAATGGTTGGATATCTAGCTTTCATTATTGTAAAAAAACATGTCACAAAGCTGACAACCTAAGTAGGCTACATGAATGGAAAATTGCACACTCTAAAACTAGAAGAGCACCACTTTACAAGTTCTGCAAGTCAACATCAAAGTTTATATAGTTTTCATTAGTGGTATACACCTATTTGCTTCGTTGTTATGCAAAAATCACCTAAATATGACCCATGAAATACAAACATTATATGAATTTAGTTAAATACTAAGATATGAAGCATTTTTATTATTTAAAGAGTGAAATACTTTCCCACCAAAGATTAAAACCATTCATTTGGATAATGAAGTTTTCTCAAAAACCTTTCAAAAGGAGAAAGGGAATTCATGCATGAATAGTATTGGTAGTTAATGTTCTTGGGACCTACTTAATGCACGCCAAAGCTCTTTCATAGTCCACCAAGTTCATAAAAAGTTGACTAAAATTTATTCTACATATTTTTAACAACAACCACCTTCTTCATGTAGTTTCATTTACTAATGTAAGACCATAAAGTAGGGGTGACATATGGGTCATATCCTCTCACTTTTAGGAAAAAATTAAATTGATTATGGTTCTCCTTCTTCATAAATTATTGAGTACCTAACCTTTTGAATTTATCTCATTTTTAAAAGTTTTTTCTTCTCTATGTTAAAAATTTTAATACTAAAAATGAGTAAATCTCTAAAACTTCAAAGTCTTGAGGTGGGTTTCTAGAAGCATCAAAAAGGTATCCTTAGTGTGAAATTTAGTTTTGAAAAGGCAAATCTTGATTGTATGATGTAAAGAAGTGAATGCTTTGTGTAAGCACAAGTTTTACAACAATTGATATGTTGATGAAAAGTGATTTACAATGATGTGGGGCAATGTTGGATAGGTTTCAACATAAATTTCTTAATATTAACATAAAAGTTGCATTTTTTTGTTTGTTTCATCTATATTTGTTCTAATTTATGAAGTATTATAGATATTTGTTTTAACCATTTGAATTTGCATTTATGAAGAATTAAATCCACAAAAATCAAAATGTATCCTGACAAGTTTAAACCTTTGGTTGTTTCATAATTATTTTAAAAATGCTAGACCCTTGCAAGATTTCTAAAAATTGGTGTACAAAGCATTGACATCATGTACACCAAATCATGTTTAATGCAAAAAATCCATGCCAAGCAAAGTCAACGTCTCCCATTTCCCTTTTCTTAGGGGATTAAGGCTTTTCCATCATTTCAAATAGGGGATTAAGGCTTTTCCATCATTTCAAAAACTATAATTTGTGAGTTACATTCTAAAAAACTTGAGAGCCCAAATTCTTTGATATAAATATCAAGATTTTATGTTTGAAGTACAAACTAAGGATTTCATGATTCCATTCATACTCATTACATTAGAGTGTGCAATTTTGAAGGGTTTTTTGTGAGACATTGCCAAGGATTTTTAGAGGTTAATCTCTAATGGCTCAAGGCATTTTCACACCAAGAAACTCTCCAAAACTGCTTGTTCTAGTGCAATGAGTAAGGAGGGAATTAAAAACTTTTATTTCTACATCTAACCATAGGATCTCAATGAGTATTTTTTTAGTAACTTCCTCACAAAATTTCATAAACTTTGATCCTACGAATTAGAAGATAATAGTATTTGAAGTAGAGAACATGGTTCATTTCCTTCCCTGTGTTGAGTGGATTAGCAGACTTCACTTATGTCAAATTTTTGCACTATACAAGGTCTATAAACATTACCATCATGTTAATCTTGATGTTATTACCTTGTGCACCAATTTTTAGAAGCAGAGAAGGGGTGCAACATATTCAAAACAGTTGTGCAAGGAGTGGAGTTTCAAAACTGCCAATTTACGTTTTAATTTTTTTGTGGACAGAATATGATTGAAAATGAGAATCCAAATGGTCAGTAAGAAGTTTTACACCACATCTTGTAGTAGAAAAAATAAAGTTAATAAAATATAAAGATCTCTAAGTTTTATGCAAAAACAAAGAAGTTCTTTTGGTACCTTGCCTAACAAAGTGTGATAATGTATGAAAATGTTTGACTTGGGTTAATGCGCTAATTGGCCTATTTTAATTATGTCATTATAAAGTTGATTATAATATCTGAGCCTAAAAAAATATACATCTTTATTATGTTTTACATGTGAATAGAAATTGCTGTAAATAGTGGTCACTTTTGGCACCTACTTGCCAAACTACACTAAAGATCACATTTAGTGTATGAGCGCGAATAGTGTAATTACCTTAGTACACTATTTGTGAACAAGTTCGCAATTACCCTAAGCTATGGTCAGTTTCGTACATAATTAATTCAAAATGGGGACTTGTCCAAAATTTTGGAAATTTCAAGAGATTTGGCTAGGCGATACCTATGTAATACCAAGGTGACACCCGTGCAAGATCTAGGTGATACTCGTGCAATACCTATGTGATATCCATTGTGTCGAATCAATGTGACAAAAAAAAATGCTTCGGCATTTCTCTGCCGAAACTGACCGTAGCGTACAATAGTGTTAGATTTCCAATTTTTTCTTGCAAATGTTTTTTGGTTTTTAGTTCTTACACTCTCAATTTATTTTTTTACAATCTATGTTTCAATTCAAATCTCATTTCCTATTTTTCAATCTTCTTCTTGCATATCTTTCAATGTTTTCGTTCCATGTTTCATTTCTTAAATTTCAATATTTTTATATTACTACGCAATATTCTTCAAAATTTCCAAGGATTCCTCAACATTCCTCAATATTTCCAAAGATTCTTCAAGATTTTCCAAGATCCTCCAAGATCCATCAAGAATCCTCAAGATTCTCACAAGTTCCTAAGAATCTTCAAAAGAATCTTCAAAATGCATCAAGATTCCTCAAATTATTCTAGAAGATTCTCCTACATTCTCAACATTCCTCACAAGATTCTCCAAAAGATTCCAAAATATTCTCAACAGATTCCCAAAAGATTCCTCAAAACTCTCCATGATTCTCTAGGATTCCTCCAAATTCCACAAAATTTCTCTTCATTTGTCTATATTCCTCAATATTCTGTAATATTCCTTAATATTCATCGGAATCTCTTAATATTTCTCATTATTTCTCATTATTTTTTAGCAAGTCTTTCTTTTTTTTCCTTGTTTTTCTTGCAAGTTTGTTTTATTTAATCATCGTTCTTCCTCCAAATGGTTGTTTTTTGTCTTACTGAACATATTATGTTTTTTTACTTTTCATACACTAAATGCGCACAAGTAAAATAAAATCCGTTACAATCTTTACTGAAATTCACATATAGTGTAGTCTTTCACATTTACTGTATGGTTATGTCACTACACCAATTGCAAATTTTACATTTACTGTATGGCTTCGCATTTAGTTTATGCTACACTAAATGTGATCATTAGTGTAGTTATTTTTCTAGATTGTAGTGTTTTGGATACCATGGGTATCACCCACACACATCTCTTGAATTTTCTAGTATTTTTGGACACTCTCCATTGTGAATTAATCCTTAAAGGACCCAAGTGGCCATTCTGGGTACAACATCTTTCACTTTGACTTGCAATTATCTTTCAATTTGTATAGTCAAAATTCACCAAAAAAAATCCATATTATCTCATGTAAGTTCAAAAGAAGATTCTAAAGGACGATGAGGTCGCGTGAGCAACTGCGGCGTCGCCGCATGATCATGTAAGACGTGCAAATGCACATTGTCACTTCAAGACTACAAGCTCGATTCAAACGTTGGTTACGATCGCGCTACGCCGTCCAGGCCGAGATCGAACTTCATAGAGTGGAGTAGTATTAGGGTTTCGTGTCTTTTGCCTCCTTTTTTCTTTTTCAGGGTTTTCTGCAGAGGGGCTTTTTTTGTAGAGATATTTCGCATTGATTCTTTGCCAGAGTTTTCTGTGGAACGGTCGCGCCAACACACTTGAAGACTCGGAGGCTTCACAGAGTCAACACTCGGCAGCAACTGCTGTTATACCTCAGGAGCGAAGACCCGGGCTCCGGAAGTCATGGTGTTGGAGCCGTAGTGAGTTTGCAAAGGAGGCGGTACGAGGTAAATCTCTGCATTCGTTTTGTACCCCTGTTTTCTAGCCTTTGTGCTAACACAACACTGAGTTGTGGTGGAACGGCCACTCTCCTACCTCTGGAGACAAATTGGAGCGGATGTTAGGGGCAGTACCCCAACATTCCAAGGGAGGTGACTTCAGTCGCTCGCCATGGCAACACCAGCCATTGAGGACATAAGCTATGTAGCAGCACTGAAGACGGCACTCGTACACGCCTAGTGTTCCCCACAAAGGAAGAGGAACAACGGCGCGCGAGCGAGCTGAAAAACAAGGAGAGGATTGAATCAAAACTAGTAGCAACCATGGCACACCTCGGTCAGCATGCTTCCTTCCACCCGACCAAGGCCGCTCTTGGAAAAAAACTCCTAGAGTTGCTCTATTGAACTAGTACAAGTTTCTTCATCCAAAAACAAGCTACGATGGTACCAGTGGACGAGAAGCGTGTGAAGAAGGAAATGGACTCTTTTAAAAAAAAAACGTAACTATTGCATACTTCGTAGGAGGGTGTCAGAAATGGAGTGTACTACAGGCATGGGCTACGGCACTCTCCAAGCAAGTACATGCGGAATGCTCGATAGAGAGAGACCTTGGGAACGGCTTCTTTCAGGTGGTAGGCAAGGAGGAAACGACCACCGAAAATCTGTTGATGCTCACCCGCACCTATCGAAATGGGGGACCTGTATCTTCCAACCGTGGGTAGCGGACTTTAACTCTTGCAACCTCAGAAATACTTTGATCCCGGTGTGGATGGCACTCAAAGCCTTACCGGACAAATTCCGCAGCAGCGGGTAAGACATAGCACAGAGCCTGGGCAAGGTGGTGGATAGGCACAAGAGCAACAGATATGCGGCTGACCAAAATTTTTGTATCACCGTCGTATCTAGGGAACCTTTTACTGTCAACATCGACGTGGTCAACCTCGTTTCTGGAGCCATCACAACAGTTGTTGTAGACTACAACAACCTTCCAATAAGGTGTCGGTTCTGCTTATCTACGTCTCACCTAATCAAAGACTGTAAAATTTTCCAGCACCCCCGTCATTCGGCACCAAAGTCAGGCCTGCCTCCATCTTCTTCGGATCACGTGGAGACCAGAGCCTCACATGACGTACACCCGATGCGGAGGCCGTCTTCGGGCACCAGTCAAGAGCCGATACTATTGCCGAGTACGCATGAAGCACCAAACCAGCACCTGAAAGAAGCCACGGAAACACAATACGCAGAAAACGAGCTCAAGTGTAAAGTAGGGAAACATGGAGGATTAGCAAGGAGAGGTGACACCCACAAACTCCCTGGAATTAACGACCCCATTCATGTGAGGAAGGAGTGGAGAGAGAGCTCAACCGTCCACACCGAAGCAAGACGCGTCAATAAGCAGAGATAGCGGCAACGTTCAAGAAAGGGAGCTTCGGCGAAGTCTTGACTTATATATGAAGTCAGCATGCGGCGGTGGTCGTCCCAATCTAGAGGCCGGCACAGTCCCGACTCCAAGCACGTCGAACACACCTGCAAGACAGGAACTACAAAGTGTGGAGGACAGGTTGGGGGCGCACATAAACAAAGACAACATGGACTATGATACTTTTATCTCCACAGGAGAGATATCCAGCTCCATGTATATTGAAAAGGCATCTCGCACTATTACCAAGCTACGGACTGCATCAGACTCACGAGCTCGCCTGATCATTGATGACGTCGAGATACCTGCTGCCGCGACGCCGCCTTGCTCGAGTCCCAGGGACGGTCAGTTCTTGGATCAGGGTGGGAACTCCCCCCTTACAAGTCGAACATTTGAAATAGACGAGATGTGCTTCAGCCAAGTCCAACCGCAATTTACTCAAGGAGGGGAGCAAGCCGAACAAACCGAACAACTAGACAAATAGAGGACTCGGATGAATCGTATACCTGCAAACCTCGTTCCAGTAATAAAAGGCTAGCTGAAGGAACAAGGGGTAGATGATGTTTACTTCCCGCACTCCCCGGTGAAGACCAGAGCGTCGACTCGCATTGCCGAACGTTGACAAGCCCACCGATCTAGGGAACCACCTCGCTCCCATAGATTGAGCATACAGTCGCCATCAAAGAGAAGGTCAGGGAAGTCTACTCAGTCGTCGGGTAGAGAGCTTGTAGAGCAAGATGAGCAGCCACACATCCCACACCTTCAAAACCTCTCATGAAGATAACAACCATCAGCCAAAACATACAAGGTATAAATGACCTTGTCAAAACAGGTGTGATTCAGGACTACTACCGCCAACTACTTGGGAGGCTAGACGTGGTCTGCTTTCAAGAAACAAAGTTATGAGGCATGAGATTTCAAGTACTTGTCAACTTCTTGTGGCTCAGGGCAAGGTTCCTTGGCTGCGAGGTGCAAGTCGCATATAATAACAAAGATAGAGATGAGGGAGCCGGCAGTGGCAGGGTTGCCATGTGAATTTCTACCAAGCTAAACCACCTAATATCGGGCATGGCCATTCTCTTGGAGGTAATACCCAGTGGGTTTGTTTGCCTGGGCTACCGGGCGATGATCTGGCTATCCTCAAAGTGTACTGCCCACACACACCGAACGATAGGAGCCAACTTTGGCGAGAGCTACTTGGCGCCCTCCAGCGTGACTACCGTTGGGTACTCATGGGAGATTGGAACTTTGTGGAAACGCGTACGGACAAATCAAACCTTTGTGAGTCATATAGAACGAAAGAAGAGAAGAACTTCTTCCACGAGTTGTTGGATGCGTTAGAAGTGGAGGACATTTTTCCAAGTAACAGTCGGCTGCGGTTCTCTTTGGACAGTTGGAGAAGGGACGGGCGGAGGGTGCTTGCTAGGCTCGATAGGACATACACCTTTTGGGGCAGCAACCCTAGTGCCACCACTGCCACCTATCGCATTCTAGGTAATTCGGCGCACTCTGACCACCTCCCGGTTTGGCGCGAACTCTGGCTAGAACCACAACAACAGCGGCAATCGCACTACATCATGAACGCCTCATGATTGAAGGACCCCGAGGTGCACGCCGGGGTGAGAAGAATATGGTCTAGTAACGCCCAGCTTGCATTCTTTGGCAAGACACGGAAAGCGGTCAAATTCTACAAAAAATTCTGCATAAGCAAAGCCCGGGAGAGCAAACATAAGGAAAGACAGCTACGTGGGGATCTCGAGGCCGCCTTGTTATTGTTGCAAGTAGAGCGAGGCAGCCAAGCTCACCAAGAGCGACTAGCTAACATCACAGACCAGCTGCAAGCTTTTGAGAAAAAGAAAATTGAGGGACTGCGCTTGAGAAGCCGGCTCAAAAGGGTGGAAACATGTGATCGATGCTCTAGGAAATTATTTACTTCCCACAAGTCGAGGTTCTCCGCGTCACAAATCTCTGAATTACTAGACAAAGATGGGCAAATGCAGACCTCGAGTGTTGACCTGGAGCGTACGTGCCAAACCTACTATCAGAAATTGTACACTGCGAGGATGCCGTCAACTACTTCAACCCTTGCGGAGCAACAAGTGCTTAACTATCTGTTAGATAAGTTGTCTCCACAAATGAAGACCTCGCTCATTGGTTAGGTGACGAAAAACGAGCTCCACAAGGCTCTGAAAGATATGAAAAAAGGAAAATTGCCAGAGCCGGACGGGATTGTGCTAGAATTTTACAACTTCTTCTGGGATCTTCTGGGAACGGAATATACTTGCATGATTCAAGATAGCATCAGCCTGGGCAGACTCCCTCCCGGAGTCACCCATGGTATGCTGGCTCTGTTACACAAAGGAGGCCCCCGGTGCGCCCTCACCAATTGGCGACCGATTTTGCTACTTAACTTGGCATACAAGATATATGCAATAGCCTTGCAACTTTGACTCCAACCCATCTTGATGGACATCATCAATCTGGAATAGTCGGCGTTCTTGCCCCTCAGATTTATCTTGGATAACCTGATACTCATCCACAAAACGATGGAGTGGGCAAAGCAATCGAATCAACCGCTGCGATTTCTTAAACTTGACTTCACTAAGGTGTACGATATGGTGGACTCGAGCTGCTTGTCCAAGATCATGGCTACATTTGGATTTCTAGGTGAATTCTTGTCCATGAATCGGCTTCTTTTTCAAGATGCCTTCTCTACTGTCAAACTGAATGGGGCACCCTCTCTTGCGTTTAAGATTAAGAGGGTCGTTCGACAAGGTTGTCCCCTTGTGCCATACCTCTTTATTATTGTTGCAAAAGCATTGAATATCATGGTACGTTCTGAAGCTAGAGATGGGCAGATCAAAGGTATTCAGCTGCCATGCGATGATAGACAACAGATCCTTGCTCAATGCGCGGATGACACCTCCTTCACTTTGCTTGGCCTCGAAAATTTGGTCAGACGTCTTGTACAGATGTTGGACGTCTTCTGTGTTGCTACCGGCCTGGTAATAAATTGGACCAAATCGAGCGGCTATTGGCAGGACTGGAACGGGCCGGGCTGCCCCCGCTAAACGGAGCAGCTGGGGATCACATGGGCCGATAATTCCGAGGTAAGCAAGTTACTAGGTGCGCCATTCGGCATGTCCCTATCCACCCAATCCGTGGACGATTTTCTTTATGACCGGACTACAAAGAAGCTGGTACTTTGGAGCTCGTCCAAGTTGAATCCCACCGGAAAGAGTATTATCGCCAACCACGTGCTGCTCTCTGTCCCTCTCTTCTTCCTATCCAGATGGGGTGGATCTTAAAAGGATATTAAAAGGATTTGAGGCCTCGTGATGAACTACCTTGCCTCAGGTACCATGCGTAGGTCAAGAACTAGGGTCAGTTGGATCCAGTGCTGCCAAGACAAAGCGAAGGGGGGTCTCAACTTGATGAATCTGGAAGAAGCTACTACGGCATTAATGCTCAAGTGGATCCTGAAAGCCCTTGAACCGCGCTCATCCAATCTGCAGGTTCTCCTCAAATTCAGGTTGGCGTCATACCAACCGTACACGAGGGGTCAGTGGCCCAGCAGCTTGGAATTCTTCACCCTTGCCAAGCATCTAACAAAGAAGGGGTCAAAGGTATGGAACCAAGCCTCGATTGCATGGAAGTTACTTCTCCCATCAACCAAGCTCGTTCAACCTGGCAACATTGACGAGTTACTGAATTGCAGCTTTTGACACCATCATCGTCTTCTTACCATGGGATACTGGTTTTCTAGATCGTGCGCGCTCTCTTTGTATAGGAAAGGCCTCTGTCGCTACAGAGATGTCTGGCAACAGAACAATGGTTTCATGGACTTCCCTGAAGCACAACGTCTCTTTTCTTTGAAGAATAACGAACAGGGTGCATGGAAAAGATTGACGACCTGGAGCTCATGATTGCATGGCGAGGCATGTTTTATTGTGCCACCGAGCAAGCAAATTGTGGCGAATGGATCGCTTTGTTCAACTCGGCCAATACTGACGACCCGGAGCTGGTCCTTCAAGTTGGTGAAAGGTTCAGACCTAGATGTGGAATGGGGATGGTCAATATTCCGGTGAGTACTGAAACTTATACGGTTCGTGTGGCTTCCTCGTGCCTGCAACCGATCACGTGGGAGTCGCGTTTGAGAAGTACTGTGTGGGATGACAGAGGCGAAGAGCGTGTCACAAGACATGCTGGGGTCATTAGAAAGGTTCGTGTCGTTGCGGTCTCCCGAGGACCAAAGAAGGCGGCTATTTGGTTCTACTACAGTCGGATTGACCAATTGAGGTGGGATCCGACGCGATTTCAGTGGAATACCGGTGTGCCTTTCATGCAGTTTACCACTGCACTTGGTCGCTCCCTTCTGCGTAGGCGCAATAAGGTCCCTCCTGTGGTAGAAATTAAGTGGAGGGGGATTCTCCCCTACACGTATAAACTCCGATGGCTCAATGTGTGGGACTCCGACCGGATTCAGAAAGAGGCTGGTCTCCTGTAGACCGTCTAACACAAAGTTGTGGCCGTCAACGTCTGAAGAGGAAGGTGCCAAGAGACGTTGAATGTTGAGTGCCTGGTCTGTAACTGCGGCACTCCGGAATCCGTCATGCATAGATTCTTGGATTGTGCTTCCGCGAAGATGGCGTGGTAGTGGGGGGCAACACTTATTGCAAAGTTGCTCCTTCCGAGACAGACGTGCGTGACCACGACTTCTTCGCGGGTGCTTGGGCATGCGATGAGGATTCAGCTGAACAAGTCTCAGGTTTTCGGGCCTTCTGCGACCTCAATTCATGATACCCTGCTGGCTACGGACTCTCTCAGAAGTGCTAGCCTTACCTTGACGTGGAAACATTGCATTTTTGGGCATCACATTCAGAACATGTTTAAGCCCTTCAGTAAGATTTGCTTACTCTTAAGGGGCATCATCTGGATTCTTTGGATCGAGAGGAATGATGTTGCTTTCAACAATGTTCGATGGCATCATCATAAAATTCAAGCTAAGATCTGGCTAGGGCTCGTGGACTATGGTCGGGCTGTTTGGGCTAAGACTCTCAACCTCTGCAAAAAAGTACTTGAGAAGAGTGAGCTCTATGCTAAGCGCTTCAAGAACCAATGGTGTTGTAACAAGGTTCTCTCCTCTTGGGCGGATGAAAGGCCGCATTGGAAGCTTTTGTCTAGTGCTAGTATTAGTTGTTGGAGTAGCAATAGGACTAACTCTCATTTTAACACTCATCCTAACCCCTAACCTGGCCCGAGTTCCGTCCCGGCCTCGCCGACCCTGGCTGGGGCTCGCCTTGTTTTCCTTCCTTGCAGTAAAGGCTCTCTAAACTTGGGTCAAGAAAGGAAAAAAAAAATCCTTAAGCTACATTCTCAAAGAATTCACCTTTTTTTTTACTCATTGGAGTAGAGATTCCTCTTACATGCCTTAGTCCTTTAATGGATAATTATGTACAAAACTATCCACTGCACAGGGTTTATTGTAGTGCACCTTGTCTATAATGTAAATATCTATGTTTCCTTTTGTTCTTATAAAAATCCACTTGTATGAGGATCTTTATAAATAATCATTTAATAACAATTTTAATGCAGGCAAAGTGGAGCCGCCCATTCCAAGAGATTGACCAGATCTCATCAACAGGTATCATAGTAACTTTGAATATCCTGTCTCCTGAGTGTGTTCAGGTTTAAATTTGTGCACACATTCTGGACTTTATGACGTGTCAACTGAACACTGATAAATCTACTTGAGAATTGTGTGAAGATGTTTTGCAGAATTTCATGACTAATTCAACAGCATAGTTGTCTCTCCATCAATGTACTGTACATGGCCAGGCTAAATCCCGACACAAGCAACTGAACCTCTGTGTGACCAAAACAGCATCCACTTAACCCCTAAAGTCGAAATCGACCAGAATGTGGTCGATCTGACTCTGGTCAGGCTGTCAGGCTCTCAGTTACTAAATTTAGATCATATGAAGTTACAATTTTGGAAGATTGTAGAGTTTTCCCATACCTTTAAAATGACACCATTCATGCTTCAAAATTCCTCATACTTTAGGAGATATTCACGGTCAAAGTTTGAAAACACTGTTAGGGCATGCTGAAATCTGCCCAGAACTGCGGTATATGCTCATTTATTCTCAAAATCTGCCCAAAATCAATTAGATCGCAGTAACTTCAAAAATTCACCAAAAATTGAGATTTTACTTTTTTCGAATTTTATTTTTCGTACATGTAAAAGAGGTAGTAAAGCATGATCTCACCGTTTTGATTTTCAATCGGATAATTTTTTACATGCCTTTTTATTTGTTGAAAATGGGCATTTGTATTTGTATTTCTGCATACCTCCATGTGAAAAATTAAGCATTTCTGTAGGTTTTATAGGTCCTATGAGGGTAAAAATTATATGGACATATTCCTTACTCACATAGGAACAAGAATTTGAAGAGCCTCATGTCAAATTTCCTTTCAAATTTGGTTTTTTTGGCCCCCAAAACATTAGTGTTCCATTCTACAACAAGGAAAAAATCTTTTTTTTCAACTTTGAACATTACGATCTCACAAATGGAGAGGAATTTGAATCTAAGATTCGGTATGCATGTACATGTACAAGTTAGGTACTAGATCTTACGGTTACATACTCAAAAATTTGTCAAAAGTTAAAAATTTTCACCTTGCATTGAAAGAGGGCAGTTTTGAGGGTCTTTGGCAGTTTTGAGGGTCTTTGGCAATTTTGAGGGCTTTCGACTTTAGGGGTTAACTTGTGTTCATATTCAACTTGCAACTTAGAAATCTACCAAGACAGAGGCTCCCTTTACTTGTGTCAAAAAGGCTCCTTTCACTTGTGTCAACAAAAATAAATAAATAAATAAATCAGCCAAGACAGTATATTCTGGAGCGAATCTGGTTATGGTGAGAAAAAAACACCCATAATCCATTAAAGATGGTCATCTTTGGTGTAGTTTTACCCCTTTTCTAATGGATATCAACTCCTTACTTGACCCTTTAAGGACAAAGGCATTTGGTCTCCAATCTATGCGACGTATACACCTTTTGTCGATGGTCCGATGTGGGATCTCTCCAGTGGGTCGCAAAAACTCGTCCACACATATTGCATGCAGATGGTGGACCCGCGAAAGAAAACAATCACAAAACGGGGGAGCGCTTTCTATGCGGAAATAAGGTGAAAAAACATCTTGATTGGCACCAAATCCCCTTTCATGCAAATCCGTCATATTATGGCTCAGTGTCTCAGTGAATTTGTTGGAAGCGCACAAATCCACCCAAGTTTCTGCAGTTTGCGGATCCGACAACGATGAACTATCCATAAAGTTGTTTGTTGATTACTTCAAAAGTGACCACCTATGGGCATGTTGTCCTTGAAGGTTAACCACTAGAGGACAGAGACTACTTTTCACCAATACCATCCAAAATTGCTTCTCTAAGATGAGTTGTTGCAAGACTAACTAAAACCACTTTTGTATTTTCAACAATTGGATCTCCAATTTAACTACTCTAAATTTGATGTTTAGTGTGGGCACACTATACAATTTATAAATGCTATAAGTTTTTATTCTTGATGAATACTATTACCACCCATGTTGACAATGATCACCCTCTTTGAGTAGTATAGATAGTTGTACTCTTGGTAAAAATCTTCATCGAAAGTAAAAAGTTAAAGCGCTTTCAAATCATAAAGTACCACTACTCTAAACATCAAATTTAGTGTACTTTAGGAGAAACTCAAAAGAATTTGTAAACTTTGACCACACGAATTGTAAGATACATGCATTTGAAGAGTGCAATATGGTTTATTTTTTCCTTGAGTGGGCATCGTCAATGTCCTTTGACTCAAGATAATGGCATATCTTTCCTTCAAACATGGCATAAATTATATATAATATATGGATTCTACCTTGTGTTAGGTCGTTGCACATCAAAAATCACAAGTAAATAGAGGTGTTTAGGATAAGAAAAATGGTCTTGCAATGACTAGGGATAAAGAAAATAGCCATTTACTTTGGAACAGTGGATGTAGTCAGAATGCCTTTTTCTATTAAGAGAAACATGATTTTTTATTAAAAATAAATAAATAATAATAATAAAGATAATTTTACGTCTTTTTAAGTAAAAACAATGAGGGTTGCCCTAAACAATTATTTTTGCTTCTACCCACATAAAACTTTTTTGCACTATTTAGCTTTAAAGTAGTACTATTCAAGGTTTACAAAAGTACTTTTCAGCTACTTAGTACCCTACCCAAAAAAGTCATTTTGTAATGCCAATCTACAATTAAAAAAATTCTGAAAATCTTGCCTAAATCCAAGCTCATATGTACCTACCCAAATTTTTTACACATAAGCATTTTTCCCAAGTCTGAGGATGATGCAGTGAAGCACATGACCCAATGCTACATCATTTTCAATGACTTTCTCAAGTTTATTTTGGCTTTCACCTCACTCTTCTTTGACACAAGTGGATGTTTTGTCATTCTTTGCTACACTGAGATGATTCCTCAAGGGCTTTTTACCTACTCCCTTCAAGTACTGTCCACTAACTTCCTTGCATTTTGCTGGTTCCAATGCAATGGAATCTCCGTCGCTTGTATTATACTTGGGGAGCTTCACCAATTCTCCCAGTCTCATGTGCAATACTGGGTCCTACAGCCCCAAGTACAGAGTGAGCCTTCATTCTAAACAGGGCCCATGGCAGACTCTTTCAATTATTCTATGCTGTATTTAAGTTTGGTTCCTGGTGGAGCTGTCATGCTCCACCACACCAAAAAACAAGTAACATGTAAGTTACATGACACATAAGGTAGTGGTTGATATTCCCGCCCGAATTTCAGGTTTGCATATTTAGACTTGTGAAAGAAAAAATTTATGATTTTTGGATGCTTCGCAAAGCTATTGCAAAGGCACCCCAAAAAAAAAACATTTTTTGAGCACTTCTACAATTTTCTATGAATTTTTAAGAACGAAGGCTTAGAGTGGCCAATAACCGCTCATAGAGTCATGGTGTTCATGAGAGGTTGGATTCTGAAAATAGAGCACTTGTGCACCAATTTGAACCAAACAGAAGTTCTCAATTTTTCCAAGCATGGGCGGAATTAGAACAAGCTTGGACACTTTCTAAAGCCAGGCTGGTTGGTTTCTGACACACTACCCCGGAATGTAGGGTGCGACAATTGGAACTGCACGGAAATATCAACCACTACCTTAGTGGATGCATTTTGTAAATCCACTTGACTGAACAGAAGCAATGCCAATGACCTTGGGAAGATTTTTACAGAAGAAGAATAACTCCAGTCTCCAAAGGAAACCGGGCGTGAATACAGTGTTTGTTCATTCTCTTCACTAAGCATATGGCCACAGGACATGGGCTACTGTAATAGTACTATTTCCCCCTCTCGAGGGTAAGCACTTTTCTACACTAAATGCTTCCCTACACTAATTGCCTTAGAGACAACCGACATGTCATCTCCCCCACAGGCAAGATTTTTATACTTGTATGATACACACAAGAAAAACTCGTTTCAAGTTGCACTTGTACAAGTTTGCTGGTCAAATAAATTGAGTTGTTACAGTCAATACCATTGTGGGTGTCGATTATAAATATATATATATATATATATATATATATATATATATATATATATATATATATATATATATATATATATATATATATTTATATTCCATCTGACTAATAGTAGATGTTGTCTTATATAAATATAAAACCCTGAAGTACCAATTGTGCCCTCGGGGGACAAGGTTTTCACTTTGAGTGCAATTATCTTTCAATTCATATGGCCAAAATTCATAAGATTCTATAGTTATATTCTTAAAAAGTTCATCTTGGCGTAGAGATTCCTCTAAAATGCCTTGGTCATGTAGGGGTTAAAGTAAGCCACTTTTATATATGTTAGATTTGCATTTGGTTGTTTTTTTGTTTGTTGTTACAAGCCATATCCCATAAGAAAACATATTTAGAGCTTCATTATAATGTCTTATCAACTTCTAAAAAACCAATTACTCCTCCAATGACTTTTGATACTTTGAACACATTCTTACAATGTTCATTTCGTCACAGATTCTTGACTTTTCTTTATGAATTGACATGATACTACTTGCTTCAAACAAATAAAAAAATCATTTTTTAAATTTCCCATGTATGTTCTTCTCTATAGAATAAAGTTATTTGTGATATTTTTCCTTCATTTTTTCATACACTGCTTTGAAAAATAACTACTTGTCCATAGTTTCATTATTTGGATTGTAATATTTATTAAAAAAATTGTATTCAAAATAACATAAATTCAAAATGTGTATTGACATTCTAGTCTTTATTAATATATGATCAAAATTATTATTGAAAAACTCCTACAAATTTTTTGCAAGCATTTCAATAACAAATGATGACAACCTTTCAACTAATGATTGACATTCCTCCTAAAAAACATCTCATAAATAATATTTGAAAGGAAGGAAGGATTGTAAAACACAATGTTAGTAAAACCGCCACATTTGCACGTGACATATTCTGAAATATATTAGTAATATATAAGCACTATTCATGTCTCTAATTCAAGTGGGTAACGTTAATAGATCTAGGAAAACTCCTTCTTTAGCCAACATTCTAATCTTTGATGGTTGCACTAATTAACCCCTTAATTTCTTTGACAATTTGACATCATAAGAACTTCAAAACTGATGATTCTAGTGCAATGAATAAGGAAGAAAAATAAAACTTTTATTTATAGTATTAACCATGGGATCTCAATTAAAACTTATCAAGTAACACAATCACCAAATCTCATAAACTTTGACCGCACGGATTGAGAGCATATAGTGTTTTAAGTAGAGAAAATGGTTCATTTTCTTCCTTGCATTGAGTGAATTACTAGACTTTGACTTCACATGGTGTCAATTTTTTGCACTACACAAGGTTTAAATTCATTACCATCATGTCAAGCACGACATCAGTTCCTTGCATGCTAATTTTTTGAGGTAGAAAAGGGGTGTAGCATATTCAAAAAGATTGTACAAGGAGTGGAGGTTCAAAAATGTGGTGTAAACCTTCTTATTGACCAATTAATGAGTTGATTATCCATGGCATGTCTTCTCTCTTTTTATCACTCTTACTTCCTGCTCCGATGGTTTTTGGGCTTCTAAATTCTATATTAATTGCAAATCTTTGAGATTAAATTTGAAAAATATTTGTTGAGTTTCATTCTTAATTCCGCATCTTTTTACATAAATGTTTTTGACATACAATGTCATTTGAGTCCCCAACTGGCTTAACCTTTAAAGGACCACGACCACTTTCGCTCTAAAATCAGTCCAAAACTGCCACTGCCAAAAAGAGTGTTTAAAGTCAAAACAATGGTTCATTTTCTTCCTTGCGATGAGTAGATCAGCAGACTTTGACTTCACTTTGTATCAATTTTTTGCATTGTACAAGGTCTAATCTTTTACCATTGTCTTAAGCATGATGTTATTTCCCTACACACCAATTTTTAGAGGTAAAAAAGGGGTGTAGCATATTCAAAACAAGTGTGCAAGGAGTGGAAGTTCAAAAATTGCCATTTCACGTTTTATTTTTTTGTGAACTACGTATGTATTCAAATGATAATCCAAAGATCAATAAGAAGGTTTTCACCACATATTGATGTTGAAAAAATAAAAAGTGAAAAATATGAAGATCTCTAGGTTTTAAGTAGAAAAGATGAAGTTTTTTTTCCCCCGTTGCCCGACAATGTGTGAAAATGTTTGACTTGGAATAAAATGCCTTTTCACACTAAAGACAAGATTTTTTTTTGAATTTCCAAAAAAGGAAATATTCTTTACATGTGTGAAAAATCTCAATGTCAATAAAAACTTTTGTCAAAATTTTTGGAGGTGCCCGGTGTCCCCACTTTCGGCTTTAAGTGGTACTAACTTTCAAACCACAAATCCAAAAAATAAAATAAAAATATGTCCACAAAGCTCTTATCAGAGGCAATCTAGAATAAAAATTTCAGAGAAAAAGGATTTTTTTCGAATTTTAGGAACCTGCCCAAAATCAAAAACCCCCCCAAAGGAGACTCTGGTCCTTTAGGGGTTAAGTGATCGGAATTGGGTGCCTCTACCTTAGCAAAGCCCATGGTGACACGTGCCGTTTCTTTGACCATGTTGCCTTCATTCAAGTGTTGTTTTTTTTTTGCCCAAGCTACCTTCGTATCAGGTCGTTTCTTTTCAGAGAGTATTCTACCCATTTTTGAGAGTACTCTACCGCAATGTACAATAGGGTGACATTCAAATTGGCCGTTTAGTAGTTCCAGGGATAGTGTCCTACACTGCTGCCAACTTTGACACCCTCCCCAAAGCTGAGAAATTGTTATTTTACCATGAAAATTTGGGGACAGCATCACCTTTATGTTGAAAACATGCATACCAAATTTCAAGTCCAGGAGACTTATACAAAAAAACTTATGCAAGATCTACCAACATGGGATAGCTGTGAGAAAAGTGTCACAACTGCCAACTTTGACACCCTCCCAAGAATTGAGGAAATTTTTTTTGCCCATGAAATTTTTGGAGCAAAAACATTTTTATGCTTTTTGCATGTGTGGAAAATTTCAAGTCCGAAAGACCCATAAAAAAAAAATCCAAATCTACCAACATGTGTAGTTTTGAGAAACAAAGGGGAAAACCATTTTACTACTTCCAACTTTGACGCCCTCCTTAGGATTGAGTTTTTGTTGATACGTAGTGAAATTTTTGGCACAAGATCATCTCTACGCTGGTAACATGTGGGATAAATTTCAAAGCCAAAAGACATACATAAAAAAAGTTATTCCATATCTATCAACATGTGTAATTATGATAAACAATTTGAAGGTCATATTGAAAATGTCAAAATATCTTTGACACCTCATGCTTTTTCATTGAACTCAATCATGTGAGTAAGCCACCAAACATAATTGCTTCTCAAAAAGATCAATAACATCTAAATGAAGAAGTGAAGAGGTGTTCCATGCAGAAGAATCCACTTGGCCATAAAGTATGCATTAGACACATGACAAATTTTTTCTTCTAAATATCTATTGAACACTATGTAAAGGGAATGGTGTGTGTGATTTGTGATAGACTGAATGTTGAGACAATCCTCAAAACAGAGAGTGTTGTATTGTGGGATGCATGAGTGTTGATTCACATTGGGCATACATGATGAGTGATTAAGAGCAAAACGATTTTTCATGTATGCATATGGGCTTGTGTTTTGGCGACCCTTCTCTCTCCTCTCTGCTCCAGCCCCTTGGCTCCCTTCTCTCCCCCTTGCTCTGCTCCAGCCCTGTTCTCCTTCCTCTGCCAATTGTCACGTGTCAATCCTGCAACCCCCTTTGCTCTGCTCTAGCCCCTTGGCCCCCTTCTCTCCCCCTTGCTCTGCTCTAACCCCTACTCTACTGCTGTAGCTAGCATCACGCACTCTATAAGTTTATGATGGCAATTTCAGATGAAATTTGTGCTCGCATCATAGGTTTGAGTGAGGGAGGATTTACAGGAGTTCAAATTGCAACTACTATTGGAGTTCCTATTAGAACAGTTACAAGGTTAGTAAAAACATTTAGAGAAGATGGAACCTACAAGCGCAAACCTTGCGGTGGAAGTCACGCTAAAAAGCTTAGTGATAGAGATGTTCGTAGTATTGTGCATTACTCAAAAATTCGTCATTGCTCTTCACTCTCAGAGATTACCAATGCATGTCCTACTCAAGTATGTAGACGTACTATTCAAAGGGTCTTACATAAAAATGGCATTTTTAGTCGAATTGCAGTCAAAAAACCTTTTTTGACACCTCGTCACATGTCTCAACGATTAGCTTTTGCTCAGAAGTACCGTGGATGGAGTGCAAAAGAGTGGGAGCGTGTTGTTTGGACAGATGAATCTACTTTTGAAATTGGAAAAAATTCTCGGCAAATTCATGTTTGCAGAAGTGCATACGAGCGTTATTCATCAAGTTGTCTAGCTCCTACTTTTAAAAGTGGAAGGACTTCTTTAATGATTTGGGGCGCATTTGCTGGAGGACAAAAGTCAGAACTTGTCTTTATGCCTGAAGGTCAACGTTCTGCTAAGGATTTTATAGAAGTGGTTTATGATGCCAAATTGGTTCATTTCATAGGTCGAATTCCACAAGGAGTGCTTATGGAAGATGGGGCACCCGTCCATAGGAGCAAAATATGTGAAGAATGGAGACAAAGCCACCTTCTTGAAAAGCTCAACTGGCCTGCAAACTCTCCCGATCTCAATCCAATCGAGAACGCTTGGAGGATGTTAAAAGATGTTGTGCAACATGGCAAACAATGCCCTAGAAGCTTAGATGTGTTGAAGGTAGTTCTTGAAAGAGAGTGGAAGTTAGTCAATGGTACAAAGCTCCTTCAACTATGTCATTCTATGCCCTCTAGGTTACTAGGAGTGATTGACGCTAATGGAGGACATACACGTTGGTAGATATGGAATAACTTTTTTGTGTACATCTTTTGGCTTTGAAATTTATCTCACATGTTACTAGCGTAGAGATGATCTTGTGCCAAAAATTTCACTACGTATCAACAAAAACTCAATCCTAAGGAGGGCGTCAAAGTTGGAAGTAGTAAAATGGTTTTCCCCTTTGTTTCTCAAAACTACACATGTTGGTAGATTTGGATTTTTTTTTTTATGGGTCTTTCGGACTTGAAATTTTCCACACATGCAAAAAGCATAAAAATGTTTTTGCTCCAAAAATTTCATGGGCAAAAAAAATTTCCTCAATTCTTGGGAGGGTGTCAAAGTTGGCAGTTGTGACACTTTTCTCACAGCTATCCCATGTTGGTAGATCTTGCATAAGTTTTTTTGTATAAGTCTCCTGGACTTGAAATTTGGTATGCATGTTTTCAACATAAAGGTGATGCTGTCCCCAAATTTTCATGGTAAAATAACAATTTCTCAGCTTTGGGGAGGGTGTCAAAGTTGGCAGCAGTGTAGGACACTATCCCTGGAACTACTAAACGGCCAATTTGAATGTCACCCTATTGTACATGACCTCCTCATCAACTTGTTTTGGCACTAAAGGTCCTCCAAACAGTCTCAAGGCTGCTTCAAACCAAATCAAAGGTGGAGAGTCCGTCGGTTTCCACCAATGAGATTGCTTGAATGGCCAAAGTCCGGCCCCTTGGCCTTCTCACCGAAGGCCAAAGTTCAAAGTCCAAAGGTCGTCGTCTTCCAATGTGCCTACATGGCAGTATTGTTGGAGAGTTTTGGCACCAAGGCGACGAACTCTCAAGCAAAACTTGGGTCGCGGTTTTTAGTTGACCCAAACTTCCTTTGAGAGTCCGTCGATTTTTTCCATAAGATAATCAAAATTTGACAAGATTTGGACCGTTTGATGAAAGAGGCCGAATGTTTTGGCTAATTTTTTTTGGCTGATTTTAATTGGCGTAGTGATATGGGGTTTGGACTTTGGACCTAGGCTTCGAGGCTTCACACCATAGCCGCCCAAAGGCTTCAATATATATATTTTAATGTTTTTTTTTAATCCAAAAGTTTGGAGTCTTGCCATAGTTTCGGCAGTAATTTTGACGGATTAACTCTCGACTCAGCCTGGTGTGTAGCGGCCCTCATAAGATCCGCCATAAGAAGCTGTTTCATTGTTCCCTTTGCACTTTTTGCCCATGTTGCCTTCAGTCATGATTTTCAACCAAATTCACCCACTAGGGGCCCAAAACACACTTATCTGGCCTTTAAGGGTTAAATTTGGTGGAAAATAGACAATGTTATTTATGTCAAAGTATACTGTATGTGAACCTCTAGTTTGGCACCTCCATACTGAATAATTAATTAAAGTGAGAAAAGGCCGTTTGACATCCAAAATAACAATATTTAATTTTTTGGCATGAAATTAGAAAACAATATATTTCGCACCTTTGATGACCATATGACTTGAACCAAAGACCTTGGGGTTCTAGACCAAAGCCTCCATGCATACGTATCCTAGGATGGAGGCTTTTCCAAGCCCCACTCTCCTTTTATGTCTACCTATATGACAAAATCTGTAAATATATAGTTTCTCTAGTTTCGGCAATTTCATTAAATATTTTTCCACTTAATTCGGCAAGCATTTTTCTATAATAAACGCCAAACTAGAGGTCTACCTACGGTATTTCATCACAAATTTCACAAATTTTTCACAATTATAAATACTACATTTGCTAGAGATGGAGAAAAAATATTGGACTTTTGCATCTACCAATATGTGGCATAGTAAGTTTACAAACATTCATGTTCCAACGGAGTTGATATTTTGAATTGCCAACATTCTAGGGAGTACAAGGAGAGTAGGCATTGGATGCCTAACCAGGCCATGAGGAGCACAATATATCATCTTTATATTGATTATCCTTAAAGGAGGGAGCCTATGACCGTGGAATGAGCTCCAATTTCCATTCTATTGTATGCTCTGATTTTTCATCAAATATAAGTGGAATTTTTTTATTTCTTTTTTTTAGAGATGAGGTCACATGTTTTATTCATGTCAAGGAAATCAGAATTTTTTTGGGGAAAATTTGAATTTGTTGTGATTTTTTGAAGAAAAAGTGAAGAAAATTCATATTAAATTCAAAGTATGCTATTTTTTAAAAAATTCACCAAAGGTGTACATAGAAGGGACAAAACTTCTGGTGGAAATGAAACTTCCACATTCAGCTAAAATTAGAAATTTGGCAATAGGCTCAACGTTTGAATTGCAATAAATTATCCTATTTTAAGTATTTTCAAATTTTCAAACTGGAATGGAAATTAGACTTCATAAACCTCATTTCATTAGTTGGACTCAAAATTAAAAAAAATCATTTGAATGACTCAAATTTAGATTTAGAGCTAGAATGAAAAGTTTCTAAAATACACTACATTGAGATCCATGTCACAAACTTTTTCTTCTTTAGATATAATATGATCACCTCAATTAGGCGAGTTTCATAAGCATCTAATACCTACACATTCAATGAACTCTTTACAAAAAGAATTGGATGGAAAACAACCGTTTACAGCGATAATCATCCTCAAAATGTCATCGGAGCAGCCACTTTTTGGCTACTCCGGCGTTTAAGGGTGAAACAATGGAAGATAATGAGGCCTATAGTCAATACGGAAAGCCATTATTGCAAATCCCAATGAAAGCATGAACATTACCATTGATGGCATGAATCAAAATACCACATATGTATCCAAATTCAAGTAAGTGTGAACAACATACTCTACTAGAAAGTGTAGATGGGCACCTATGATCGTGCGAAGGCGCCACGTCATATGTGAGGAGCCACCAGATGACAGAAGAAATGTTTGGAGGCTTCCTGGGCACGTAATAGATACACGAAACAACGTGCAAGATTTGTCGTGCTTGACTGTAATTACCTTGCCCGGAGTATACTTAACCAAATTTATGAACGGATTTGATAGGACATCCCCCACGCTTGGACTTACCGGGTGGGGGATGAGGTGGTGTGGCCAAAACCTGGCCCATATTTTGTTTTTGAATGGGGCCCTAAATTTATCCAGAGGGAGTCCTACCGACTAAATTGAGAACGTAGGCCCCAATTTTGTTTTAAAAAAAGCAAAAAAAAGCCTCTAACCCCCTCCAAAATGGAAGGGCCAGAAAAATGAGCCCATGCAATTAAGACGGGGCCCACCTAGGGTAAGTCCGAGCGTGGGGGACGTCCTGTCTGTGCCACTATGAACGTACCCAGGATGCACATTTTGGGAATGATGTGTGGGGTGGAGATGCACACATGAATATTCGTCATTACCTGTTTACAATTTGTGAACTTGAATTTGTGAACTAATTTTGAGTTCTTAATTATACTAGAGGATTAGTAATCAACAAACCATGTGTATGGGATATTTCACCCAGTCAGTGAGAATTCCGGTTTAAGTGTTTTCGTGTTCCTTTCATAAGTTTATCACATCATCTTATATAAGTTTAGAAGATAACCCTATAGGTGCATTCTCAAAAAGGATGGGGATGGGGACCGGGAATTAGGGGTTGGGGATAGGGATGGGGACAAGGAAAGAAAGAAAGTTCCTATGTTGCCCTGTTTGGGACAATGGGTCATAGTGTAAGTAATGACTAGAGGGTTAGAAAGTGGCCCTTTGCTTAGGAAAGCAATTTTAATTTTAAACCTCTTATACAATAAATGCGGAAACGGATATCAGGGACACCATGGTCATACCCACTACTTAACCCCTAAAGGACCAAGTGTCCAAAAAGGGCTTTTTGAAAGTTTGGTCAATTTCCTATGGTGTCAATTTCCAACATTCTTCTTTGAAATTTTTACTATAGAAAGACATTACCAAGATCTTAGTGGGAAAACAATTTTTTTCCTAAATTGGACATTTGATGAAAAAGTTATAGGGTTTTGAATTTTAAATGGGGAGGGCGGGCACCTCGGGCACCTCCAAAAACTTTTGATAGGACACTCTATTGAAAGTGAGATTTTCAGTGTTTGCAAGTAATATTATTTCCCTTCATATTGTCAAAAAAAAAGTTTTTGTCTTTAGTGAAAAATAGCATACCAACCCAAGTCAAACATTTTCACACATTGTCACTCATTGTCGGGCAAGTTACCAAAAAAACTTCTTCTTTTCCACATAAAACCTAGGTATCTTTATATTTTTCACTTTTTATTTTTTCCACGACAATATGTAATGTAAACCTTCTTATAAACCATTCGGATTATCAATCAAAAACATATTAAGTTCAAAAAAAATTAATGTGTGAATTAACAAATTTCGAGCCTCCACTCCTTGCACACTTGTTTTGAATATGCCACACCCCGTCTCTACCTCTAAAAATTGGTGTGTGAGGAGCTAACATCATGCTTAACAAAATGGTAATAGATTTAGACCTTGCGTAGTGAAATGTTTTGACACCAAGTGAAGTCAAAGTCTGCTGATCCACTAAACGCAGGGAAGAAAATGAACCATTTGCTTGACTTCAAACACTATAATCTTTCAATCCGTGCGGTCAAAGTTTATGAAATTTTGTACATGTATTACTTAATAAGCCTTTATTGAGATCCTACGGTCAGAACTAAAAATCAAAGTTTTTGTTTCCTTCTTTATTCATTGCACTAGAATCCAACAATTTTGAAGTGTTTTTGGTGTAAAACTGTCTTGGTACCTTAGGGGTTGATTGAGAGATAATTGGGAGATATTTCTTACATAAACTTACATTACCCATTGGGCACAACATGCCAATACACTACACTAAACACTTAATATAGTGTAGAGGGATTATTGATGTAGATCACTCACACTAATTTCCATCAAAGCATGTGCATGCCAAGTTTTGATTGGGTATTTCTTCTCAAGCAAGTGTGTGTCAGTCAACAATTGCATGTAAATTTTCAATTAGTGTAGGAAATTTCAAATAGTCTGGTTTACACTATATTCACGGAACGGTGTAGTTGAATCATAGTATATAGAGATACATGTGTGTTGTCTCTCGGTACGTGGCATTAGCTTGTAAGACCATGTGTAAATAGATTCATGCATAGGCATGACAACAATAAATTAGTGACTTCTATCATGAAGGTGTTGCAAGATGCTTAACCCCTAAAGGACCACGACCTATTTCGCTCTAAAACCAGTCTAAAACTGCCACTTTAAAAAAGAGACATGAAAATCACATTTTAAAGTGAATTTTGGATTTTCAACCATAAGATCTTAAAATAGACTTCCATATAAACATGCCATCAAATTTTGGTTGCAATCCACCGCGCGGATTGATAGATTTTAGTGTTTAAAGTCAAAACAATGGTTCATTTTCTTCCTTGCGTTGAGTAGATCAGCTGACTTTGACTTCATTTTGTATCAAATTTTTGCATTGTACAAGGTCTAAATCTTTTACCATTGTCTTAAGCATGATGTTATTTCCCAACACTCCAATTTTTAGAGGTAAAAAGAGGTGTAGCATATTCAAAACAAGTGTGCAAGGAGTGGAGGTTCAAAAATTGCCATTTCACGTTTTATTTTTTTGTGAACTACATATGTATTCAAATGATAATCCAAACAGTCAATAAGAAGGTTTTCACCACATTTTGTTGTTGAAAAAATAAAAAGTGAAAAATATGAAGATCTCTAGGTTTTATGTAGAAAAGATGAAATTTTTTTACCCCGTTGCCCGACTATGTGTGAAAATGTTTGACATGGAATAAAATGCCTTTTTACACTAAAGAAAATATTTTTTTTGGAAAATTTCTAAAGAAGGAAATATTCTTTATATGTGTGAAAAATCTCAATGTCAATAGAAACTTTTGCCAAAAATTTTGGAGGTGCCCGGAGTCCCCACTTTGGCTTTAAGTCGTACTAACTTTCAAACCACAAATCCAAAAAAAAGTTTTAAAAAATCTACACGAAGCTCTTATCAGATCCTATCTTGAAAAAAAAATCAATTGAAAAGGGTTTTTTTTTTCAAATTGTAGGTACATGCCCAAAATCCAAAATGACCCTGGGGGGACGTTTGGTCCTTTAGGGGTTAATGTATCCATGAGAGGTTGCTACCTATTTTACACATCTAAGCGGATAATTGTTGAAGAGAGAAAAAAAAAGTTTTTGTGAGTGGAATGTGTGGTACACTGGTGGGTTTGAATTTTCTTAAGGAAATTCAATTATCATCCTTTATTGGCAGCCACATCCATGAAGTTTCTAATTAACAATTCAGCTCAATATCTTCAGCATTAAAGTTGAGAGATAATAAAGTCCTTGAAGAATCTTGAATGAAGTCTTGCATATGCAGCGAACACATGGAAAATGTTACGGATTGCAAGAAGTTCATATTCCTATTTTTTTTAAATGTTTAACGTCAAAATACCTTAAACCGACACTCAACATTGAAGCAACCCTGCAGACCTTGCAGAACCGGATTTCTTCCTCTCTTTTTTTGTCATAATTTCTGTAAGAAATATTCCAAGTCTATTCCAAGCCCACCAATGAATGCAAGGATGGAGCTGGATGGAGCTGGCGGTTTGGTGGGATAGAGGTGACGGTTTAATGTGCTTTTAAGGTTTGGTTTTGTCACTAAACCTGGTCGCTTTAGGGTTGATTGGAGAAAACCCACTTTCTTTCTTTTTTCTCACAATCTACAGCGTTGTTTTCAAAAAAAAATTCTCTCACAAATCAGAACCTTATTTCTCTACCCAAGCATATTTTTTTTGCAATTAAATCTCAACTTTCGAAACACACAATCACTAAAGTGTCGGTTTAAGGTATTTTGACGTTAGTTTGATGGCATTAGCCAATTTCATCAATTTGGATAAAGAAGAAGAACTCCGGGCCCCAGCGGGGGGGACGGAGTGAATAAAGTGTATGTTTGTTCCACCACTAGATCCATGTCCATCGGACATGGGTTTAGTAGTATGGAACTACTCCCACCTCTCGAGGGTAGATACTATGTAACCAAAAATTTTATAACCGGTAACGAGTAACCAGGGATCAATTAGAGCCACCGGGCTCAATTCCGAGGGATGATAAATAGAGGTTTGAATGTGTGTTGTTGAGAGGTTTTAGGAGAGATCATGTAATTTTGGAAGAAGTTGGTTGTTTTTGAGTTTCTCTTTGTATAGAAGAATGGACATTGCATGTTGGATAGCAACAAGAGTATTTGAATTCGATAAATTGGATAGAGAGGTTTGTATTTACTTGGTTTGGTGGAGGGTCTTTGTACTGTAATCCTTTGATGCATAGTATGTCTCTTTTAAGTCTGGCATTATAGTGACACCTTTGGGTTCCACACGTGCATGGAAGTAGCCAAGGAGGGACCTTGTTTTCTTGTGGAGTGTTGTTGAAAGTTTCGGCGTTCATAAGTACAAAACACCGGGATTTTATTGAGGATATAACTAGTTTCAGATTTCCCATATTGCCATATTGTGTCTTTTGATGATTTGGGAGTGTATGTGATGATTTCGGCATTTAAGGAGTACATGTAGCCATGTGTCTTGATCTGTGGAGGTGCATATTGGGCATGTTGTGGATGAAAACCGTTCTATTGCAAAGAATAGTTGTTTACGAGCATTTCCTATGTATTGTCCGGTACGGAATTTGATTTAAGACATGTATTTTGTGGATCTGTAATAGTGGGATTTTTCCAAAAAATTGTAGAGAGTTCATTGTCAATATCTTTGTTACCGATCCATTTGTCTATGTTAGGGAATCTTTCTAAGATTAGTTCCAGGTTATTTACTAACTCTTTTTTATTGAGATATTTATCTAGAAATCTTATGGGCCTTTATCCAGGGTGTCTTCCATAGATGACCAACTTTCTTGTTGGAAGTAGTATGGGGTAGCATGGGCATGTTCATGCAGGTGTTTGGCATTTCAATGGGATTTATCTAATCCTTCTTTAGCTAGATTATCTGCTTGTTCATTTCCTTCTATATTGATATGTGCTCTAACTTTATGTAATTTTGTAATTTGTGTCCAATTTTGTAGCATTTGAACCATAGATGTGAGTATGATTTGGTCACGGTGGCTATTGTAGAGGGTAGGGTGTGTTATTTGTGTGTTTAATAGATACAATACGTTTATACAATCTGTAAAGATGTGCACAAGCTCATTAGCATCTTGTATGGTGATAATTTGGAGGGTTTTATGGAGGGCCATCATTTCTGCTCTAAGAGTATTTTGAATTCCATCTAGTTTCTTGGATGTGTTTATTCCTTTGGTAGAGTTGTATATGTTGTATCCTACTTTTTTTAATGCCAATGTCTGGGGCTTGTTTTGGTTGGTTTTTTAAGGAACCATCTGTGTAGTAGCTATATTTGGGTTTGAGTTTTAAGGGGATATGGTCTTGATATGTGGGGAGGGGGGTGGTGTACCATGGTGGGTTTGTGTTGTGTTTGCATATTTAAGTTGGGACCATATATTGTTCCGATTTACCAGGTTTGGAGAGGTGTTGGTGGGGCTATTTTTTTATTGTAATTGGTATATGTTTAGGGTATTTTGAGATGGAGGTAAGTGTGGTAAGTTGTTCCAATCTACCAATATCATTATTTTGATGGTGTATGCATAGTATTTGTATGGTAGATGGCTCAACCCTAGTTTTATTTAATTATACAAGTGTTAGGGTGGGTTCTTCATATGGTACTGAGCCTGCTTCAAATAATGCAATGATGTGAGAATTTGGAATTGGGCCTGAGTGTGGATTAAAGTTTTGGTACCAGTTATTATTAAGTGTGATAATAAAAGTGGAGGTGTTTTTAGAATCTTTTTTGGCTGCAAGTCTTGCCCAATGTATTGTTTGATGTGCTTCTTCTATATTGTGGGGGTGCGCAATACCATTTCCAATCCATTTGTAGTGAAAGGTGTTTCCTACTGATCCAAATTTTTTGTCTCTTTCGAAAGGTGAGTAGAGCTTAGTGAGTTGGATGGAACATGTGATAGGGGATGAGAAGTATGAGTGTTGGATGTTGAAGGATGAGATTAGTGAGTCTAGGATGGGCGTGGATAATATGTAATGTGCGAGTTTGAGGGGGTCATTTTTTGGGATGCAATATTTACATCTTTGATATGACCAAATTATTTTAGTTTCAATGGTTGGATTATTGATTCTATATTTGTGGGGGTGTGTAATTTGTTATTGTATTGGTTCCATAGCCATTGGAGTCTGGTGAAGGGAATAGTGATTAGATACCTTCCATTGTCTTCATATACGTGTGCATGATTTTCATAAATTTTAATTGTATTGTTTGATGTAAGAATGTCTTTTTCGGGGTTACATTCGGTTGTGTGATTGTTGAGAAGGGGAATGCTTGTTGGTGTGGTAATTGATCTTGAGTCACAAGATTGCTCTTCGGAATGGTGTGCTTGGATGATTTATATATAGAAGTTGTTTTGGATGTTTTGATGGTATTGTGTTAATTGTGTGGAGTTATGGGTAGAGGTGTTTTGGTCATGCCATGGAAAGAGGTTCCGTTTAGGTAGCCATTTACTATAGGTATTGTAATTGTGTTGCCGTTAGCATAGATATTCAGTATCATTCTTTATAATTTTGTTTGAATCAATATGTTTTCTATGTTTGTGATCAATGATGAGATTTATGGAATAAGATGGGGTTTTGAGGATGTGTATTGGGGGGAGAGGAAGGGATGGATGTGGTGGGTTGGGGGGATAAGTTGGTAGGGGTTTGTTTCAGGGTTGGATGTCATTGTTGGGGGTGATATATATATATATATATATATATATATGTCTTTGAGTGTGTAGGGATTTGGATGTATAGGGCATGGTGAGGTACATGTATTAGAACATGGGGGGTAGCAAATTTGTTGTTGGGCAATATTTAGGGCGCTTTTTACTAATTCGGATGGTCTAGCGTAAAATGTTTTGAAGTCATTGTGGTTCATAATGTGTGTTCGGTTTGGTAGTGTAATTTGTTTCAAGTCGGTGATATTTACTAAAAAAAGTTTTTGCAAGAGTTTTTGGGAGAGGTGTTGGTTAATTCTTGTGTCATTTTGGGTTTCTTGTAGCAACATTTGCTCTAATGGGGAGGGTTCTAAGAGGAAGTCCATGAGTGTACTTTTAAGGTAGACTTTTTCTTCATTTTTTAGTAGAAAAAATGTTCGAGTGATTGGTGATCTAACACAATCGGCTTTGTTTATTCTTGGAATGTTCTTGGCACCATTATATTTGGCGAGGATAGAATAGGTGAGTCCTTTGTAAATCTTACTAAGTCTACTTTTGTCATTGAGTGCATTTTGAAGTTATTCGCCTATACATCAAAGGTAGGCATTTTAAAGGAAAACGGCTTATAGTCCAAATGAATTCTGTGGGAGTTGGGTTACGACATTTGACATACATTTGGGAAGGCCACAGATGGATTTTTGTATGGCTATGATTTTTTGTCTAGCTTTTTAATAGCAGGCATGAAGTATGGGACTATGTAGAAACTATATGCAACTCTAAGTCTAAGTATTGTATCTACCATTTTTATTTTTTGTTTCATAGTGGCTGGACATGATATTAGTTCTTTGCATTGTTTAGTCAGAATTGTTGTAGTGATGTGAATTTCTATTTTCCATTTTAGTGAGGGGACAAGATTTGTGCCTAAATATACGTATGGTTTGTTTTGATGTAGTATAAAGATGGGTTGGTTATGGTATTTTATGTTGGCAGTTTGCACAAGTGCTTTGAATGTGGTGGGGTTTGTTTTGGATTTGTTTGGGCATCCCATGGCTCCACATTTTTGTGTGCCAACATCCATACATGACCAATTGCAGAATTTGTCAATTTTGTTGAGTTGGATTTGTAGTGATTTAAGTTTGTCGGCTATAGCACCAAGGTCATCTGCGTAGGCGGCTGAGTCAATGGTAACTTGTGATGTTCCAAAGGTGTAGCCATTATTTCCCCTTTGCATCCATCTTAGTAGTGATTCTAAGAAGATAATGAATGAATATGGGCTTAAGGTACCACCTTGTATGGTTCATTGTTGCATGGGGATGGACCAAGTGTTCCAAAATATTCTCCAATGTATGAGGTGGAGGAGTGAAAATATATGTTTCAAACTAATGCGACTGCTTCTTTGGGATATTCTAGGCCAGACATAATTGCTAGTAGTCTAGCGTGGTCAATAGAGCCAAATGTGTTTTTAAAATCAATATATAAAATATATATGTCTTGATTTATAAACTGGGCGTCTTCGAGTTCGGCTATTATGGATTGGAGTTGTCTGGCAGTAGTTCATTCTGCACAAAAGCTTTCTTGGCTATTGTGTAAGATTCGGTGTTTTCCTCCATATGAGAATAATATGGATGTGAATGTGTTTGTGAACACTTTATAAATAGTGTTGGCTAAGGCACTTGCTTTGTCGTTGAGGTGCATTTAGAGGTCATCTCTTTTGTAGATTAATATTGTAGATTTAGTTTTCCATGAAGCGGAAATTTGTTTTTGTTTGTAGCAATGAGAGAAGAACTGATAAAGTAGTTCATGAAATTTTTGGGGCGTTTGGGCTGCTTCGCACTTGGCGGCCAAGTCAAGTGGCTGTCGATTTCCACCAATGAGATTGCTAGAATGGCCAAAGTTTGGACTTTGGGCCTTCACACTTGTGCCCAAACTCCAAAGGCCGTCGTCCTACATGGCAACACTTTTGGGATGTTTTGGTGCCAAAGTGATGGCCTCTCGAGCAAAACTTGGGTCGCCCATTGTAGCGGATCCAAACTACAATCGAGAGTCCGTCAAATTTTTAATAAAATAATAAAAAACTGACAAGATCTGGATCATAAGATGAAAGAGGCCAAATTTTTTGGCTCATTTTTTTGGCTGGTTTTTTTGGCTGATTTGTATTGGCTGATTTATATTGGCTGATTTTTTTGGACTGATTTTTTTTGGAGCAATGATATGGGGTTTGGACTTTGGACTTGGCCTTTGGGGCTTCACACCACGATCGGCCAAACCTTCAATATATATTATTTAATGTATGTTTTTGGCAAAAAAATTTGGCCTCTCGCCATAGGTTGGCCACTCATTTTGACTGACGGTCCTTGACTTGGGCATATAGTGGGCTCTCTTTATAAAAGCATCTGATATAACAACAAATTCATTATAACAAGCGGCGTGGGCCCAGAACATTTAGTTGCTCACTACAACAGCCATTTGCTATTACAACAACTTCCATCATACCAGATTGTCACCCCACATAACATCCATTCAATCTAAGGCATGTCAGAATTGGTCATTATCAAGGAATAGTCTCCATTGGTAAGATAAATGAAGTTTAGTTACATGCCATTCACTGTTGAGGTTACATGCCCATCAACTGCCTTGATGTGCACTAATTTCTTGCACTAAATGCTCAACTTTTTTTAGTTTTGCATGTGTCTGACCAACCCCTTGACTGGTGTGCGTCATACAGAGATTACTTGCACCATCATCCTTTGATACCATACTTTGATAGAATCATTCATTAATACCATTTAACAACCTTGCCCACCCTTCCCATTACAACATCCATTCAATATCACAGCCTCTATATATAACAGGCAGAACCAACAGGGCTGTTATAAAGGGAGCTGACCGTAGTGTAAAGCGGCCCTAAGTTTTAATATGGAGTTTGGGATGCAGTCTAGCCTTGGAGCTTTATTGTCTCTTAGGTTTTTGAGGCATGTATCATATGTTGCTCGCTTAAATTAGGTGCGTAGCGGGATTTTTGGTTCACCACGTTTATCTATAGTAAAGTTGTCTAAGTCATGCCATGGGTATTGTCTTACCGCACGTGTACATGTATGTAGATGGTTTGGAAAATAGTTGCATGTAGGTAGTGTGGGTCTATTGTTCTATGTTTGTTAGTTATATGTTTCATTTGCGATGTCTTGAGGACTGGTTAAGATATTGTTATGTTGGTTGGTGATACAATCTAATGGTGGGGATTCACTATTTTTGAAGACTTTTCTATATAACTTTCTTTGGGTTGGTTTCATATAATTGTCTGTATTTAGAAATGGCTTTTTTAATGTTTTCTTTGGAATATTTGGTAGTTATTTTTTTGGCTTGCGATTAGTGCAATATTATGTAACCATTCATCTGGTGATGTGTGGCGAGATGGTGGGGGCGGGATTTGGGTCTGTTGGAGGGTTTGTACTTCTTGGCGGATGAGATGAGTAAACCATTGTGGATTATTTTGAACGGTGCAAATTTTTTTCTAAATGACATGGTAGTGGCAAGGTGTTGTTTCCACCTTCTTAATAGTTTTTGTGGTAGGTATCCTCCTTGTTTAGATGTTTTGGTTGTTAATTGAGGTATGGGTGGGGCTTTACAGATTTTCTCTAGAGTGTTGGAGATATTATTTATTAGTGCATCTAGGGTGTTGCAAACTTCAAGCCATTGATTTTGAGAGTAGGTCATTTTTTTAAGGCAATCAGTAAGAGAGTTGATTTGTAAAGAGCTTTCTTCAAAAAACCATGTATTAAAATCTTGTGCATTGGTTTTTGAGATAGGATTAAGTATTCATATGTTTTTGTTGATTGATGTTGTGGGTGTTCTGCTAATAAGTGTATTGCGTGGGATATTTAATTGGATTGGTGATTGGTTTGAGTTTAGAATACCTTTAGTTTTTGTTGTACAAGTGTATTGTGCGTGGTTGGAATTTAGTATGAAAAGACCATCTATTAAACTTAGGTCTTTGTAATCATAGCCACCTTGTCTGGAATACCTTATGTCTGTAGGAATGTACGTAAAATTTAGGTTATTGGTGAAGTCATACCATTGTTGGTCAATGTGTTGTGGTGGGGAAAAACGATCTCCATGTTGCCTGCCAATTAGTACAACATCTCTATTAAAATCACCACATAATAAATATGTGTTGTTTGGGTGGTGATGGTATTTGTGATGTCCGTTATGAATCTAATGTGTTGTTTGGGTGGTGATGGTATTTGTGATGTCCGTTATGAATCTAATGTCTTCAGGGTGAGATGGCATGTAAATGTGGAGTATTATCCATGGTTGAAGGGGTTGGTTATTAGTTTTTATAATTTGTAGGTATGGAGATATGTGCATTGGTGTGGAAATTTTGACAATGTTACAAAGGAATGCGTAGGATTTATGTACTAGTGTGAGAAGGCCTCCACGACCTAGTGTGTATGGGCAACTTGTTGTATGCAACATGTGATTGCATGGGTATTTTTAATGATAAGTTTGTAGTTAGAAAAAAGTTGTTGTATGAAATCAGTGGACTTTATGGCTGTGATTTTGGTTCCTTGAATCGTAATTATGGCGGGGGAGTGTTTTTGTATGTGACGAGGTTCTGGATGCAAAAAGTGGCAGTGTTGAGGATTAGTACATTCCATGTTAAAATACATGTGTCATTGTATGCTGTGTTTTTTGTCTGATTTAGAGGAGGAATGTACGCAGGTGGTGGAGGTGGGTGTGTGTATTTTGGTATAGGCTCAAAGCACCTTAACGTTTCTTTATTTAGTTCTTTGGGGAGATATAGGAAGTGTTGTTGTGTTGTATTTTGTATTGGAGGTGGGTTTTGATTATGGATGAAGTCGTATAATTTTTTATGTATTGAACTTTATGGTATTACCTAGAGCGGCTAATTTGTTTAGGAGTGTGTTAGTCCATGATGTTATATAAAAGTATTGTGCTGATAAGAGGTGGTTACATTCTTCTAGGGATGGGTGAATAGTGACTATTAAGATATATAGTATATTTGATGTGGGGTATTCTATGTTTTGTCGGATGTAGTGGGCGATATGTGGGAATGCGACATTGTGTGTATTCTGTAGTGCGTGTTTATTATTTAGAAGGAGTGCAAATTTGCTCGCAATGTGTTGATATTTGGAATGGAGTTTTATGGTGCTTGAGGTAAAGTATGTTTTTGCTCTTTTTTTATGTACCAATGGATGTGTTTTTATTAAGTTTGGCATAGGGCCAGGGTTTGTTTCGATGTCTCTACTAAGTAGAAATAGAAGTTTGTAGTGTATGTTTTTAATTGGGTACAATATATTTTTGAGTTCATTTTTCTGTTTATGAGTTTTTTTGATTTGTTTGGTGTTTTTGTTGTAGCGTTTGAGAGGCTCTGTACTATATCTTTGGTAGGTAAGTTAGGGGGGGTTGATGGATGTGAGTATTTGGGTATGGAGTTAGAGATCTACATTGTCTATGCCTTTATTGGCATTAATTTAAGGAGAGGAGGGAATTTGTTTTAAATTGATGTTAGGGTTGGTTTTTTTGTTGCGAATAAATTTATTTAAATCCTTGTGTAGTGAGGTTTTTTGTTTGAAAGTGTGTGTTGTAAGTTTCTTTGGAGCAAGTGTGTGGGTGTTTTGTAAGGGTTTGTCTTTCTGGAGGATTGACGGGTGTTGTAATTTTTTGAAAAGATGTTTATGTATGATGTTGACTAGATGTGGTCTTTTGAGGGGTTTTAGAGAGGTGTTATAGGTTTCTTGTAAAGGATTGATGGTGGTAACTATTGTGTATATCGTGTAGAGTTTTAGTGGTGGAATGAACGGGCACTTCACTCACGCCGGCCCCCTACGGGGACCGGCGTTCTTCTTCTTCTTCTTCATCTTTTTATATCGTGTAGAGTGGTGTGTAATTATTGGGTCTAGTGATGTATTTATATATATGTGGAGGTTGACCTTGTATTTGTTGTAAGGCATATGTGTTGTAGTGAGGAGGAGGGCAAGATGTTTTTGCTATGTGTAGATATTTTGGATGTAGTTTAATAATTCTAGGGATAAGATATGTTATTGTTCATTTCCGTTGTGTTGTTGGATGGTTTATAGGAGGATTGGTCTTAGAGCTTTGGTAGAATCCAATGTCACTACATTGTGATAAGAACATGGTATTAAGAAAAGCCTATTATGGTGCTTTGGCGTGTTTGGTTTGCATTTTAAATTGCTTTGAAGTTTGTTTCTTAGTTTTAGTAGTGATGTTGTATACTGATTGTGGGGATTTTGGTCGGGGGGGTTTAAGTTGGGTGTAAGGTTTGGAGATCATAGTTTTCTCTTTTGTTTGTTTGCTGGTGTGTTTTGCAATTAGAATATCATAACTGTACCCATTTGTGAGAATTTTGTCTTTGCAAATATTTAAGCAAGACTTAAATTCTATAGTGGATTTAAACATAGATTTTTGAGATTTTAACCGAAGTAGTGTACACAAACGCATAGTGGATACTCTCCATAACTTAGGGGAGTACCTTGTCTGAGACCTCAACTTTGTATTACTTGATGATTGTGGAGTACATGGGTTTAAGCATTCATAGTCTATTTTCCAACTATGCATTAAAAAGATGAGAGTAAAAATCATACCTGGCGATAGGATGTCATTGGCTTCGGCATGTGTTTGCGACTTAAGGTTCTAGGCTAGCTAGGTCGGAGCCTTCTTTTCTTTGGCCTCTGTTCCCGAGTTGGGATTTTGGGCTAGCTAGGTCGGAGTCTCTTTGTCATTGGCCTCTGTCGGCAGATTGGAGTATTGTGTTAGCTAGGTTAGAGTCTCCTTATCTCCGTCCTCTGTCCATGAGTTGTGTTTCTACGCTTGCTGGGATGAAAAGCTCAAGCTTCTTTGTCTTGAGCTCCCGATCTCTGCTTCCTACAATCTTCTAGCTTTTGCGGCGGCTTGCTGGTCTTGGAAATCGTGGGAAACATCGCAAAATCGTTGCGTGGAAGTCGTCGCAAAAGCGGAGCTTGTTGATCTTTTGCGCGCGTGTGCTTTTGACTACTTGTGCTTGTTGATCTTCTAGCCAATTGTCGCAAAAGCCGCGCTTGTTGATCGCTGATTGTTGGTATTGATCTCTTGGTGAGGCACGCAGTCTTTCTTTTCTATCTATAAATGCACACTCGAGTCGGGGCTATGTTGTGCTACCTAGGATGGAGGAGCATTGTTTGGTTGTGGCTTTAGCTGCGTGGGCTAAAGCGCGGAGCTCGATCTTGTTTGTTGGAGTCTAGGGTTGTACGCCAATTTTTTGGTACTCGAGGATATTGCCAAACTTGGGTGTATTGCGAAACTCGGAGATGCAATACTGCGGATATTGGGATCTGCAATGTGTAGTGTGGGCACGTTCTTGAAGGGGCTGTGGTGATCTGTTTGTTTTGGGGGGATGATATTAGGTTTCAGAGTTAGCTCCGTTTCTGAAGGAGGAAGCCCGTGCATGTCAACGATCTGCACTGTGCCATTTGTCTTACTTTAAGATCAAGTTGCAGCTTCGTCTTTGATTTCGGGTCTAAGCTGGTGAAGCCACAGAGTGTTGTCTACCTTGGCAGGAGAAGATTCGCGCAAGAAGAGCTCTTCCTACTATGCTGTGGCGGCCGCTGCGTTCTGGCACTAGGATTCCTGCATATATGTAATGTCTCGGGCTTAGAAAGTATCCTCTGCTGATAGAAAGCTGTGAAGCAATGAAACGAGTGTAATGGAAACACAGATTGAGGAGAGAGATGAGAGGATTTTCCACTAAATGTGATGGCTGTTGCACTTTTTCTATCTCCACTTCCTCCGCTTGTGCTGCTGCGGTCTAGAACAACTGTCAGTGCTCGTGAGGAAGGTGTGCATTGATATGTGGGTAGTGCGTGGAGAGGGTATGTGCGCTGAAAGGGATGGTAATCTAAACCACAAGTGAGAGAGGGGTTTCCTAATGTTCTAACTTGTCTTAAGTAGGATGGTGTTGTGGTTAGAGTTATAGGTGGTGGTGCAAGCTGAGGGTGACTATTGTAGGAAGGCTGTTGTTGTGCCTTTGTTTTTCTTATAGGGTTTGAGACTAGGTGGTATGCTCCGAGCCTTAGGATCAAGGTTGTATAGTTGAGATTTTTCCACAGTATTTGCGTGGTATTGTATTTCTTTTTGTGGTTAATCCCTAAAAGCTCGAGACAATTTCACACCAAAAACACTTCAAAATTGATAATTCTAGTGCAATGAGTAAGGAAGGAGATAAAACCTTATATTTATTCTTCTGACCGTAGGATCTCCAAAAAGACTTCCTAAGTTACATACTCGCAAAATTTCATACACTTTGATTGCACAAATTGAAAGATTATAGTGTTTGAAGTCAAGAAAATGGTTCATTTTCTTCCCTACGTTGAGTGGATCAACAGACTTTGACTTCAGTTGGTGTAAATTTTTGCACTACACAAGGTCTAAATCTTTCACCATTGTGTTGAGCATGATGTTAGTTCCGTATACAACAATTGTTAGAGGTAGAGAAGGGATGTAGCATATTCAAAACAAGTGTGCAAGGAGTGGAGGTTCAAAAATTGTCAACTCATGATTTTATTTTTTTGAGAAGTCAATATGTTTTAGAATGATAATCTAAATGGTCAATAAGAAGATTTACACCACATATTACGGTAGAAAAAATAAAAAGTGAAAAATGAAGATCTCTAGGTTTTATGTAGAAAAGATGAAGTTTTTTTCCCCGCTTGCCGGAAATGTATAAAAATGTTTGACTTGAGTTAAAATGTTTTTTTACACTAAAGACAAGAATTTTTTTTGACACTTTCAGAAAAGGTAATATTCTCTACATGATTGGAAAATCTCAATGCCAAAAGAGACTCCTAGAAAAAATTTGGAGTTGCCCAGAGTCCCCATTTCTAAGTTTGAGTGGTACTAACTTTCAAACCATGAATCCAAAAGAAAGAAAAAAAAAGATCTCCATGGAGCTCTTATCAGAGACAATCTAGTATAAGAGTTTTAGAAAATAGAAGATTTTTTTCGTATTTTAGGAACCTGCCCAAAATCCAAAACGTACGCTCGACGTACACTAGAGCTTTTTGGGGTTAAGTTGGTCGTGCAAGGGTGTAGGTTCTAGATACAACAGGCAGTTCTACGATCTATATTTTCTACACTTTTGTAGAAGGCTCTACTAAGATATTGTGCAATGGCTTTTTTCTTGTGGCTTCTTATTCTCTGTCTAAGGTATTTGCGGCCAAAAATGGCAGGAGCGGGGATTGAGTACTTACCTGTTGGTGTTTACGCTTGGGGTATCGGCATACCAACCACTCTCTTGCGTAGGGTTGGTGTTCTTAACTTCTCTTGTGCAACAGTTTTGTTGTGCTATGCTTCAGATCGTAGTCACAAGTTGGTGTCCATACTTTTGTCCTGTGTTGACTCGTGTTTTCAATTGCAGTAGTCTCAGATCCCCTTTTCGTTGTGGTTGGAGTTGGATTTCCAAGAGCGTGTTGGAGGTTGTTAATTCGAGTACCTCTAAGCTTGGCTTGGTGCTTCTTGTGCATTTCTGGTGCTTCCCTACTCATCTTGCATGGATTTTGGTTGTGAGAGTTGTTAGCTTTGTGGAAGTGAGGAGGCAAGATTAGGCGACCTACCTTAGTGTAGCTCATTATTGCTGCGTTGTTTTTGATGTAGAGGTTGATGCTTTCAGTTTGGTGGTGGTCTTCGGTGCTGAATCTTGGCATCATGAAGTCGTTGCATGTCCACTGGCATTTTTGTTCCAGAACATAGCTCCCCCCAATTTTGTTTTCTAGTAATGTTGAAGATGTCAGCAATCACATTCCATAATTTTATTTTCAAAATCAAGGTGAAGTTGGCACTAGGAAGCAAGAGACGACTCGTAACCTCCACGCAAAACCCTTTATGACAGGTTTTTCATACTAGCCTAGTCGACCATGACCATGTCTTCATGTGTTTCACTGAGGTTGTAGATTCTGAAAGTTTTTGTCCTACAAGTACGCAGTGCAAATGATGTTACCATGGAAATGCAAGCTATGATGCTGAACAAAGCAAAAAAGATGGTTGAGAAAGAAATATTTGTCTGTATTGTATGTTGATTCTAGTTGTGCTGCTTGTCCTGCCGATAGTGCGTTGCTCCATCCTTTTGTCAGCTTGTCATGGGCTATGTTCCCAGTGCTAGGTGTTTGGATGTGAGGTGCTTTAAGTGCGTTTCTAGATCTAGATCTGTATGTTCTAAGTTGTGTGTCTAGTATGGTGGTTTGGACTTGGATCTGAGCCAACACAGAGCCCCGCTACAAATCTACTCTCTCCAACCACTTCCAAGTCCCACCATCTAATCTACAACTTTTTCCATACTTGATCTAGCTCTAGTATATCCCTATCCAACACACGTTATTACAAAAGCACTCTTTAGCAACAAAAGAAGGATGCACACGGGATACACAATGAGGTCCAGCAGCTCCACATTGCTATGTGCTCTCCTTTGGGCCAACTCCCAAACTTCCCTTCACGAGGAATTACGGAGCGACTCTCTCGTCATTTTTCCCTCTACTATCCATCAATTTAGATTATACAAGGGTGGTGGTGTCCCATGAGTACAATTTGAAAGAAAGGATACATTTGCGTTAGAGTAATTCCGTCACTTTAATTGCAACCACTACTAGCTTTTATATTCAAAGCAAAATATATATATTAGAAGGCATTCAAATAGTTTATTTTTTGAAAGGAAAACAAGTTAGAGGCAAGTAAAGAGACTTCAATGTCATGATGTAGTTGAAGGACTTTCCATGTAGAGATAGAAATAGAGACGTTGAGTGTTGTGAACTCATCTTTGAGAAGTGCTTGCAACACCATGGACACAAGGGAGATACCATAGTGAGGCCCAAAATGTGTGGCTCTTGTAGTGAGGAGAAATGTTAGCTTAAGGGATAGTGTTGGCTACAAGAGAGCCACTTCTTGAAAGCTTCGAGGCTTCAGATAGGCATATCTCCTTCAATACAAGTCCTATAGAGAAGTGAGGTGTTGATTGACATTTATGCAATGAATAGATTTCAATACAGTGGTCAAACGTCCCAATTTGTGGCAAGGAAAGGAAGTTACGCTTCAAAGAAGGTTCATGGTGGTTCGTGAGTCTTCCAACAGCTAAGTTCCTAAGGGAGGTGATTTTCCAAAACCAAGGTATGTAGGGGTTGAGGCTATGGTCCATGACCATGGAGCCTGCATAATCCTATACTACTATAGATAAGACTGGTCACCTCCCTTGCTCCCATAGTATTCCAATTGTGGCCAAGGAAAGAGTCTCGATGGGTAGAGCTAGTGTTAGGACTTCACCACAAGGACTTCCAAAGGAAGATAAGTGTTAGTGAGTGAAGTTAGGAATGAATCTCCATCATTGGGATCCACATGGTGTAGTGAGTCGGTAAAATGGTTGGTCTTACTTTGGAAATTGTTGGGTTGTTGTGAGGCCCAGGGCAAACTAATCCCTTCGTTGAGCCCTTGTGGAATGAACAACAGCCAAACCCACATAAGACTTTGTCAGCCCTAGCCATTACCCGACCATCCTCCAACTGGCCTTTCCTCCTCCCGTCCCTGCTACCGTCCCGTCGCCATATCCCTTACCCGAACAGAACCCTGTCGTCGTGGAATCCCCGCCCCTGTCCTCCATCCTCGTCTCTCCATGCCGTGTACACTGTTCAAGTTTGTCCACGCATGACATAGCAACTTTGAATGCACAAGTTGCACTTTTTTTTGTTGCAAACTTGAATGCACCATGATTGTATCCTCAGGAGTACAAATGTACGTCATCATCGCTTCTAAACCCTAAACCACTAACCTAGGATTTTTGTGCTTCATCGCTGGATTCATGTCTCTATTCCGCATGCACGAGGATGTCTACAATTTAAACTCTCAACCCTAAAAAAGTGGTACTTAGATGCACTGGTAATTCACATGAAGTGACATCGAACATTCAAGGAAGGTTTAGTCTAGTCTTGATGAATATGTAGAACATTTTTAAACAAGATACTACTACACTAAAAATTGCATTTAGTGTAGTGGTACAAATAGTGTATTTACCCTAGTACATTATTTGTGAATAAGTTGACATCTAGTGTCAGCGGCCACTATCATTAATGATACCCCAATCAACCGCCTAACTCTAATTTCTTATCGGCCAGCCAATGCTTCTTCTCATTTACGACTTTCAAATAGCCATTATTCACTCAAATTTTGTCCAAATCAAAGAAATACGGTGACTTTTTGATATCTACATTTATTGTAGATGTCAAAAACCACCTCATATACCCAATTTGAATAGAATATGAGTGAGCTATGGTCTTCAAAAGATTGATGATATGGTGCTCTCAACCTTTGGACGTTTTTTTCTTTTTCTTCTAATATTCATACACAAGACGTGCACAAGTGAAAAAATATATTTTGCAATCTTTACTAGGATTCACAAATAGTGTAGTTTTTGACATTTAGTGGGCTTTTCTATCACTACACTAATTACCTACTTTGGAGGTTTGTATTTAGTGTCCACTACACTGAATGAGATTTTCAGTGTAGTCATGTAGCGTTTCCTATTTGGATCTCTAATTCAATTATAGAACACAATGAAGATAAAAGAGTTTTCCTGAGAGTGCTCCCCAAGGGATAAGCCAATAGGAATATGGTGCCAAAGTGGACCAAAAAAATTATGCACAAGAATAGACTTCCTAAAAACTCATACTCTATTTTTTTGCACCAATGAGATGCATGGCAATCAATGCTCTTGGGCCCTACCCCATGCAAGCTAAAGCTCCCTTGTAGTACCCCAAGTTTCCAAAAAGCTGACCGGTGGTTCTCCCACACCTTTCCCAAGCCAAGTCACCATGTGCATGTGGTCCCACTTTCAAACATAAGACCGTAAGATTTGGGGTGAAAGATCCTATACTTTCAAGAAAACTCTAAAGACACTACTTTTTGGAACGTTTCATATCAAGATCATTGGTTTCACATTGTCAATCATTGGGTTTGGTAGGAGATTATAATCTAAAATGTAATGCAGAGGTTCGGCGGTGAGAATTGGCAGTTTGATCAAATTGTTTTTGAACTTAAGGTTGAGTTATATCAAGAGTCTAGTTGAAGATAGAAGAGAGAGTGGAAATAAGGCAAAACTCACGTATGTCTCATAGTAGAGCTAAATAAAATTTCATGCTTTTTATTTTACTAATGAAATGTATCATGAGTAGTAATGACAATCAATATGTTTGGTCTCCTAAAGCTTCTTTATAGTACCCTAAGTTCTTTATGGATTGATCATTACTTTGCCAACACCTCTTCCAAGTCTTGTCACCTTCTCAACATAATCCTGTTTTTTTATCAAAAGAATATTGAGTAGGGAATGACAAAGGGATTCCTTTATTCTACTTTCAAATTATATTTGATAATTAACACGTATATTATAATAATAGTTATGAAAATTACAATAAAGTTTGAGTGCTAATTACAAGGAAGAGCAATTTTGCTATGCATGTCAAATCAAGGAAAAATCAACAACCAAACTTATTGCCATCTTACCAATATCTCTTGTATATTCTAGTTTTTTCTCAAGCAAAACTTGTTTAAGACTTTAACCAAGCCCTCCACCACTCCAAATTTCCAAGTCTCCCAAAGGGATCCCACAAAATACCTTGGGTTGAGCGTTGCGCCAACCTTTAGCCTTAGATGGGTCCATTTTTCTCGCCTACTCGCTTTGGGGGTTCTAGAGGCCATTTTTGGAAGAAAAAAAATCCAAGTTTGGAGACTACGGCCCTACCCTTGGAGCCCCCCCTTTGATCAAATAGGGCCCCCTTCCAAAATAAAAATAGGGGCAAATTTTGTCCCTACCTTCCCCACCCTCCTTAGCTTGAGGCTTGGTGCAACGCTAGACCAAGGGTGATTGGTGTGATCCCTCAAAGAGTCCCATGAATTTCAACCCTATAAATATGAAGACATAAACAATAATAACTTACAAACTTCCTCAACTTCCTTACTTCCCTCAAAAAACATTAATATCCCACAAAACTTGGATATCCTACAACTGCCTTGATTTTTGAGTTGTTCTATATATGTTCCAGGAAGCAATGTTATCAATGATCTCCATTAGTTGTTAATCCCTACCAACATACATCTTTTGAAACGATTGGGAAGTTGCATTGTCAAGCCCAGATAGACGTGAACCGTGAATACGGCGCGGTCAGACGAGGACGCAGGACGGGGGTGGGAATTCCACGGCGATGGGGTTTTGACCGGGCAGGGGTCTAAGCAACGGGGCGGGGGAGAAGGGTTGGTCGGGGGACCGTTGGAGAAGGGCCAGGGCTAACAAAGTCATGTAGGGGACTAGCCCTCGTTCTTCCCACGAGGGCTCAACAAGAGGGTGAGTTTTTCCTAGGCTTGTTGTAAGGGAGTGAAACCAATATTGAGGGGTAATGTCTTCATTCAGGCATGTGGTGACTGAGTGACCTTGAGGTCACTATGGAGGTCATGGGCGGAGTATGGAAACACGACCAAATGCAGTTAGGCCATGTGGAATGGAAGTACCACCAAGTGGGGCCTTGGACATGAGTAGAAGCTCACTTCTAATCAATAGCTACCTTTTAAGGATGGAAGTCATGGATTATGGAAAATACTATGGGCCGCTTTAGACTACAGTGAAGAAGTTCATCGGTCAAGAATTCTAAAAAATTGGAGCAAAATAATTGGAGTAAAATTTGTTCTTTATTGGATAGGATTTAGACTACAGCCAAGACTTGTCGTTTGGTGGAGAACTTCAAGCATGGATGAAAAAATGTCATGGCTGCCTCTGTGGCAGCGCTTTTTAAAAGAGTTCTTCTCTAGTGGTTTATTTTCTTGTCCAGCCTCAACCCCCCGGACAAGAAACTGGCTACCAGAGAAGAGTTACATCCCACCGGTTGCCTCAAATAACCATGTCTTGGCCATAACTTCTTGACCGATCGGTGCACTTCTCCACCGTAGTCTAAAGTGGCCCTAAGGATGAATGATGGGGTGTGCGTGGCATATGCAAGGTTGGCACTTGTGATGCTTGCTAGTGCAAGATAATATGATATTGTGGTGCAATGTCCCATTTGAGAAACTCTAAGGAGGCATTAGCAAGGGTCACGACACCAATAGACAATTTTGAAGTTGAACATGATGAAGGATAAGATGAATTGATATAGTAGATGAAACTATAACATATACAATTGTTGTGAGAGTAAAATAGAGACTTTGATCATTCATGGTTTCAAATAAGCTAAGTTTGAGACTTGAAGTTCAGAAAGTAACCACCTACGGAGAAAGCACATAGCCTGCATAAAAGAGACATTAACCCTTTAAGGACGATGGCCAAATCTGGTCCTCGAGTATCATAGATTATGCTGACCAAATCTACAACATGTGATGACCACATTTGGGCATTGTCCTTAAAGGATTAAGGTCTACTCTTCCACCTACAAACTCAATAGAAGTAATTGCAAATGTAGTTAGAATTTCTATTGCACCTTATAATCCACGGGAGAATCTCTCTATAGGCATGTTTGTAGCATTGGAGACAAAATAAGAAGACAAAAACAACAACATTCTTCTTTGTGGCCAGACTATTATATCTAGCTTGATAATCATGTATGCATGGCATATCACAAGTTATGTGGTGTTTGCCAAAATGCATGTTGATGTATGTGATGAGAATAGGAGGTTCTACAAATGGCACTAAAATTGCATAGAAGAGACATGTCAACCTCTTGAAAACACAATGAATGTGTTTTAATAACTTCAATATTTAATGCATAGAAAATACTAATGGAACCAAAACTTTAGTAATTGTCTTCAAAAAGAGAGTAAAAGGATGTAAAAATCTCTAATGTAAGAAATTTGATTTCCACAACCACTTGCAAAAGATTAGCTAGCAAGACCAAGTTAATATGGACAAGGCTTCAAGGAAAAACATAGAAGTTAGGAACAAGAATTATAGTGGAGGGATTCAAAAAATGAAAGTGTTGTGTATTGTGTCAACTATTTGAGCAATTTGTAGTGTGGCATGAATTCTTATAAAGCATGTCATTATATCAAAAATTATTTATAGTGCAAAATGGATCTCCGCAGTAGATTTTGAGAAATTATTACATTTATATTGTCTTCAAAAACCTCTTTTGTAGTTTCGAAGGATGGCTTTTAGCATAAGAATAATTTAATATAAATATTACTTATATGCACATTTATAAAATGCAATTAAGCTAGCATGCACTTGGCCAAGTGGTGCACTCAACGGCGGCAGAAAATGATAAGTTTTTGTACAATACAATGAAAAAATTAGGCAAGATTTCATTGATCCTTTTGAAAATTTGTATGTAGGTGATCAATCTAATTTTTTTTGGATATCAGTAGTGTAACTTATTACTAATTAAAATATTTACCATATGATGAATAAAATCTTCTACACCTATTAGATGCTAAATAGTATTTGAATTTCCATTTAAAAATTAGATTCTTTTGATTTTACTTTTCTATTTAGAAAAAAACCGACTTCTTTAGCCTTTTTAAATGTGCTTTCAAAAAATTGGGCAAGTAACTGATATCAACTCCTTTTCCAATTTGATATCATAAATCTCAATTTACATAAATATTAAAATCAATTTTAAGAAGAAACAAAGTTTGCTACACTGAATGTAGTGTAAACTAGAGTCGTTTGAGTTTCTACACTATTTGGAAATTTACATGCAATCATGGACAACTGTAGCACACAATTGCTTGAAAACAAATACCCAAATAGATAATAGAACTTGACAAGTATGTGATAGATGTAAATTTTTTATAGGTAATCCAGAGCAATAATGAATCCAGATTATATATAATGAACAAGGTAGTAAGTTCGTAACAACCGGTTTTGAATACGAGACCATGTATTTGCCACAATATAAATCTGATATGATGGAAGATTGGAAAACTACGGGAAGTGATTGGGAATTGATTGGCAACCTATGGGAATGAATTGCAAACTTCAGTGGGAACTTTTTGTGGAAGAACTTTTTTGGGTGTAAAAGTGTGCACGGGTATACGCCAAGGAGCATGCGCTAGGATATGCCCCGCAGCTCCTACCTAATAGATGTCACCTCCCCACAACTCACCTCCACAGTTGTCTCTTGCCATTGATGGCAAAGCCGCCGTCCTGGCAATGGCTGCTCACTAGGATCCCCATGGTGCTCCACCTGCCTGTAGACGCCTCCCCATGCCTGCACGTCGCATTCCACCTCCGCTACATCATCTCTTGCCAATCGCCATGATTATGACAAGAAGACACAACACTTCTGGCTTATGCTATGGAGTTGCTACAGCTACACCAGTCTGTTGCCCAATCCAAAATGAGAGGAAGAGAATGGGTTCAATGGCACAAAATCAAGTCAGCCGGAGGATGTCCTTGTGGAGGATCAAGAGATGTCATTCGGTGATAGAGTTCACGAGGATGGGCTTTATGGAGAAAGTGCAAATGTGAGGAGAGAGCAAGAGAGTGCGAATGTGGGCAGCAATGGCAGACTGTGTGTTGAGCACCCATGTGAGTGCTTGCACTGTGGGAGTCGTGTTTAGCATTCAGGGTTTAAATTCCATGTCTCAAACCTTGTCGTCTATTCACATCTTACTAAATCCAGTAGTAATAATTCCTATTGTTTGGTTGTTTTTCAGTACAAAGGGCAACAATTTCTAACGTTCTATGGGTAATTCTCCATCATGCTTGCTCTTGGAAACCTAGGTTTAGGGTTTGAATAAGATCACCTAACACTAGCTCCCTCCACCCCTCACTCTCTACGACACTGCACTGCCCATTTGCATTTGGCCTTGACCTAATCTGACCACATAGCAATGACATGAGGAACAAAGGATCGGATAATTGGAGAACGTGGGATCATGGAACATGAAAACTTTGGAGGAGCTGTCGAGGTGGCGTGTGTGCGCGCACACCTATAAATTAGTTTGCAGGGAATGGTTGTTGAGGAGGATTTCTTGGTTTTAGTAGATTTTGGGCAAAATGTAAGGCATATTTGATGATTTGATACTCGTAGATATTGGGATGAGAGAAGTAAGATTTGTGACCATTGGAGACGAGAGTCTACCATTCTCTCCAAACCAAATGAAGAGAATTCCCACTTTGAATCCCTTATACTATTATTTCCTTCATTTTATGACAATGTATTTGATAAATTGCAAGGCTTAACCTTAATTGTAATACTTTAGCTTGGATAAGCTTAAGGTTTTTCTATCTTTCTTGCTACACACCTACTAGACTCCGTAAACGTAGATCTATCAAATTTCTACACAATGATAGCAAAGTTCTTCGTTTTTTCTAAACAATAATTTTCAATAAGGAAGGAAATTGAGATTTATGAATATTGAATTGGACAAATGAGACTATATTGGTTACTTGTCCACATTTTTTGAGAGCATAACTAACATGCCTAAATAGATCAAAACACGTATTAAAAAATAGAATTCAAAATTATCTAATGACTATTTAGAAATTTAAATATGTTTTAACATCTTAAAGGTGGAAAAGCTTCAATTCTTCATATGGTGATTTTTGGAAACAAAATTTTGAAAAATCCACTAATTTAACATTTCTGTGTGCGATGACCGCCATTGTAAACAAGTGCACTTTTAAACTACAAGGGAAAAATTGCTTAATTTCTTGTTTTATGTATTTGAGAACCTTATCTCCAAATGCATCTACATTGACTCCAAAAAAGATTTTTTTTTAAAATGTGCACTTTTATTGTGGCCATTTTTAAAAATCAAATATGATATCAGATGTCATTGAGCCACACTATGTATAAAGCCAAAGGTGTATTATCATTTTGAAAACTAATTATTCCTAGATTCTACTCACAATAATGAATATTTGAAAAGAAACCAGATTTGAATATCTACCTATGTAAAAGGTGACAGTCTGTCTGTCCGCCGCTCCCGGTCATGTGACCTTTGGATTTGCCATTTGAATCAAATGTGCCCTTTGAATTGAATGTGAACTTCGAAAGAATCCTCCATATGTGCCCTTTTGAGGAATCCTTTATAGTGCCCTTCTATTCAAATTTGGCTATTGAGTTTTAAAATTGTATTATGTATCAAAAATAAAAAAATAAAACCATAATTTCCAACATATTGAAACTACACAGTATACTACCTTGGGTACATAAAATAAATGATACTTATCTATAAACAATAACACGTATATGAAATAAATAATGGGTATTTATAGTGAATAATAGGTATATATAGTACATAATGCGTATATAATGGGTAAATTTGATTTTTGCATTTACATACGTTTATTTAATTTGGGATTGCCCCGGCCAGTTGATGACAAGGGGGATGTACTAGTCTCACAATAAAAGAATTGACTCGCCATCTCTTTAATCTTAATGAAAAAAATTCAATCATGAATAGTGGTGCACATTGAAACCATTGATGGTTCAAAATCTTTGTATATATGTAAGTTAATTTGATTATCACAAGTCCACAATTATATTTGCCAATTTGAGATTCAAATGGTACCATTGGTTTTGAATAAGATGTCAATAATAAACGTGATCAAATTTTTCTAACAATTTCACATGGATAAAGTAGTGTGAATTAGTTTCATACTCAAATATTATATCCTTGATGCTTTAAATTGATTGAAACTTGAACTTAAATGTTTGTCATATATTTTTAGAATATTTTTATACATTTGATAAATAGACACATTTCCATATATTTGAATAGAAACACAAAGTGAAATTGATACAATATAATCTCACATCAGACAAGGAAAAACCATCTCCTATCTCAAGAGAATTTTTATAACTATAATTTAGGCTTAGATATCATATGTGAAAGTATTAAGAATTCATTTTTGGAATTTTTTTACTGGAAAACGTGAAAAAAACTTATTGCAATATAACGTATACTTTAATAATATCTAGAAGCGTGAAAGAAGCATTATGTAGATTTCTCTTCTTCTAATTTTGCTTGTTCAAAGAGGGGAGAGGTGCTTGGCTACTCCCTCATTATTTTCCTTTTATCGATTTGTGTGTACAAAAGATGGTAGGTGCATGGATGCATGTGATCCCGTTTTCTTAGTCATTTGTTGGCAGTTTAGTTAAAAGATTTTGTCATCTTATGTTCCAGGTTGTTCATTCTAAAATGACTAGAAGACAAGAAAGAGGACCAAAGGAAGTTCATATAAAAAAAACTCTTCTAAAGAGCATGGATGATGGAAGTTTTGAGATGATAAGCTTCCTTTGCTATTTATCTTTGACTATTCATGAAATGTGGAGGGTGTTTGGGGTGTATTAACACATACAGTTGGTCAAGTTTTAAAGCTTGTTGAGAGCGGAGGGGATGGTGGAGATGACTTATGTGAGATTTTCATGCAAGAAACAAGGTCTTTGTTGGCATCATCCTTCAATTTGAAACAACAAACTATATTTTGGAATTTGAGGAATTGCCAGATTATTGGAAGTGGACGGACAATCTTTTTGAAGCAGAGCAATAAGTGAGGAACATCATATTGTATGCAGTCTAGTCAATGATACTTGATGCAAAGCACCATCTGAAGACGAATATAACAAATTAGGAAAACAACACTAGCATCTTCTTCTTCTCGAAACGCCTCCGATGAGTATTGACCTACAAAAGAAGAGGAACAAACAATTTTCATGGAAGAACTTTCATGTTATCCTAGAGACATGGTTCATTGAATGCTATTGTATTATTATTTGCCACAATATGTCCATCTCATAAAATAACAAAGGCTTCTTGATTTTCTCAATCAAAAGGTGGTGGAGCATTACATAATGCCAACATAGGCTTATCAAAATTTGACTTTGATGCATCCAATTGACTTTGGAATGTTGTTATCCTCGCATTAATATTTTGATGTTTGATACTTTGGCTACATCATTGTCAAGACAAAGGAAAATTTGGTCTTACCCTCGTTACGCAATATTGCAAGTGGATATATATTTGATAGAAACCACTATTCTAATGTCAATATTGGACAAGTGGGTTCAACTTGCAACATACTCACAAATTAGAGGGTCTTGAATATTGCCAATGGGGAAGTTGTGTATAAGTCATTGGAAAGAAAATGCGTTTCTTGAAGTAATTATAATGATCTTAATCTCTATGGAGTATAGAGATTATAATTATAATGATCTTAATCTCAATTTTGTTGAATCTTCTGTCTTTAATATTTGGGGGACAAAAACCAATTTTCTAAAGTACTTGAATTGCATTACAGGAATTACTTTTGAGAAGAAAAGAGGTTGTTTTCTATCTCTTGTTATATGGGGGCCTATTGACAACCAACATATTTTGTGCACTTGCCAAATATTGAGAAAACAAGATTTTGGAATTTAGTATAATCACAAAAAGTGACTTTAAGAAATTTTTTCAAAAGAATACCGGCAAGAGTATTGGTATATGATGAAGAATTTCAGTATTTGATGATTCATGTAAGGAGTTCATAGAAAATACCAAGCTATTATTCCATACAATATTGGGAGAAACTTTTAAAAAAATCAAGGAAATGTAGAAGAAATTTAGTTCTTTAAATCCATACAATGAAAATAACACTTTTAGGCAATGTTTTTTCTTACAAGGTTTTCCTAGCGTAACATGTTCAAGATTGGAAAATATATGAGTGAGCTTGTTGTTGCATAAATGAATTTCTCATTTAAAAACTACACCTTTATGGCTACAATTAACAATGGTTATTGGATTTGATGAGATATGTAAATCATGTGTTCTAGATTTTACATTTCTCATGGAGAAAGCATGGAGGATGTGCAAGTGGACAAAGAGAGTATCAAAAAACAAAAAAATCTCAACTAAGAAAAATACCTTAAGCGTGCATCACATGACTTAGAGCGTTGCAAGGAACAAGCGTAAACATTTTTATTTTATTGTATCAATGTGCCACTGAAAATAAAGAAGATTTCAAACGTAAAGCATATTTTGTATTTTTTCTCAAGTCTATAGCAGAAATTGACGCCATAACAATGTCATTTTGATCTCATATTATAAAGCTTTAAATTGGCATTCATAATGCTATCAACTCTTAAGTGGTTAGATGTACAAGCATGTGGGAGTTTGAAGTACCAAAAAAATGAGTGAGTCCAGATTTAGAGATACAAAGGCATTGGATATTTTTGCAAGGGAGTTCAAGAGCAAATCCATCCATATTAACGATCTCAGTGGCTTTGAGACTATAAATAAATATGTTATGTTCATTCTTTCTAAGATTTTCTTCAATGTGAGATTGATGCAAGAGGATAAAGGTAACATTTTTGTAGATAAAAGAAAAAAATTCTTGAAAGTGAGAGGTGCTTGGAATTTAAATTTTCATGTTTTTTATGGCCTGGACACTATAGAGTCTATTGTGAAGGTAGGAAACAATATATATTTTAGAAAAACTAAAATTTTTAGGAATTCAGTAGTATAGATATTTGATTGTTGGAAAGGCCTTATATGATTATTTTGAACAAGCAGAGTATGAAACTGTTTTGAGAATCAACTGAAAGTAAATGGACAACATCCTTTGTTGGAATATAATTTTTATGTTGTCAAGATGAGAGGATGTTGATGTAGTCATGTACTTAGTATTTGTAAATAGCCCAAGATGTTGGAATGATTGCATTTACACCCAATATTGGTACCAAAGAATTGAATTCCGAGGACTGTACATAATTTTTCTACTTTGTTTGATGGTTTGAGTTGGTATGGTCGTGAAGAAGTCCCTAGTATTGTTCCAGGGAGAACATTGTCTTCAAAATTTATAAAATCTACTAGATCAAATGATATATCGTATGATCATCTAAGAGGTATAATGGCAACATGTATAAATGAGATGATTGGTGATGATGAGGTTAATACTAGAGTGAATGTGATGGTGAATGTTTGCAAAAGAGCCTTAATTTTGCACATGAGGAAGGATACTTTCAGCTTGGATTTTGAAAAGATGGAGACTCAAAATTGAAGGAGAATGCTTAGAATGAAATAGAAATAAGATACAACATTTGGAAGTATGTCAAGATTTGTTTATTTTCTTAATTATAAAATTTTGATTGAAAATTTTATTCTATATAAAAGTTATGTACTTGATTCTTGTAATGTTAATGTAAAGATGTGGTGAATTTTTTTGAGTGACTTTGTAAACTACTTGAACTACACGCCTTCCTAAAATATTAATTTGGGTAACTTAAATTTTGCATCATATGTCATTAAAAAATTATTAATAAAAACCAAACTTCCATCTAATCTCATAAAATCTCAAAGAAATATGGAAAATTGACACTAGATGAACTTGCCCAAATTATATAAAATCTTGTTTCATGTTACTTTGGTCTTCAAAAGTGAAGGTTTCATTGTTACAAAAAAAAGTAGGGAAGGTCCTAAATCCGTTCCTATTTTTTTGGTACTAAGAGGAAATGGAGAAGTGGGCACTTGCCTACCTCTCCTACTCTTAATGTCTTTGCTTTTTCTAGAGCTATGGTTACAAATAGAAAGGTCGATAATTTTACTACTCTCTAATTTCAATAATGTTTTGGAGTTCTATTGTTAAAGTAAAACTATATTGTCACATCAAGTATGTGAAAGGTGGTGAAAGGCACCTACTATTTCTTCAAAAAAAAGGTACACATGGCTTTCTGCTCTTTTATTCAAGATGGTCATAAAGACCTTACACAACAAAGTCTTTTGAATTTTTTTGGTAGAATTAGATGAATGTTATGGTAGTGTTTGTAATATAACCTAAATGGACCACCATTTACTTCTAAAGGGACTTTAAACATCTTGTACAGTTCCGGTGATGTTGATTTTGATCATGATGGAAGTCACACAAAAATTTAGAGATTTTGGTATTTTTATTGGAAAATTTCTACTTCAAGTTTAAACAATTGCAACAAAGGTGCACATATATAAAAAATAAAAATGCTACCACTAAAAATTGGTGTGCAAGGAACTAACATCATATTTGAGATAGTGGTAAAAAACTATCACGGTAGAAATTTTTTGATAGCAAATGAAGTCAAAGTGTGTTAAAAAAAGGTCACGAGTGTACATTTTAGGGGGGTTTCACACGCAGATCAAGGGTCGAGAGGTCGAGTGCTACTCAGAGTTCGATTGGTCTAGAGCCTCATAATTGACCTTGGTCAACTTCTTGGCTTTCAAACACATACCAAGGGTCGAGAGGCCAAGGGCGTCCAAAATGACTACATGGCAACACTTTTTTAGAGTTATTGGCGCCAAGAGTTTGGTCCCTCAAGAGAAGTTTGGGTTTCTATTCTTATTTGGACCAAACCCTTGCCGAGGTGCCGAACATTTTTTTCATTAAAATATTAAGATTTGACAAGATCTCAACCGTTAGATTAATCCCTAAAGGATTGGGCCTTGTGCTCTACCAAAACCACCCCAAAACTGCTACTTTGCCATGAGATACTAATAGGCTTATTCAAAGGCCTTTTTTCAATGTACAATACCCTCCAACATGTCTTGCAACCATTTTGTGAACTCTTGAAATTCTCTCATTCATTTTCAATATAGGAGGATTTTATCAAATTTATCCTATTAAATCTTTTGTGTTACGGACCCTTCACGTGTTCATAAAATGTCAATGTCAAAAAATGAAATCTCTATTTTTGGTGAATTATTTGATCTTATTCACTTAATTTCAAAAAAAATTAACTGAGAAATATATATGATGATTTTTTAAAATTTGATTGCACCAATTTATAGGATATATCATTGTTCACATTCTTGGTATTACAAAGATGCACACTATGTAGGTAAAATTCTCCTCTATGTGGCTCTAAAGTATTTTCATAGTTTCCATTCATTCATATTCTAGGCTAAGGAAATCAAACTCATATATTAAATCAAAATTTGATCAAATAAAGTCAAATAAGGTATCATTACAAAGCTATGGTAGTATAGAAGCCTAATATGATATGAAGTTTGCAATATGTTTTACTCACTAACAAATATTCTACAGTAAAATGGAACACCTACTACCATTGAGTGCTACCAACTTCAACTGCTATTACAGCTTTCATCCGGGTTGGCATTGTTGAAATCAACTTCTTGATGCTTTCTTGAGGTATATCCTCCCAAGCCAGATTGACTGATGTCCACATTTTGTCTTTGTTTCGTGGTCTATTTCTCTGTTGCACTTGATCTTCAACTTGCTTCCAGACATTCTCTATAGGATTAAGGTCAGGAGAATTTGGTGGCCATTCAAGCTTTTTCAATCCAAGTTGCTCTCTCCAATCTTTTTGTATATTACTACCTTGTACTGGAGCACCATCCTCCATTAAAATGAGGTGCTCATGGTGGTCATGGTGCCAATAATAATGCTCTAATGCTCCTTGAGATACTATCTCTACAAAGTCTTTGGCAGTGCGTCTATTAGGAGGAATTAACACCAAATAAGACTTAGAAGAGCCAATGATAGCACCCCATACCATAATTGAAGTCCTTCCGGATTTGAATGTAGGTGCTAAGCAATTGTAGTTGTAGCGTTCATGTGCTTTTCGCCAGACACGAATTTGGCGTGATGGTTTTCCAACTTCAAAGGATGACTCATCGGTCCAAATCACATTACTCCAATCGTCAATCGTCCAATGCAAGTGCTCCTTTGCAAAAGCCAACCTCTTTGCCATGTGTATGTCACTCAAGAATGGTTTCTTCACTGCAATGCAACTGTTAACACCAAGCTCTTGAAGCTCTTTACGTAAAGTTGACATGCCCACGGAAGATGTCACATTGCTGCACAATTCTACAAGAGGAGCACGACGATTACTATGAAGATCTCTATGGAGCTTTCTCCTATCTCGATCACTCATGTTACGCGGCCTACCGGACCTACTTGCTGGCAATACAGAGCCACTAATTCTAAATTGCTTGAGAATCCTTGAAATAGTCAATTTTGGCCTTCCTACAATGTTTCCAATTTCACTCACTGTCATGCTAGCTTTCTGCATACCAACTATCATGTGTCGTATATCATTTGATACATAACTCCTTGTCATGGTGCACAATCCTCAAACAACACTTACATCCACAAAAAGTTTGATAGAAAAGGTCCTAACCAGGGTTACCAATCCGACGTCCTTGGGGATCTGAGAGCGTCCTAGGGCGTCCTAGGACGAGGACGTCCTGACGTCATGTCAGACGCAGCGTCCAGGGGGGGGTAAAATGCAATTACGGAAGGCCCTAGTAAGTTTTCTGGACCGTCAGATTCGACGAAGTGCCACGCGACGAGATCTCAGCCGTCGAAATGCGTCAGGTTGTCCGATCGGACCCTACCGTCGGAGGGATCGGACGGCCGATGAACAGATCGTACGGCCCCGATTTGATCGCGGAGGCGCACGACGGCCGTCCGATTAGGCCGACGGCTTTAGGGCCGGCCGATCCGCGGACGGCCGTGGTGGCGGTCGGCCTCATGGTCGTCCGCCACCCTATAAATGGCCGTCCACCAAGTTACCTCTCTCTCTCACTTTTTCCTTCCCCTGTCCAAATATATTTTTGAGTGGATGCGGAGTGGCTTTGGCTGGCATTTTTCCATCCATTGGCTCCTCATCTTTGGGAGGGAAAAAGTGATTCACATTGGGGGGGAGTTTTTGCAGTTTTTTAAAAGTTTTTTTAAAAACTTGTTCGAAACATGTTTTTCTCATAGTTTTTTTTTAGAACTTAGTCCAAACTAGTTTTTCTCTTGAAGGTTTTTTTAAAACTTGTTCTAAGAAGTTTTTTCTCTTAGTTTTTTTAGAACTTGTTCCAAACTAGTTTTTTTCTTCAAGTTTTTTTTAAAACTTGTTCTAAGAAGTTTTTTCTCATAGTTTTTTTTTAAAACTTGTTCCAAACTAGTTTTTTTCTTGAACTTTTTTTTAAAACTTGTTCTAAAAAGTTTTTTCTCATAGTTTTTTTTTAAACTTGTTCCAAACTAGTTTTTTTCTTAAAGTTTTTTCAAAAACTTGTTCTAAAAAGTTTTTTTTAAAAACTTCGAATGGCGGCGGGTTCAAGAAGATGCCGAAGGACAAGAAGAAGCAGAAGGTTGCGGACTTCGGAGTGAAGCTTCATCCAATCCACGACGTTCCATCTGAGCCTTGCAAGAATTTCCTCATAGAAGTGACCGTCAGATTCTATGAGGAAAATTCTATTTGATCATTGGAGAGCAAGTACGTTAGATATAGAGATGAAGGCCCCGAGAAGTTCCGAACGGACATGCGGCAGCACATGATGGACGCGCTTCAAGCCCCGATGTGGAATACGGAGACCCAGAAGCGCGGGTTTTTGAAGTTCTTGGATGCCAGAGTGCACGATTCACTCTGGAATGCCAAGAACTTGTTGATCAAGTTTGGGAGGTTTAATCGCGCGGCGGATGAAGTTTTCAACGACGTGCTGTTGAAGGCGGATTTGTTTGTGGCCCAGATGAAGCCATTCGCCAAGAATCGAAACCGGCGTGGCTCCGTGGGATGGTGAAACTCGATAGAGGGGCACTAAGAAGACCTGCCGCGTAAAGCCCATCTCATTGCCATTCCGCCAACAGGCGCGGTTATACGAATGGACAATGCGAACATGAGAGGTGGATACGCCACCATTCGCAAAGTCCGCATTGAGGGTTGTCATAGTTTGCAGAGTCAGTATTCCTCCGGAATGCACTCAATTGTCACTAAGTACTTCCAAAGTGAACCACTCCGGTTTCGTTCCCAGAGAGATCTATTTATCCTTTCAAATTATCCAAAACCACTAAGTATCAATCACCTAGGTTAGTCACTCTATTCCGTAAAGGAGCCGGATCCTTAAACCGTACACCGGTGTCCAAAACGGATCCAGAATGTACCGGAGCTGGTTCCCGGAAGTTATGTAGAGTTGTTTCCGGAAATGATTTCCGGCACACCAGGTGGGTAGTTTGATTTACCTCTGTTTCCCCTCAGATTTCCGGAAGGTTTAAGCAAGTGACCGGAAGGCCACTGATCCTATTTTGTGTAAATGGCCGGATTCCCCACTGCCTTGTGACTTTAAGTGGCTAGACACCCACTGTCCCGGATTTTATAGTGCCCAGACAATCACTCTCCTTCTAATCTACTAACCGGTGATGTGGTATTGACTCTAGACTTAGCTCTCACAACATCCGGAAGGCCTTCCGGATGCGGTCACACAAAGATCAGTCCGGATTACAACGACGTTCCAGTAGCACTTTTGTAGCCCTACGAAGATAGTGATGTAGTTTTACTGGGGAGGACTCCTTCTAGACTCACATAATAGATTTTTCCTATCGTGGGGGTAAACTCCGGTTTTTTTTCTGGATCGGAATCCGGGTTCACACGGACTATTCCGTGCCCTAGAGACTACCAGGAACGCCTCTGCAATATATCTCTTCCCCTCCGGATTCTTCCGGACTCTGAAGGTGACCAGGATCGCCTCTGCAATCTCCTCCAGTTATTCCGGACACTCTCCTGCTGGAAATCCAAACCCGCTCACTCCTTAGTTCATCAAAACATCCTTCTCTTCACAAAAACCTGCGTAATATGTACTACCGCAATGGACCTTGTACCTTACAAACGAACATCATATGTTGCACAAACTAGGTAGCAATTCTAGTGATAGCTTTGAAATATATTCAACTATAAGGGAAACAAGATCCTGAGTTAAGAAAACTCATTACCCTAAACTCTGAAAAAAAACAACCGGATCCACTCACCACCTTATCTGCAAGAAATCCGGAGAATCTAACCTAGAAAATCTTATCCCTAAAGGTCCGGGCTTTCAAACCTGAGATCTGCAAATTATGGATCTCAAATCCGATTTTTCCGCCAATCAACAATTCTAAGTTTCCGGTTTCGATAGACAGGTCGGTAGCCGGGTGCAATCTGGAGCCCCATCGTTAATCGCTACCGCAAGTTTGATGACCGGTACTAAGAAATATTATGCTAAAACTAATAATCTAACTAAGGGGTCTTCTTTTTCCGTCCACTTCGGCGCATCGGAGACGCTCCCACGGACCCACGGTCTGCTTCCTGCCACTTACCTTATCCGGAATGGGATCCGGTACTGGACCACTTCCGGAGGCGGGAGCTTCAAAGTCAAGTTGATCGGCTGCAGCTGCCACCTGCGTCGCCTTCTCTACGGTGCCGGGGGAAGTCCCATGTGTGGCCTTGGGACTGGTGACCGTACCCGGATGACCTCGAGAAAGGGGAAAGGTCGTCTTCCGTCGACTGGAGGTTGGTGGCGAAAGAGGGATCCAGAAGTTGGAAGGAGAATCCTGAAATAGTGCTGACGGGAGTTGAGTCCTCCGGACCGTCTCCGGACTGTTGGGAGGCGCTCTGCCACTCTGTCCTGGCGGGGCTGTGTCCGGAGTGACTACCGTCTCCTCCATCGGTCCCTTACCCTTCCCGGAGGGTTCATGTGCCTGTTGGGAAGGTCCGGTAGCCTCTAGGGACGAGGTAAGATCGATGGTGGGAGTTGGCTCCGTCAGCTTCTTCGCGATAACGATGCTAGCTGCGTTGTTCGCCAGTAACTGCATCTGCCCCCACGTCTTCACCATCTTCCGGGCGTGGTCCAGAAGGAAACAGATGACCTGACCCCGGTTTGCTTCACCTCCCTTCTCCAGATACTCCGTGAAGAGAATGCTATGGTTGACAGTGTCAACCGGAAAACTCAACGCTTTCCGCACCTCGCTAAGGGCTTGAGCTGATCCGGCTGCCTTCGCTTCTGCTGCCTTGCGAAATGCTTGGGCTTCTTCAAGCGCTGCATCTGCTTTCGACAGGTCCTGCTGCATCTTCGCCCGGGCTTGCAGAAGGGTCCGGTGTTGGGCTTCCATCTGCTCCAACCGGAAATCAGTTTCCCCAAGGCTCTTCAACCGGGGCAGAATCTCCTCCGAATTTTCGAGCCGGAGCTCCCCCATGATGGCGTATCTCAGGGAGGTGCTGTCGTTCAGGTGTTGGTTTATCCGGAAAGCTCTCCAGGCAACATGTTGGAGCAGCTCCATAATGTCCTCCTTGTGCCTCCCAGTGAGTGTCGGGATCTCCGGGGTCGGGCATCGCTCTGGCCGCTTCGACGGCCTCGCTCCATCTTCTTCTTCACCTTCGAGAGTCGGGTCTAGATGGGTGGGTGGAGAGCGCACTGGTGGTGATTCCGGTTGGGCTGAGCGACTCCTTTTCCAGGTCTGGGATGTTGGCGCCGGAGCTGTCTCCGTTTTTTCGTCTTCATCACCCTGCTCATCAGCCTCCACCCCTCCGTACCTCTGAATGGTCAGTAGGGCTTCGTATTCGTTGTGCTCTTCCGGTTTAAGCAACTCATGATGGTAGTAGAGGTGGGTCATGTACGCCGGAAGCGGCGACCCCGCCTTCCGGTTCCGGTGGAGATTCTTGATCAGTCGCTCCACCAAATCTTGTATGAGGGACCCCCAATCGACGGTAATCTTCTCGCACATAGCTCCTAAAAACAACGCTGCCCACTTCAATACTAAACGTTTGGGTTTCTCCGGGTGAAAAATAGGGTTTAGAAACCCTATTACGATCTGAGCTCGTGGGTCGGTTAGGTCGGCGATGGAGTATCCCTCTTTCGGATCAGCCGGTCCTCGGAACTCGCCGTCCGTGAGATCGTCCTTCCGCTCCGTCACCTTGACGTCCCCATCAGCGAAGCCGTAGGTCCGCTTCTACTCCGCCCGGGTCCACTTCTCCGGGTGTGCGCGTATACTACCGTTATACTGGTTGTCGGGTGTGCCTATGAGCTCCGTCACAACCTTCTCATCCTTCGTTCCCCACGCCGCCGCTATCAGGCCGGAACACCCCATGATGTCCAGAAAGTGGAACAAGGTATGCATGTCTCGGTCGGCCGCCGGGTACTCCGGTATCACCCTCACGATGGGTAGTCCCCCGGTGGCAGCGCTCTTCACCTTCTCCTGTTTCCCGGATCTCTCGCCGGCCATGGCGCTCTTCCGTCAGCCTCCGGTCGTACCTGCACGCACTGACCTCACAAGAACTCTCTAATACTGCCGGATGCTGGAGGAGCAACCGGCTGAGAAACCTGTAGAAGGACTAAAGAAGAGGGATCGAAATCAGTCCGGAGGAAGAGAAGAAGAAATGGAGGAAGAAGAAGAAAAATTGTTTTGGGTATTCCCCGTCGGTTGGCCTTTTTATAACGGCCCCAAAGTACAGGATTTCTCCAACGGTAGTGACATCACTATCAAAGCCTTTTAACGGCTCTGACGTCACTATTGCCATTATGACACGTTCCGTAGTAGGTATATCCTGATTTCTTCTCCCGGTTCAAGGTTTCCGGGTTCCCTAGATTATACCCGGTTCCCCACGTGATCGGCCATCCGGATTATGCACTTCGTTAGACCTTTTAAGGAATTAGCTAATCCGGCGCCCATCCTATTTTCTAGTTATTGATTCTGTACTATCTAACTCAACTTTACTTATTTTATCACCCTATTTTTTTTTATTTTAGCTGGATTTTATGGTAATCAACCGAAAACCTGTGGGACGACTTCCCACAAGGGTGCTCCGGGCATTGAACCATTCTGGGAATTTGCCGCCAAGTTGTCCAACCAATCGGAGACACGGCCGGATTTGGCAAAAGTTGAGCATCAGAATGAGTCGATGGCGGTGAGGATTCCACATCCGGGTGTCATCCGTTTCGTGGCCATTCATCCGGACAAGTACGAAGGCTATGCGTATTGGTGGAATGGCGGGACAGTTCGAGAGATGTTGCACCGGGATATCGAGTTTGGTGACGATGTCATCACACATTTGAACTATGGGAGATTCCCCGATGATGAGATTATTCGAGTTCAACAGTTGGTTCGTTTTCGCAAAAAATGGACCGAGCTTGCGTGGGCGTTGTTGCGCATCATAAATGAGGTCCACAAGAGCAACAATCTCCACAATGACTTGTCTCCGGACAATATCCTCCTCCACTTCCCTCCAGATGAATCGTGAGTGTATATTGGAGTATGCGATTGGGGCATGACCACGAAGGTTAACGAACCAATGCAGTCTCTTTATACGTTCACAAGGCGTGAAGACATGGCCGAGACTCTGCGGAAGCGATGGTGGGTCGATCCGCGGGTTGCGTACTTGCACAAACCACATGCGGATGTGCAAATGATTCCGAAGTTATCGATGGCTTCGGAAGAGTTTGCTACGGCCTGAATAGCGCAACGAATCAACGCGCGGACAATGTCCATAGACTACGAGAATCTGCAACGGAAATCTCGGAGTTCCGTAGTATTCTCAAATCAAGAATTTGCGGATACATTTCATATGTACATGGAGAGAGTCTGCAACGAAAACCGAGAAAGCGCTGGAGGGTTGTTTCATATCATTACACGCTTCAGCGACACATACAACTGGCCCACGCCTCATGAGCATTATCGGTCAACGTATTAGTAATACATAGGTTTTACTTTATTCCTTTCGGCATTATTAGACTATACTAGATAGCATGCACATTTTGAAGTGACTATAGCAATAGTCTTAGATTAATATGTATTGCATGCCTTTAAAATTTGGGCACAAGAAGTAAAAAAACCTTATTTCATATAGCCGTGCAAAGAGCGACATTTTTGGAATTTTATATGGTTTAGGTTGTGGCATAGTTCCGATTTTTTAACTTATCAATGTGTTCTATTTCAAAATTCTTGTATTTCAGAATTTTTGTTAAAATTACCTCAAAATATCCCAATCCAACCTTATGATGAGATTTCCCTACACACCAATTTTTAGAGGTAGAAAAGAACTGTAGCATATTCAAATCAAGTGCGCAAATACTGGAGTTTAAAAATTGCCATTCCATGTTTTATTTTTTAGTAAACTGAATAAGATTTCAAATGATAATCCAAACCCAGGTTTAGGAAGGTTTTCAGTGTTCACTACATATTGTTGAAAAAGCAAAATGTGTAAAATATGATGATCTCTAGGTTTTATGTAGAGAAGACGTATATCAAATTTTACGAGTTTGGGTTCGAATTTTTGGGATAGATCATAGTGCCCATGGCACAAAATCATACATAACCTCAACCATTTTATGTTTCTTGAATACAATTTAGCATTTATAGAAATTACCCCCATTTGAAACGCCTCTTCATGCCCGACTCCCTACTCATACAACATGTCTCCTATATCCCCAAAAATATCGTGACAGTTTTGAACCGGAAATACTTCAAAGTTGTTGGATTCTAGTGCAATGACCATAGAAGGAAACCAAAAGTTTGATTTCTAGTTCTGACAGTTGGATCTCAATTAAGACTTATTAAAAACTATGTTTACAAAATTTCAAAAACTTTGACCGTACAGATTGAAAGATTATAGTGTGTGAAGTAAAGCAAATGGTTTAGGGTCTTCACTGCGTTTAGTGGATCCGCAGACTTTGAATTTACCTGGCGTCAAAATTTTGAACTACGCAAGGTCCAAATCCACTACCTTAAACATGATGCTAGTTCCTTAGACAACAATTTCTTGAGGTAGTGGACAGGTGTAGCGTATTCAAAACAACTATGGAAGTAGTGGAGGTTCAAACTTTGCCAATTCAAACTTCTTTTTCTTGTGAACTTCATGTGTTTTGAATTACTAATCCGAATGGTCAACAAGAAGGTTTACACCACATATAAATATAGAGAAAATAAAATGTAAGAAATACAAAGATATGTAGGTTTTATGGGAAAATTTATAAGATCTTTTGGTATCTTGCCCGACAATCAGTGACAATGTGTGAAAATGTTTGACTTGGGTTGGTATGCTATTTTAAAAAATTTCAATAAAGAGAAGACTTGTTTTTTCAAGGGAACGGTGAAAAACATCGTTTCTCATAAGGTTTTCCATGACATTGTCATGTACATTCTTCTAAATATTTACACCTGAATCAGATGCATAGAAAAGTTAAAAGTTTGATTCAAACTTTGCATGTTTAGGGTTCATGCACGCTTTGGCGACGTCCCCTTCCATCCAATTGTATTCTTTCCGTGTCCATCATCATATTATTGTTTCAAATGAGATTTCAAACGAGACACCTTACATGTCTTGTAAATGAATATCGCCATATATAACAAATTTGAAAACACAACCAACACTAACACACAAAAAACATGCATGAGATCGAATGTGATGAACATATTCTCTAGCCATAATCTACATCCAAAGTTTAGTCCCTAAAATGTTATTTTTAAGTACACTCCAAAATGTCAAATTTTCAAAACTTTTGTAACAATTTTTTTGCTTACGTACTAGATGAAAACGCACCTAAAAAGCCCAAATCCGAAGTCTGAATTCAAAAACAAAAAAAAATTTTGGAAGTTATCAAGTCGCTGTTATGTTAATTCTGCCAAAAAAACAGTTTCATCCACTATGGATGAAATTCTATGCGGCGGAAGAAAAATCCCACAGCGGATGAAAATTTTCGTAGCGGATGAAAAACAGTGCAACGAATTAAAAACAAGCTGCGGATGGAAAAAAAACTGCGGATGAAAAATTAGCATGCGGAGGAAAATCAGAGTGCGGTTCAAATGTTTGCAACGGATGCAAACATTCGCAGCGGATGAAAAGAAGACTGCAGATGAAATTTTGAAAACCTATTATAATATTAAACTACATTACAATGGTTGGACTAATGCGTTGCAAAGCAAGCGCCAACCGCTAATTTGCATCTATAGAAGTTTGGTAGTGGTTCACGCTTGTTTTGCAACGCATTATAACAACCACTTTAATGAATTCTCTATATTGTTTAATATTAAGAAAAACTTTCATTTCAAAATTACTTTTAAAAAACTGGAAGACTAGAGAAGGAGCGGGTTACAAATATTAAGTGTTTCTTAATAGTGTTCGTGATGATTCTTAACACTTTGCCATAGTCATTCGCGGACGATTTTTCTTCTGGAGATTGTTTTCCGTCCAGAGACCGTTTTCTCAACCAAGGACTGCTTTTCCATCCTCTGACTATTTTCATCCACAGTGGATGAAATTGTAATTTGGCCACATTATATTAATAGTGGATATCGGCTCTCTAAGTAGGATTATATTTAGTAGAAAAAATAAATTGTGTAGGAGGTTTTCCAAAAACCACATTCTTGTGTGTGTTTATAAAGCATTTTAAGGAAGTTCAATGCCTAACTCCGTAGGTAGATTGCTACGACATATTTACTTGGACATCTAGAACCATAACAATTTAAAGCAATGAAGTATATGCAATCATTAATACAAACATGCATACATTAAATTGTAGAGGCATTCAAATATGAATAGCAAAAATGCTTATAGGAAGATTTTGTTGTATTCATTGATATTGTATAATGTATTTGGTATACCATTTCGTGTACTCTATAGAGTAATTTCCACACACTAAAATATCCTTAGAGCATAACTTATGGCCACACACAAAACATGACAAATCATCACAACACAGTACAACAACTAACCCGCACACATATTCACTGACTGTATCAATGCACTTTATCTACTAAACATCCAAATAACAAACCCTATCCTCTACAATAGCCAGCTCGACCAAACTATTTTAATGTTGTTGATCCACATGTTACAAAACTGAACACATATAACAATCCTTCACAAAGTTTTGCTCAAGCAAATATCGATGGAAACGAACAAGCAAATAAACTTGGGAAAGAGGTCCGCAAAAAAACGCATGAAAATGCCAAAGACTTGTACAAACATCCACATGCTACCCCATACCACTTCTAAAAAGAATATTGGCCTCCTAAAGAAGATACCCCCATTAAGGTTCCGGTTTTATTCTTGAACAAATATCTCAAGAAACAAAACCTCTATAACAACCTTGACACAATCAAATAAAACTTCCCTAATATAGAATAATGGGTTCGCAACAACAAAATAGACTATGAACTCTCTACGAATTCTTCGAAAAATTCCATCATCCCGAACTCACAAATAACATGCGTCATCAAATTCCGTAGTAGGTGATATTTGGGAAACGCCCGAAAACAACTCTTATTTGGAATAGAAAAATTCCCATATGTAACATGCCCCATATGCACTTTCTCAGACGCCGACAAATCACTCCATGTTCTACCGAAAATGCCAAAACCATCACATACACTCCTTAATTGTCACAAGACATAACAAAGCAGTACGGAAAATTCGATAACTATTTACCTCCCATAACAAATCACGATGATTTATCCTCATGAATGTCGGCACCTTTAATAACAAATTACAACCCACAAGGAAATACGGTCCCCCATTGGCTACTCCCGAGTCCCATGTACATGCGCAACATAGCGCTGTCTTTGTAACGCTAGACTCAAAACCGACATACTTTGCATTCGGGGCCTACCATACAACGACCCTGTACCGACCACATTAACCAAGAATATACCATTCAATTCATCGAATTCACATATTGTAATGATAGATTCTCCCCGGAAACAATTGAAAACAAAATAAATGAATACCAACCCAGCAACCCCTTATTAATGACATCGGTACCCTCGGATGGAAAATGGACCCGCTTATTGTAATCACTGCCGATGCTCGTGCCACCACCTTTATCCCATCTATAAATATCCTTTTGAGATACCTTTAAAATCTCCATCGAAGCAATTTCACACACATTCAATATTATTAACATTGTTGCCATTCAACATGCCATGTCCATTCTACTACACCAACGCAAAATGGAAAAGAAACTAAGCCCTCCTTGACAGGGTGTCTGGTGGGCATGGTCTTAGTGATGGAACGAACAGATTCTTTATTCACGCCGGCCCCTTTGCGGAGCAGCGTTTCTCTTCTTGCTTTAACTTCTGGGTCAGAAATACTCAAGGAACTTTAGAGGTACAGGTTGTAAAAAAAAATTATTTAACATGTAATGATATGAACTACCCTTTAACTTTTATGAGGTGAATGAAAAGTTGGAATGTATAAAAATTTCTCATTCCACACATCCACTTATACTAAAAAATTATCAATAAAATTCATTTGGAAACATGTAGCATGCATTGTACATTCATCATCTACATTGACATGGCCGCAACGTAGAAATATTTAATAAACATCAATTTGAAGATCTTAAAGAATGACCTTCTAAATGTACAAAATAGTCAACATTGTTCTCGCATGAAGACATTATCCACATGGATTACATTACACAAAGACCATGTATGATTAATCGGAATCTGAGTCAGTATCACGTCTTTGACTTGGCCCAGCGCCACTTGAGTACGGCCCGCTTGAATAAACATCATACAAGTTATTGTATTGCCTGTTCATGTAGCGAGATTCATCTTCGAGCTAGCGGATGTACTTGTTCTGGCTTTGTATTGTGGCTTCATGCATTTGTCTTTCAAACTCGGCATCTTCGTTCAGACGAGGTGGAAATGTTGATGGAGGTGTGTTGTCTCTCCCATCTAAGCTCCGGCCATATCCATCGTAAGCATGGCCATATCCGTCGTAATAGACGGGTCCAGGATTTGGAGTGTCGTGTTCTTCCTCTTTTCCAGGGGAATTACGACCAGACTCGTACGTATCCCTTGGATGCGTTCGCGTATAGCTCTGAGGGGTGTTGGTCCCTGTACCACATTGGCCGCCATCCAAAGAACGGCCATATGCATGGTAAGAACCGCCATATCCGTCGTGATAGACGGGTGGAGAGTGTGGGGTGTTATGTTCTTCCTCTTCTCCGGGGGAATTACGACGAGACTCGTACGTATCCCTTGGATGCGTTGGCGTTTAGCTCTAAGGGGTGTTGGTCCCTGTACCACATTGGCCGCCTTCGTAGTAATGGCTGCCACTCCCCCCACCAAATGTTACAGGCGCGGAACCCATATCATTGCCACGGTTGTAGTCGTTGTAGTTATGTCCCCCGTACTTTTGTGGAGGTGTCTGCTGTTGTTGGTGGGCATGGGGATCGTCCCCGGATCTTCGGTTTGACCAATGTGGCCAACAATCACTCGGTTGATTCCAGGTGGTTGGTATAAAATGGGCAGTTCGATCCATCAGGCTGACATTGCGGCCCGCCACAGTGCGCCAATCCACATCCTTGTATAGGACCATTTCCACCCAAACCATCGCCATGTTCGAATACAACATGATCTCCGGCCTTGAGTTACGCACACCCACCGTAGCAGTGACCTCATGATATCGATGGCGGAAATGGTCGCTCAGACAATTGCTCGCTAGACCTTCGTGCTGCGACCCTGATATCCTCGCTTGTGCCCTCAGCCACAACTTCATGAGGTGCTTCATCTTCACGTACCTCTTGCACGTGGTGCAAGTCCACAACCTCTCTTCCTCCTCCTGCCATCCGTACTCCGCAACAACATGTGGATCGTCCGTTGCGTCCCAATCCATCTCGGGGGCTTTCCCCTTTGGAGCAACGGGCCAGTTGGACCTTGGCATCTTCCCTAACTATAACAAACAATAAAATGAATGAATGGGAATTAACCCCTAAAGTTCCTTGACAATTTCCCTCAAAAACTATAAGTGATACTAACTTTCAAACCAGAAATCCAAAAAATAAAATAAAAATATGTCCACGAAGCTCTTATCAAAGGCAATGTAGAATAAAAATTTCACAGAAAATTGATTTGCTTCCGAATTTTAGGAACCTGCCCAAAAATCAAGGAATCCCCCCGAAGGAGATTCTGATCGTTCAGGGGTTAAACGTATTAAAAAATAATAAATATCCCACCACTCGAGGGGGCACAAGCGATTCGGCAGAATATGCCAAAGCGACCAGCTCGCCCACTAGAGTGTGGGAGAAAGGTCGGCCGTCCGCCTTTTATGCCGACCGCGGCCGTTGAATCGGATGACCTAGGTCTTCCGCGGGCGACCCCGATCGGTCGGCCTCCCCTCTTCGCTCCTCCACTTCCTTGCGCTCCCTCCCCTCCCAACTCTCTCCCCTCTCATCTCCCTTCCCTTGTCCTCCACTTCCTTTTCGGGGACGGTTGACTTTGCACGTGCAATCCAGATCTGGAGATCTAGTCACGTGCATTAATGGTCGGAAGAATATTGGGAAGATTTTGTGCGCATTCACGCGGATATTCCATTGTGCGCGTGGAAGCACATATTTATATAGTTTCTTAAGAATGGTTCCATTGAAAATATCTTACATAACATGTAACAGATGCTCGTTTCCTTTTTTTATGTTTGACTCACCAGGAGGAAATTGGAATGGCCCACGGGCACAATGTTCCAAGGGCCAAGGGTACATTGCCCACGGCATAGGTATAACTTTGTATGGGAGGATTTTTGGCCTCTACATGACTAAATCTCCTTCGCGGTGAGTTTTTAATTTTGGGCAGGTTTCTAGATTGCGAATATGAAGAAACAACTTTCGAATTTTTTATGTTACTTTGTCCCCAAGAAGAGCTATTTGAATGTATTAATTAAATTTTTCTATAGATTTGTGGTTTCAAATTTAGTACCACCCATAGTCAAAAAAGGAAAGCACTGGCATCTAAAATCCTTTTATAGAATTGTCTGTTGACATTCACTCATTGAGGTTTTACATACTCATCTGAAATATATTTTTCTTTAAACGTTTCCCAAAAAAATGAGGGTCTTCATTGTAAATTCGCATTTTATTCGAAGTAAAACCATTTCACCATTTTTTGTGCAATGGGCAACAAAACTTCTTCTTTTCCTCAAGAAAACTTACAATTTATTTTTGTTTTTTCACTTCTTCTTTTGTTCTCCTAAAAGATGTGATGTACACTCTTTAATTGACCAATTGGAATATGGATAAGCATTCTAAAGATATTTAGTTCACAAGTGATTATAACGTGAATTGGCCAATCTTGAACCTCCACTTGTTGTTGAATTATCTCGAAGATGCTACACCTCTCTTTTACCTCTAGAAATTGGTGTATTGGATATGAACATGATGCCTAACTTTTAAGACAATGGTAAAAGATTTGGAACTTCTGTACTTCAAACATTACATAGACACTATAATCTATTGATTCTTGCGATAGTTTGCAACTAATACATTAAGGCGTGTTCATATATTTGGTTCCTATCGACTGCATGGATAGTTAAATCATGGGGTTTACAATCCAAACAACAACTTATTCTCTTCCCTGCGTTGATCCATATTCATGGGACACTAAGACTTTGACAACACTTCGTATCATATTTAAGTAATATGCAAGGTCTAAATATTTTACCCTTGTTTGAAACTCTAAAGGAACATGGCCAATTTAGCTAAAAAATTAGTCCAAAACCGTCACATCGAAATAGAGGCATAGCAATCACATTTTTCAAGTGATCTTTAGAATTTAAATCGTAAGATCCTAAAGTAGACTTCTAAATGAACACACCATGCTCTTATGGTTGCAATCCACCGCATGGATTGATAGATTATAGTCTGTAAAGTAAAAAAAAAAAGTTCATTTTCTTCCATCGTCGACTGGTATTGTAGACTTTGACTTTTCTTTCCCTAAACCCTGATCCAATCCAAAAGTTCATAATTTTATATTATTCTGTGAAGCTTGATGTTAATTCCATATACACCAATTTATAGAGGTAAGAAACGAGAGTAGCATATTCAAACAAATTTGTGCAAGGAGTGGAGGTTCAAACATGGCCAATTCACATTTCACTTCTTTGTGCACCCGACATCTTTTAGAATGTTTATCCAAACAATGAATGAGAAGGTTTATAACACATCTTGTACAAGAGAAAACAAGATGTTTCAAATTTAATAAGGTGTACATTTATAATTGTCCCACTCTCTCTCTGGTTCTCTTCTCCTTCTAGTTTACTTGAGAGTTTAATTTTTATTTGGTTGTCCCTCTCTTCCTTTTGAATTATTTTCTTTCTACTCCTCTCTAATTTCCTACACTTCTCTTCTACATCTACCGTCTAACATTTTCTTCTCTTTGTATTTCCATTCTAATCTCCAACATGAACAAAACATAATATCCAATGTGGTCATATTAGTAATTGTGTAAGCATGACATAGCATAACATTACACCAAATTCCAGAAACGTATTACTTAAACAATTTATTTAATGCCATGAATTTATACAAAAACCTAAAGGATGCAAATTGTGCACTGCCGGAATTGGCATGACAAATCATTTGTTGGATCCTACAATCCAAATCAACTAAATATTCAAGGGTGCCCACAGTATCCCACCACATTTTAATCGTCTTCACTGAACCACCATGGTTGGCACTATTTGTATGTATTTATGTATCCTGAGTAAAAAAAGTTGATCAAAATCTACAGTTCAAATTCCGCCATGGTTGAGAGATTCTTCAGTTGATATACATAAAAATTGCTACAACCCGAAAATCTTCCATCCAAAGCACGATAGAAATTATAGTTTTTAACATTGGAAATTTAATTTATTTCTCGGAGAAATAGTCAAGGTAATATAGCATCATGTATACATTAAAACTGAACGACCCTAAACGCCTTCACATAAACTACAAATTCAATTGGTCCACTATTGAAATTCTATGCAGTATCCGGTTCGAATCCTAGAACGATAAAGGTCCGCAATGGCAAGATGAGTTTGAATTGTAGTTTTGTAGATTTTCATAGTCACCCATGTTTGAAATGGACCCATTTTTTAAAGCAAGTTTATTACAAACTTATCAATGCTTCAATCCAAAAATTTCAACAATTTCCACGTGGCATTCACATGGCAAAGAATTGGTGTAATGAAGCATATTTCTTACATATAACTTAAAAACTAGCCCCTTCATATATACTAAACCCTTAACCCTAAACCTAAGGGTGCTCTTTTCCATCTCCGATTTTGAATCTAGTTTTACTTTTTCAAACATATTTTCAATCCAAATACAATTTAATATTAATCCCTAAACGTCCTTGGGGGGTCGAAAGAATGGTAAAAAGAAGGAAAAAAAATGAAAAAAAATTGGAAAAAAAACCCAAAAAAAAAAACAGTCCCAAGCAGACGCGAGCCCATTGGCTGACCGCCGGCTCGGTGGGCCCGACCGATTGGCCGTCCGCCGGTTCGGATGGCCGCCCGGTTAGGTTAGGCGGCCGTCCGCATATACATGCGGACGGCCACTTCTTTTTTCCTCACTTCCTCTCCTCTCATGCCGAGTCGGATGTGTTGCAGTTACAGTTTTCTGTATTTGTTGCTCTTACTAGGTGAGGAGACGGGGGTCCTTTTATTGTGACCGGATAAACCGTTTTTTAATTTCCCAAACCATTCATTCACGAATTAATAATGGAGTGTCCGCGTTTGTTTTTTTAAAAGCAAGCGTTATCATGGCGACGGAGAAGCAGATCGTGGTGGAAGATGTGAATGAAATTGGAACGGGAGAGTCGAAGACACGGTTCAAACAAAAAGGTGCTACTCATGATCTACGGTGGGAGATTTTGGACAATGAAGACATTCAGGCGGAGGAAGGTTGGGAGGCTGAAATGGAGGATTACTGGGTATCCAAGACATGCAAGAAATACGTGAAGATGTACCACATCGATAAACTTTGGCCAAGAGATTGCCACATAAGTCATACGACTTACTTTGCTTGCAAGCTGTGGATGTGCAAAGATGGTCACTTCATTTATCATGCGGAGGAGGTTTGGCGGGCTTTGTTTGGAAATCGCCCAAGAAGCAAAGGGTTTTTCAATTATAGCCTTCTATCAATGGTATACACCGAGGTCGTGTTGAAACGAAAGGTGGATTGGAGCACGTTTCCGACTACAAAACAATATCCGCTTAGGATTGGGCAAAAACAGAAGCATATTCCTGATTTATTCAATCCTGAATCGACCTTGACCAAGGCTATTTTGGAGGAGTTGAAGAAAAAGCCTCGTCAGATGACCGTGGTGGATATCATGCCGGTTATACAACCATCGGTGGAGGAGGTTGCCGTTGTGATGGAGTCTGACAAACATTTGGATATTGTGGTCGACAATATATTGTCAACCACAATTTCCAAAGAGAGTTTGGAGACAAAGAGGGTAGAAGACCCCGTACATTCAGATATTCCGAATATTGTAATTGTAGGAGGTGAAGACCATGGTAATGCGGAACGAGGGGGAGAGAATATGGATGGAGAAGAAACCGTTGTTCCAAACGTTCAAACTTTGGAAAGCATGGCACCAAAGACAATGGATGCCGGGCCAAGCACTTCAACGCGGGAAGCATTGGAACCAAATTCCAATGACTCGATAATTGACAAGGGTACTTTGATTTCCAAGATTGAAGAAATGCTTCGAACAATGCCAAACAAGGATAAGTTGAAAGGCTTGCTCGACTTGAGTGTTAAATGGACTGAAGCGTGCGCTCAAGTAACACAATTTGGTTATCTAGTCGATGTGCGAAGCGATTTGAACGAATGGGAACAAGTACATGGAATAGTGAGAGTGGCACGTAATTTGGTGGACAGGGCCGAAATTCTAGCAGCAATGGCTCCTCATCTTCTAGATATGGCTCATACGTTTTCAACTATCACTCCGAGTGTGCTACGAGCCGCTGATGGCTTCGACACATTGGCTTCCTCTATAACGCCAATGTTAAAAGAGAAGATCGCGCTAACTCAGAAAGTGATGGATAAGGAGGAGGAGGCCTATAAAAATGAAACCCTCACTAGACAGCTTAAATGTGAATTAGAAAATAACAAAAGTATGCTGAAGTCCAGTAGAAGACTCGTTACAAAGATGTCGGAGAAGATAAATGCGCAGGTTCGTGAGGTGGATGTGGTAGTCATTGAGGACAGCGCCGGAACTTCTCACGGCCTTTGTCTTTCCAAGTTTGGAGGGAACGATGCAGAGGATGCCACACCGGTCAAATCTAACAGACTAGCTGAGCCATCTTCTGTTCAATTGACAGTACCAGCTGGGAGTAGCCAAGTACGGCCAGCAGCGCCTAGAAAAGGGAAGGCGATAGTGGAAGGTGAGGGGGAGATGGAACCGATGTCACAGAAGTTGGAGGTGGCAAATAAAGAGAAAGACGAGGCACGAGCGGAACTAGAGACACTCCGGAGGACATTGAGATCGGTGGACGACACACCATGGAACGAGAACACAATGCCTTGGTTGGGTTGGGTTCATCGCCTTTAGGACAGGGAGACCATGGTCTTGAAAGCACAACATGATCTCAAGAAATTTGCCGCCGAATCACAAGAATCATGTGAACTCGTGGATACCTCATTGGAGAGATTGAAGAAATTCGTCGGACAATGTGCACATGAGTCCACGAAGGTTACTATTTGGGGTGATGTACCGGAGATGATGGATCGCACAAACTATTATCGGAAGGGAAAGAGCCGTGGTATTGACTGGGCTTTAGAAGTGGAGGAAGTATGGGTGCCCTACAATACCTTCTCATCACATTTTGTGGAATCGGAGCGAAGAATAATCCGTACTTGCGACCCTGTCTCAGCATTCTTCAATGACAAATGCAGCTTGTGCCAAGATCATTTCGGTCCGGTGAGAGCGTATACGTTGGGCCAATGTAGCCATAACTTTCATATTACTTGCATTTCCGCAGGTTCTATGATACAATCGGCGTGTCCTATGTGTCGCTCTCCAATTAGCATAAGATTCTATGAAGTGATGGGGATAAGAGATGTTATGCCACCGGGGCACGAGTTCAACCGATGGAATCTCCCCTTGGATCAACTTCCGAAGAAATCCTTGAACTATCGTGAGTGGGGAAAACCACTTATGTGGAATAGTGAGTTTTCTTGTCACCAACTATACGAGGAGTATGGGATGGAAATTGATCCATTATTTTGGATGACACAAGACTATGAGGTGGAGATACGGGCGCGAGAGATTGAAGATGGCGAGCAACAAGAGTTGTTTTGCCGCAACTTTGGGGGGCATTGGAGCACTGAGCACAAGCGTTTCTTCCGATTTCCTCCAAGGAGAGCTACAATGTGGTGGAACAAATAAAGAAGGCCATGGAAATCTTTGCGGCGAAGAAGGTGGATCCTAGCGGGAAGCGGAAGAGGGATGATGGCAATGACAACGACGATAGTTGGTGGTTGGAGATGCATAGGGAAATTTCCTCCGTGGATCGAGAGTACAAAGAGGGGGGGAGGATTGCTAGGCCAAGCCAGAGACCGCGGACTCGTAGTAGCACTCAAACGGATCATATCGACGAGCCTTCTTCTTCAAGGCAATAGAATGTGGTAGATGAATGTAAAGGTTAACGTAGTTGTTGTTTAAGGAATGGTGTGGCAAGAAGTCGGAAGCATGCCATGGTGGAGCATACTTTTTGAAATAAAGATTTACAATTTGTAATATATTTTGTCAACTTCTGAATTCTTTAATTGTATGTGGGTATTAGAAATATTGTGGTGCATTAGGTGGATGCGAAGCAGTGAAATGAATAGAAGTTTGCAAACTCGAATTACATTCTGCATACAACAAGAATGACATGTTTAAGTCATTTCGTATGGGATGACTAAATCGATATACAAAACACAAGACAATAGAATAGCAAAAGAGATGGATGTAAAACTTCTGCATATATGAAAAAACTTTATTGATATTCGGAATATATCCAAGAATCAATTGAGACAATAGAAGCTTTTAATGCATACGCAGAACGACTATAAAGTACCCTAAACTCGAACTACAATATTAACATATAAAATAAGTGCGGTGACTGCATACTACGTAAATGGGCCAAATTTTCCTACTCATTCACATTGGTAGGAAGTTCGTAATTGCTGTCATCTTTGATTTAAGCTCCACTAGATCCCAAAGGATCGTTTTCATTAGCTGTGGCGGGTTCTTGTTTGATTCTCCGTTTGATCGACGATGTTTTAACGGTTTTGAATCTCTTACAAGTTCCAATGACATCAATGGGATTACTAGGTCGCGTGCGAAGAAATGGATGCATGGAAGCTTTACGTTTCCTCGTGTCGTTTGTAGGCCGCCTAGGTTGTAACCCTAAACCTCCCTGAACCTCGGGGTGATGTATGAAGAGCTTAAACAAAGGTACATCGCCATCACTAGGTAGGCCATAGGATTGGTGTTGCGGCGTTCGGGGTCGCACATGTTTTGAAAGGGACACCAAACCGTGGGAGGATTTCAAATTGGTTGTAGTGACCGTTGCAAGAGGGGTTGCAAATAGAGACCGCGACGCACGACCTTGCAAGGACGGTTGATCCTTAGAGGAAGATGCCTTCTTCTCCGTAACGTGAATGGGACTCCGTATACCACCATAAGTACCGCCTTCCATAGTTTTCTCCCCGAGAACAACCGTGTCGTCTAGGAATGGCTCTTTCGTTGTTTGCTCGTGGTTGTCCGCAAGTGCGAGACTGTGGACGCCTTCGTCAACACTCTTCACTGAGGACCCTTGCATTTTTTGCCCGTGTAGTGCCGTTGCACGTGAGGATGATAAATCTTCTCCTCCCTCGTCCTTCGTGTCTTCCGGAAGCGGAGTCGGTCCACGACGAAGGATATTATTGCTATTGACCATGCCGTCTCCATTCAAGTACCGCGCTATGGGCAACAAGTCATCTTCTTTCTCTGCAAGTAGTGTCGTCATCGACAAAATCATACTCGGTGATTGAGGTGCCGTGTTTATGATCCATACATTGAGAAGGGTTGCTGTCCATGTCATCGTCTAGATGCTCTGCATCGCAATTGGCAAGGGCACCGCTGTTTAAATCGTCAGAGTAGTCCGGGTCATCCGACTCACGTGGTTGTGGATCCTCTAAATCCAAGTTCTCCGCGTACCACCTCTTCTCATCCGTCAACTTTGCATTCGCAAGCAACTTCGAGTTCGTATACACAAAGACCAAGTAATCAGCCCTTCCCGGTAATAACCGATTCCTTTTCTTGTCGTGGACAAAAGAGTAGCTACTCCAATTGCGTTCGCAAGAAGAAGATGACACTGTCTGCGCTAGTGTTATCTTTGCAATTGGTGCAAGGAGCTTTCCACAAGCACCTTCAAAATCCCACCAAGCATACGGAGAACATTTTTGGTCCTTAGGATCCAACATGTCATGGAATGGTACATCCTTGTTTCGAAATGCGAGGAACTCGTTCACGACATCCGGGTAATTTTAGGATCACATAGCTTTTGTAGTACTCGTTTGCATGCCGTGATGACATCCGGATCATCGGCCAACTCTTCGTCATGGAGTAAATAAGGATTGAGAAGTGCACCGGCGGAATGTAAATCCGTGGTCATCATCCGTTTCCGTGCGTAGAACTCGTCCTCAGCAATGAACGCTAAATCGCTATCGAGACTAAATGGTTCATTACGCAACGCTAGGACATCCTTCTTGAGGTCGCGAAGGATGTGGAAAACCTTGGGCATGCAAGGTTCCTTGGCATCCAATTCCCGAAGCGCATACACTACAGGGGCTACCATCTCGTGGAAGTTCGTGCACCGCTCCCAGAAATGCTCATCTAGAACCACTCTTTTGATGGCTCGAGAAATGACTATTTTATCTCTAGCCGAGAGTGACTTCTTGGAGGCATATGCCCGCCATTCAGGATCAACGACGGTTTGCTCTAATGATTCATTGACCTTCAGCAGGCAATCTATCATTCTGAAATTACATGCAAATCTTGTTTGCCCGGGGAGCAATAGGCTGAACTTCGCCTCCTGTATACGAAACAGGGCGAGGGGCATTTGCCGATTCTTGACAAACTTAACCAAGAACTTGGCCTTCTCGAGAGTTTCTTTTACCCATGTAGCCTTCCCCCAGTCCTCCAACAATAAGTCCATGGCATGCGCGGCACATCCTTGAATGTATATGTGTGGATATTTCTTGACGACCAATGCTGAGGCATTGAGCATGACTAGAGCATTGTCAGTACACACCTGAACAATGTTGTGGGGGCCAACTTGTTCAATGAACTTGAACATGATGGATGCCAGGTACGCAGCGTTTTTTTCATTGCCCGTAGTATCTACAGCTCCCAAGAAGAGCTCTCCAGCGGGAGACACGAGCATTGCATTGCACAAAGGGCGACTAGTCACAGATGTCCACCCATCTATGGCTAGAGTTCCTCCAAACTTCAGAACACTCTCAAACAGTCTTTTATTGAGTTGTGCTTCCAAATCAGCCTTCGCTTGTCCCAACAACCTTGTTCGAATGTCATGGTAAGAGAGTGGGACATATGGTTTTTTGAAAGAGGCAGTCTTCATCACGGCTTCTTTGAATGCAGCATTCCGTGCTATAGCAAACGGCACGTTTGCATTGTAGAAAAACTTCGCCCACACTTTGTCTAGCTCCCGCCGCTCCACTTCTTGAAAGCCCTCTTCGAACACGGATTGCCTCACCAATCTGGGGAACGTGGCACCTACACTCCCTTGTTCGGTGAAGTCGTGGAAGGTGGGGGTTGGTTCAACCATGGTTGATGGTAAAATCACGGGGGGGCTTGAGTGGACCCTACACAAGAATCTTCACCGGTGGACTTGGGCGTGCTATATCCTGAGGCAGACGCAGATTTCAATGGTGGGGTGGGTCAATGTTCGGAGAAAAGTTCTCCATTGTGTTTCGGGTAGTGGCCACGACAATTTTTAAACAAAGTCTGTACGCAAGGTGTCAATTTGGTGCAGAGGCCAACACCGCTATTGCGCTTGCCAGAGAGTTCTTCGTACCCGAGATGACTTAGTTGTCGTTCTAGCCTTCTTGCAAAAATGCGGTGACAAAGATTGCATCGGACGGAGTCGGTCTTCCTGCCTTGTACTTCAGTGATTACGACATACCAAGGAGACCAAGGTTTGGTAGCCATTCTGATGGGTGTAGTATCGAGAAATGAACAAACGTGATAGGTAGTATGTGGAAGAAATATCAGGAGTTCCAAAAGAAACTCTGATATTCAAGACTTCCGAACTCGATGATTTCCTAGCAATAGATACATAATACAGCTGAAAGCTCTTGGGAAACAAAAGTTCAGAAGTGAAGTGAGGCTCCATGTGTTGTTTTCTTTACTCACGGTGATTCTGACCATTGAGAGACGATTCATTGTCAATCTAATAGGGGATGAGGGAGCTGTCGTAAGAAGGCCGTCCGCCGCGGCGGTCGGCCCAGCGGTCGGCCTTGGCGGACGGCCATGGCGGACGTCGACGCGGACGGCGGACGACGGATGCCGGTCGCCTGAAGCGGACGGCCATGCCATCGGCCTAAGCGGACGGAATGGGCGGTCGGCCGGGGCTGCGGACGGCTATTTACCCCCGGGTAAACTGACAAAACTCGTTATGTCACCGGACGTCCTGATAGGCCGGAGGACGTCCTCCATCCTCACGTGAGGGACTTCGAGCGTTCTGACAACCCTGGTCCTAACAACAACACAGAAACGATATGTTTGACAAACTGGACTTGTTGCACACAATTTTTCTAAGAAATGTGTACATCAAGATGACTTGCAAACTTGTATGTGTATCTCTGGACCCTCCCAAACTCAAACATACTCAAAATCTGATATCCCAGAGAAGAAGTGATCACAGTAAGAAGGGTACCATTTTCCAAGATTTTTAAGCATGATCGCAATTTTGGTAGACACATGGCAATGGATGCCTCTTTATATTTAGAAAATTCATGGTGTATGAAGGTAACTGGAACACCTTCCATGATGCAAAAAATCTCATGGAGATGTGATGATTATCATGCCAACACCATCATTCTAAATCAAGCCATGGGATATGTTTTAAGTGAAAAAACAGAGTGTGTTGCAACACTTGTTACAGGGTACTGTACAACCATAGGATCTTCAAGCTAACTACTACTAGAAAACACCCTAAAAATTTCATAAGAGCTGACCGTGCCGATTGTAAGATACATGCATTTGAAGAGTGCAAAATAGTTTTTTTCCACTGTGCGCAGACAGGGCCAGCGTACTTTGACTCAAGATAATAGCACATTTTTCCACTACACATTGCATAAGCTCAATGGATCTATATTGTAACTTGTGTTAGGTCATCACAACCCTAAAATCACAAGTAATGTAGGTGTTTACAATAAGAAAAATGGACCTCCAACAACTAGGGGTATAGAAAGTGGCCCTTTTCTTAGGAAAGCAATTGTATTTTTTAAATAGAGAAATTCTTGTTGGATCTAAAATCCGAACGTTGAAATTAATTATCATAATTTATTCTGAAAAAAGAAATTCCAAAAAAGGTAAAATTTTAATTAGTATGCATTTTAAAGTGAAAACAATGAAGGTAGCCAAGAATTGTCCTTCACTATTACTTGCATCAAAAAAGTGCATCTCTCAACTCTACAGTAGTTCTATTCATCTCTCTAGTACCCTGCCTAGCTGCTAAAAAAGTGGAACTTTTTATATTTGAAGCACCATAACCTTTCGCTAAAAGTCCATAGAATGAAAGAAAAAATTCCCCGCACAGGTACCTGTATTTCTATCCACACGAAAAAATTCAAGAAGCTATCTTTAGAAATGGATTTCTAGGAACCTAGAATTGATTTGTAACTCGCAGGTACAAAATGGTCCTTTAGGGATTTAAATAGTAAGTTATTTTATCCTGAAATATTTTACCCAAATTCTTTATCAAGTTTTTTACCCAACTTTTAAACCTATAAATCTTCACCTAATTGTTTTTACCTGAAATTTTTTGTGCCGGTGCTTATGCTGAATTTTTTGTGTATTGAACATTTTGACCATATTCTTGAATTTTTTTACCAAAAATGTGTTCCCTTGTAGACTCCATGGCTAGAGAATGCGAGAGAGGAAACATTCATAAAAGTAAGATCCTTAGGAAGTAAAAATTGACTTGGAATTTGCCAAATGGTATGGGTCTCAGCCTCTCAACTGAGTCCCTCGGGCTTTTTTTCTACAAGGACCCAAACTCTGCAAATTACATATTTTAATATTTTTTCCAACTCCAAAACTAGGCCTCCCCAAATAGTTTGGTCCTTGACATAGTTCGGTCCACGGTCCACATGTGAAACCCCCTTAGTGTAAGGATTTTTGAGCTCCCTAGCGCAACTTGATGATTGTTGCTATTTCCCTCATTGTACAGTCCCCTTTGGTAAAGATACATACTTTTTGCATTCCTTGGGAAAGTAAATTTTAGTGCTACCAACTTTGACACCATCTTGAGGGTTAGAAATTGTATTTTTACCATGAAATTTTTGGCACAAGATCATTTCTATGTTGACAACATGTGTGCAAAATTTCAAGGTCGGAAGTCGAATAAAAAAAGATATTCAAGATCTACCAACATGGGTAGCACTAAGAAAAGTTTCATAGCTACGAACTTTGACACCCTCCCAAGGATTAAATTTTTGGTTTTTGACCATGTAATTTTTGGCATGGAACCGTCTCTGTGTTTATTACATGTATAAAGTCTAAAACATCCACACAAAGAGACATATTTAAAATCTAGCAACATGTGTAGTTGTGAGTGTAGTTGTAAGAAACATTTCACTCCTGGCCAACTTTGACACACTCCCAAGGATTAAATCTTTTTATTTGCACATGAATTTTTTGGCATGAAACCATTTCTATATCAAATACATGTGTGCCAAGTTTTAAGGCCAGAATACCTACATAGCAAAAGATTTTTGAGATCTACCAACATGTGTAGTTGTGAGAAACATTTCACTCTTGCCAAATTTGACACCCTCCCATGGATTGAGTTTTATATTTTTTCCCACGCGATTCTGGACATGAGACCATCTCTATGTTGATTATATGTGTGCTTAATTTCAAGTCTAAAATATCCATGATAAAAAAGAAAAAAATCAAAATCTACCAACGAGCTAATTGTGAGAAACAACCAAGGGTACCATTTCAACTTTGGCACCTTCCCTAGGTTTGAAAAATTGTTATTTTACTATGGAATTTTTAACACATGATCACCTCTATGAATATAACATGTGTGCCAAATTTCAAGGCCAGAAGATGAATAAAAAAACCCATATTCAAAATCTACCAACATGTGTAACTATGAGAAACAATCTTGTGTATCTATTATTGTATTCATCACATGGCTTTGAAATTTAACTCACATGTTATCAGCATAGAGATGATCTTGTGATAAAACTTTCATGACAAAATATCAAATTTTCAACCCTCAGGAGGATGTCAAAATTGGCAGTAGTGAGTGGCTTACTACTACACATGTTGGTAAATTTGGAATATCTTTTTCTATATTCATCATCTGGCCTTGAAATTTGGCACACATGTTGTCAGCATAGAAATGATCTTGAGCCAAAAATTTCATGGTAAAATAACAATTGTGGTTTTTAACCTCAAGAGGGTGTCAAAGTTGGCAACACTGAAAGTTAATATCCCTAAGAATGCAAAAAGTACGTATCTTTATTGAAGGGGACTGTCTTGTATAGATCACACTAAATTTAGACTTGTTCACATTTAGAGTGAATGATATGATGAGGTAAATAACAATAATAACTGTAAAGCCACACCTAACATCATAGTGTTGTTTAAAATGATTCAGGTAAGAAATAGACAAGGAACTTACCCTTAAAGTGTCAAACAAGCATTCAACTCTTTCAGATGTTGCCCACCACTCCACTTGCTTGCAACATGTTACATTCAAAGTCATCACAGGCCTGCCTGTATGTTGAAATCAGTCATGGAAGTCATGAAAAGCTTCAGCCTTCAGCATGTGGTCTGCTTGGAGGTGAGATTGCCATCCACCAGATTTTTGAGGTGAGAGATGTAGTCTTAGAAGGAACTTTGAAATGGCTTATAACTTGCATTTAAAGACAATAATCATACCTAGATAGTACTCTCATGGGAAGGGAGGCTCCCTTTGCCTTCCTTTACAAATTGATTAAAAGATTATTCCAATTGCCTTTCAAGCTGGTGCTGACAATCTGAACAAGCTTTTAGACTTGTTTGCCAAATGGCCACGAGTATGATCACTCTTGCCAAACCGTTGGATGATCTCCCCAGTCTCGTCAGAAATCGAACTGGCTTCCAGAGTTGCTGCTGTGACCTCCCCACTGGCAGCCTTTCAACGTTGCGTAATCATTGAAGAGAAAAGGACCACAAATTATCATGATTTTTAGTCCCATGTCACGGTATGCCGAAGTAGTAGCTACATAGCATTGGGTCCTTCACCATGTCGAAGTAGTAGTTACGTAGCTCAGTTTGCATTTTGCATTTTGCATTTTGCTATTCTAATTTGTGTTGGAAGGTGTTCATCTGTAATTGCATTCTCATTCATGGATGAGTTAATCCGTCTAAAGTTTGGGTGTACAGCGATGCAAATTTCCTTGATTTGACATACTTGCAAAATCAAGATTTCTGTGTTTATTTTTTGCTTATTTAATGCTGGTAATGGCACTTGATGTGTGTGATATGATCGTAGACGACACCCTCTCAACCAATGTCGTGCATATGGGGTCCTCATGGATCACCTGCAATCTAGTCACGTTTCCAAGGCATGCTCGTATTTGGAGTATGAATTATCTGTATTTGACCGTATCTACTATGCATTGTTAACCCCTAAATGAAAGGAGTCCCGAGGTGGGCTTTTGCAAATCTTGGACACGCTACCATAGTTGCAATTTACATTTACAATTCTTCAAATTTTGTACATAGATGCAAGAAGACAAGAGGTACATGGGATTGTAATTTTTATTCTCATCGGACCTACAAAAAAAGAGTTATGTCATCTTAAAGAAAAAAATTGTCGAGTGTAGCCACGTTGGGAAACTCCAAAAACTTTTGCTAGGAGCCTTTTTAAAACATTAGATTTTCAATACTAGCAAGTAATAGTATTTCCATTCATATTGTCAAAAACAATTCTTGTCTTTAGTGAGAAATAGCATTTTAACCCAAGTCAAACATTTTCACACAGTCATGCATTTTCATGCAAGGAACCAAAAAACTTCTTCTTTTCCACATAAAACTTTGAGATCTTTACATTTATTACTTTTTAAATTTTTTTAAAAAGAGTTTTTGGTGTTAACCTTCTTGTTGATGGTTTGGTTTTTCATTCTAAAACGTATAAAGTTCACCCAAAAAATTTGATAATTGGCAATTTTTGAACCTCTATTCCTTGCACGATTTTTTTGGATATGTTGTACCCTTTTTCTACCTCTAAAAATTGGTTTTCAAGTAACTAAAATCATGTTGAACATGATGGCAATGAACTTAGACCTTGTGTAGTACAAACATTTGACACTAAGTGAGGTCAAAGTCTATTGATCCATTCAACGAAGGGAAGAAAATGAAGCCTTTTCTCTACTTCAAACACTATAATCTTTCGATCTGTGGGGTTAAAAATTATGAAACTTTGTGAGTATGTTACTTGATAAGTCTTAATTGAGATCGTACGGCTAAAACTAGAGGTGAAAGTTATTTGTTTCCTTCCTTACTCATTGCACTAGAATTAGCAGTCTTCTAGTGTTTTTTGTGTGAAATTGTCAAAGAAATTTAGGGGTTAATATGTTTCCAAGGGTTTCACAAATCAAAAAAAGAGGGAAAACCTATGATCCGAGAAAATAGGAGAATTGCACATAAAAATGACAATTAGTTGAATTGTTTGTGAATGCACTCAAGATCTGACCCAAAGCAACCTAGCAGGTTTGATGTAAGAATGGTCCTAGAAAGAAAGAAGAAAGAAAAGTATAATAGAAAAATATTCAGAAAAGGAAGAAGCAATTACCTATATTAAAAGATATTAAAAACAATTATAACAATTTACTATTTCTAAGTCATTTGAGGTCAGTATATAGTGCTTTTTTTGCGCTGTAAAACACAGTCCGTAAAGTTCAATTTTGAAGGGTGAGTCTTGTGTTTCCAAGAATAAATTTGAAGAACCATGTGTAAGGGTGACAATTTTGCTTCTTCCAAATTGTTAATTTTATTAACATATTCAGTATACAGCCTCATGTAAGCATATAGGGCTTTGAACCCTGTGCATTCCTGGAGGGAGAAGCCAAGCTCTTTCAATCTAGTGTGTCATTTAGGTTCTTTTGGTGGGAAGAGTTATTGGCATAATTTCAAGTTGATACTTTCTAGAAATTTATTAAATCCTTATTTAAGAACTAGCAGTTGGTGCTTGTTTTGCAACGCATTAGTTCAACCATTTTGATGTAGTTTTTATATCACAAAATATTAAAAAAGAAAGGTAACAACAATCTACATAAAATATAAATATGCCTTTGAAACCTATGCATGAATTTTAATAATGTAATAGAATAGAATAGAAAAAAATAAATTAGGTTTTAGAATTTTTGCATATTAACATGGAAATTCAAAAATGTTATGAACGTCAAATTTGTAATCAAGAGTTTCAAATTTATTTTGGATAAGCACAAATTGCAACACACAAATGCAAATTTCACACACCCACAAACTCAACTTGCAATTACAATCTCAATTTCACACACCCACAAACCCAATTTGCAATTACAATCTCAAAACTTGCAATCTCACCTCAAAACTTGTAATTTCAATCTCCACAACTCAAATATGCAATTTTGCAACTCCAACTTTGTATGCCAACCTCCAAGATCACAAATCCAACTTCACAACCTTTTCACTCCAAGTTTACAACTCATAATTTACAATTCAATCTTTTAGTGCTTAACTCAAAAAATATTTTGAACGTCAAATTTGTAATCAAGAGCACAAATTGCAACACACAAATGCAAATTTGTCACACCCAAAAATTCAAGCTAGACAGGCAATTAAGCAATTTTGCCCTTGTAGTTTAAAAGTGCACTTGTTTACTACGGCGGTCATTGCACACAAAAATGTCAAATTAGGACAAAACACAAAAAACTTTTGGAAAAACCACTAATTTGCCAAAAATTACCATATGAAGAGTTAAAGCTTTTGCACCTTGGAAATGCTAGAACATATTTGATTTGCCAATATATATTAAAGATTGTTGAATTATTTTTTACATCTATAAAGGAAGAATTGACCTAATTTGCCGTTTTAATAGTGCTTTTAGAAGTTTTGGGCAAGTAATCTATACTGTCTCTTTTGTCCAATTAGGTATTTATAATCTCAATTTACTTAAATATAAAAAAGTCATTTTTGGAAGAGACAAAGATTGCTACACCATGCCCTGAACATAGTGTGGACCAAAGTAGTTCAACTTTTTACACTAATTGAAAATTTACATGCCATCGTCAATTGCTACACATTTGTTCGACAACAAATACCCAATCAAAACTTGACATACATGTGCTTGATGTAAATTTGTGTTGTGGATCCACATCAATAATGAATCCACATTATACACAAGGAGCGGTATAGTTTGGCTCGAGCTATCTCGTCTTTACATGCCCCAAACTTTCCAAATCACATCCAAAATAATTGATGACAACATCCTAGCTGATTATTATCCAGTCAAATGAATGAGTCGAGTGTGCGTGTTGAAATGAATGGATGTTTGAAATGAGATGAATGATTTCCATCGATAAGGTTTGAGAACTTTGGGGTTTGGGGTGTGCGGGCGCACACGGGGTGGGAGCAAGTTGTTGCTCCATAAAGCGATGCTTGCCGAGTATGGGGCATGTATGCCGAGGGTATCAACGGTATGCGGTTTAGAGCACCTCCACAGCTCCATTCCGCATTCCGTAGAACGATGATCTTACCCAAACATCTTTCAGCAACGGTTACAATGTCACTCCAATCTGGATAAACCAAAACTCAAAACTACAAGCAAAAAAAACCATAAGAAAGGAGGAAAGCTCTTGGTTTCCAAACCCTGGACTTGGATCTCACTTCTCCATGCCTCTCAATTCTGAGCCATTGCAATTAGAAAACGCAATTCACTTCACCACTGTAGCACAAGAAAGACGAACCCCACCAGATTGTGCTTTGATAAGAACAAACCTTGAGAAAAAGCGAGAGAAAGAAGCTCTTGTTTTCCAAAGTCTAAACTTCAAACCCACTCTTCTCTCCCCATTCAACATTCAAATTCGCCAATGCCATCTGCAAACGAATGCCATGTCTTCTACCAAATGTCATGTCTGCAATCAAACACCAATCTGCAATCGAATCGCCAATGCCATCTACAATCAAATGCCATGTCTTGCGCAACGCCGAGATCGGAATGGTGTGAGAAGGAAAGTGACGAGTACATCGAAGACACATCCAAACCGTCCACTAGGAACCTTCGACGGTGAAGGTATCCGTCACCTCATCGGTTTCATGTAGAATTGTCATCGACTCTTGATTAGGGTTCCTTCGCCGCCACCACCGCCGCCGCCATCCCTTAATTAGAGCTCTACATATGGCTCAAGTTGTGAAGTTGCTGCAGCACATGCCACGACTTTGCTTGTTGGTACCTATTAAGTGGAGTGTGTATTTGTGCATGGGCCGCACAATTTTTTTTGGTGAGGATGATGTTAGCGTTCTCAAGAGACGAGGAATGTGACGAGGTATGCTAAGTCCATGCTGAAATAGAAACTCGTGAAAATGTACATGTTTCCTCCTAGTTTTTGGTTGATGGAATAATGTTGGAGCCATCTAGAACTGTTGGTCAGAAGAAGCTGTCAGGTTTCAACGCAAAAGTGCCCTAGTTTGTACATGGATGCCGTATCTAAAGACTATGTGTTGAAGTAAGTTAATTTTTTTTGTGTTGAGGCTCATGATCGATTTTGGAAGTGGCTGATAAGATGCAAGATGATGCAAAATGTATATGTATGAGTGACATAGTGCCTGAGTGTGCAACAAAAGGTGTGAAAGGTGTGCAGAAGAATGTGAAACGATTGCCTGAGGGGTGCTACGGAGGAGAGCTGCGGAGGGGAGCTGTGGAGGTGCTCCAAACCGCATACCGTTGATACCCTCGGCATACCTGCCCCATATCCGGCAAGCATCGCTTTATGGAGCAACAACTTGCTTCCACTCCGTGTGCGCCCGCACACCCCAAACCCCAAAGTTCTCAAACCTTATCGATGGAAATCATTCATCTCATTTCAAACATCCATTCATTTCAACATGCACACTCGTCTCATTCATTTGACTAGATAATAATTAGTTGGGATGTTGTCATCAATTATTTTGGATGTGATTTGGAAAGTTTGGGGCATGTGAAGGCGAGATAGCTCCAGCCAAACTACACCGCTCCTTGTGTATAATGTGGATTCATTTTTGATGTGGATCCACAACACTAATTTACATCAAGCACACATTGTATGTCAAGTTTTGATTGGGTATTTGTTGTCGAACAAGTGTGTAGCAATTGAAAATGGCATGTAAATTTTCAATTAGTGTAAAAAGTTGAACTACTTTGATCCACACTATGTTCAGGGCATGGTGTAATAGTTCTCAGAAAATTCCTTGCAGTTACAAAATTCAAATTGCAATGAATGCATTCATATTTTATTGCTTTAAAAAGAAAGGAAATAGTGAAATGTACATGTGGACTTCTAATTCATCTCCAATAAGAACTAAGTAATTGTTGTACGCCAATTTTACTTGCATAATAATGTACAATGACATTCAAGGTGTTGTTTTAAAATTAAAATAGAGAAAAAATGTCACTGAAGTGCACATGAAGAGGCCAATTTTGAATGCAAAAGACATGTAAACTCACTTTTAAAAAGTACCAAAATCCAGCCAATTTTTTCATTTTTTAAAGATTTGAGCAAAACTTGTGGTTTTTGACTGCTGATCAATGCACTTGGCTAAGTGCATAATTGCTTAATTGCGTGTTGCTAATGCTTTGCAACGCATTAGTCCAACCATTTTAATGTAGTTTTTATATTACACACTATATTAAAAAAAAGGTAACATGATTCACTGCACGGTTGACTGCACCGTTCCTATAGTTCACTGCACGGTTGACTGCGTGATTGATCGCTGCGTGGTTCACTACGCAGATTATGATTTTAGTAGTATGATTGAATTGAATATCAACGAAGGGCTCTTAACCCTTTAAGGTCATGAAGGCCGATATGTGGTCTCTTTCTTTTGTGGGGAGGAGAATTGCACCGTAGCAATGAATTGAGAAAACATGGTCCAGAATAGTCCAAAACAATGGACGTGCAACAAGTTACGACAATTCAGATGAGACCATTGGTGCACAAATCGGCAGTAGGAATTGATGGTCAGTATGATTTCCGTGAAGTGGGTTGTGATGAAATGTTTCCTCTACGTAAATGATGTTCTTCATGTCTTTTACACTTGTAGATTCTTCCCAAGCCTCGTGAGCTCATAGGACTTAAAGGATTAATAAAAATCTTTGAATAGTGTAAGATTTTGACTCCAAGAGAGATCAAAGTTTGTAGGCACCCTCCAATTTCTCTTTTCTTCTCACACATTTATAAAAATAGAATGTTGAGCTTTTGCTTTTTCCTTTGGTTATTTTTACTTTCACATAGAATAGAAAATAAATGATAAAAGTAACTATTCACCAATTGGATTAGGATTCAATGTGTATTAGATGTCACAATAGATTTTATGGATTTAAAAAAAATTGAACTCCTTCCCATTGCTATATTGTTTTGAATGTATTCAACACCTTCACTACACCTAAAATCATATAAATTTACGTTGGTCAACAGTGAGAAATTTGTGTACTGTAAAAATCTAATTTCATCAAGAAAACATAGTGTGTGTTGACCTTGTACAATATCAATATACATAGTGTGTTGATTGTTGATTTTAATCTTCTTAAGGTTAGATGTTGAAAATAATATTTATTTGAAAATGTTTTCGACCAGCTCTTTAACCCCTAAGAGCCCGTACTTTCACACCAAAAACACTTCAAAATTGATGATTCTAGTGCAATGAGTAAGGAAGGAGATAAAACCTTGTATTTATTCTTTTGATTGTAGGATCTCCAAAAAAACTTTCTAAGGTACATACTTGAAAAATTTCATACACTTTGATCGCACGGATTGAAAGATTATAGTGTTTGAAGTCAAGAAAATGGTTCATTTTCTTCCCTCCGTTGAGTGGATCAACAGACTTTGACTTCAGTTGGTATAAATTTTTGCACTACACAAGGTCTAAATCTTTCACCATTGTGTTGATCATGATGTTTGTTCTGTATTCAAAAAAAACTTAGAGGTAGAGAAGGGATGTAGCATATTCAAAACAAGTGTGCAAGGAGTGGAGGTTCAAAAATTGTCAACTCATGATTTTATTTTTTTGAGAAGTCAATATGTTTTAGAATGATAATCTAAATGGTCAATAAGAAGATTTACACCACATATTATGGTAGAAAAAATAAAAAGTGAAAAATGAAGATCTCTAGGTTTTATGTAGAAAAGATGAAGTTTTTTTCCCCGCTTGCCGGAAATGTATAAAAATGTTTGACTTGAGTTAAAATGTTTTTTTACAATAAAGACAAGAATTTTTTTGACACTTTCAGAAAAGGTAATATTCTCTACATGATTGGAAAATCTCAATGTCAATAGAGACTTCTAGCAAAATTTTGGAGCTGCTCGGAGTCCCCATTTCTAAGTTTGAGTGGTACTAACTTTCAAACCATGAATCCAAAAATAATAATAAAAATATCTCCATGGAGCTATTATCAGGGAAAATCCAATATAAGAGTTTAATTTTTGTTTTTAAAAATCAAATTTTAGGAACCTGCCTAAGATCCAAAACGTACGCCTCATGTACACTTGGGCTCTTAGGGGTTAATTGTGGTTTTGAATTGTATTTAAAAAAAATATAGTCATGGTCCTTTTATAGGTTAGTTAACCTTCTAAATTTCTATTTTTTACTCCTTTTAAAAACAAAATCAAATTCAGAACGACTTTGGTATGGTAGCATGAGATTAGATCTACAGAGTTATGCTTTTGGAACCTCTCCACAACTCAACACTTCATATTTGGCTAAGGAGGAATGACCCCCTAGTTGCCCTCCAAGTGGATGGATGGAGGTGGATGAGGAGTCTTCTACCTCCCCGTTCCCCTAACAACTAGGTCTTAAGGTTTAGGGTTCATAGATCAAAAGTTCGCAATTTGGAGTTGAAGGTTAGGTTTGAAAGGTTAAAGGTTTATTAGTAGTATAAAAGTTCAAGATTTGAATGGAGCTATGGGAACGGGCAGAGGAATGGGGTTGCAAGAACTGATAGAGGAATGGGGTTGCAGGAACGGGTAGAGGAATGGTGTTACACGAACGAGTTGAGGAATGGGGAACGGGTAGAGGAATGGTGTTACACGAACGAGTTGAGGAATGGGGTTGCAGAAACGGGCAGAGGAATGGGGTTGCAGGATTGGGAAAGGGGATATCTGCATCCATCTCTATCCATTCCCTTGGGAGCAACGATGGGGTTATTCCACATATATCCATGTATCTCAAGGGTCATTTACACTTGGAGCGGCTAAACCCACTTCTGCACCCATTTTTCTACCCCCGCTCTCTCCACCCTTGTATCTGGAACCATTTTTCATTTACACTTGAGGTAGCCGCACTAGGGGCGGAAGGGTGAGTTTTTCAACAAGGAATATAGGATTAAATTGAAAGAATGATATGAAAATTAAGATTTGGTTTGTGGTCAACCTCTAAATGAAAGTAGAAATATTGGAAACAACATAAGTGTGTTGTAATATGAGAATTTGGGGTCTTAAATAAAAACCTTTATAGCCAACGTATTTTATAAAAATATGTTATCAACACACACATGTTTTTTAGAACTGAGAAAAAACTGTGTTTTTAATTGGAGATAATTAAGTTTGGATGAAATCAATTCATGCACTACATAATAAAAGAAATTATTCTTAAAAAAACATGCAATTATTTCACGAAAATTGTGAAATGAAGACTACCATGGCATTGTTGATGCATTTTTCTTCAAAAATCTTTTTAAAACGGAATTTTGTTGAAAATCATTCTTTTAGTTTTAAGTAATATGAAATGAAACACTAGTTTCTTATTTCAAAAATAAAATATTGATGATTTTTTATTAAAAATATAAAATGGGCCAACATCTTTATAGCCTTTGATTAAATCTCATAATACAATCTTAGGAAATGGTATCATCTTCCTTTTCAAAACACAACTATACAAATGCGCACGCATTTGTGTCAACCCATAAATTGCATTCTCAAAATCATTAAAGTATGCTATATCCACTGCTAAGGCAATGACATACAATCCACAAGATGACAAATCAGCTTGTTGTTGTACATGAATGTACTTATATTCTATATTTTCAGGAATACCAAATATTTTCAAAATTTTAAAATCAATATCATGTCTACCCAAAGTGTCATATACATGACATTGATGAAAGAGATTGCTAGTGGGATTAAAATATATTAACATCCAATGCATATACTCTTTGTGATGAAAAAAATGGAGACATGGTTTTAGCAACGGTGGTCTTGGCTTCTTCAAGTTGCCGTCAAAGTGAGTTTCTTGAGGATGAAATCCTCTATGTACTAAAATATCATCATATAATATTTTAAACACAACATCCATTATTGAAGTACTTAGCCATCTATCTTCTGACATCAAGATTTTTTGGTCTTCCCATGTCAAAAATAATGGCTCCATCCACCAAATTCTTGTTAATCATGTTTAGTAAGACCATACGTCAATACATTATGTTTAATATTTGAAAGATATACAAAACAATATGAATACATATTATGAAAAATTAGATTTATCACATGTTTTACCTTTCTCTTTTTTAATGTTTGTATGTTTTTCTTTAATGTTTTTTTCTTTTTTAAGGTTGTCTCCTATAATTTGCACTTCTTCATCTATTAAAAGTGTCTCTTCTTTATTTGTTGGAATTCCACTTAATGCATGAATTAAAACCTTAGTGGGAGAACATTTTTTTTTCTAAATCTGACATTTAATGAAAAAATTATTGGGTGCAGAATTTCAAACGAGGAGAGAGGGCATGTTGGGCATCTCCAAAAACTTTTGCTAGGACACCCTATTGAATGTGAGATTTTCAACACTTGCAAGTAACATTATTTCCATTCATAATGTCAAAAAAACGTTCTTGTCTATAGTGAAAATAACACATCAACCCCTTGCTACACCCCTTTTTACCTCTAAAAATTGGTGTATAAAGAACTAACATCATGCTTAACACAATGGTAGTGGATTTAAACCATCATGTAGTGAAAAAATTTGACACCAAGTGAAGTTAAAGTCTGTTGATACACTCAACGCAAGGAATAAAATGAACCATTTACTTGACTTCAAACACTATAATCTTTAAATCCATGCAGTCAAAGTTTATACAATTTAGTGAGTATGTTAATTAATTGACATCCTACGGTTTGATGTAGAAATATAAGTTTTTGTTCCCTCCTTTATTCATTGCAATAGATTCCAACAATTTTGAAGTGTTTATAGTGTGGAACTGTCACTCTACCTTTGGAGTTAAAATTGTGCAAGTTGGACCCCACCATTAAGGGGCCACTACTCTAAATATGACATTTAGTGTATCCACACTAATTGATTTATAATTGCTATAAGTTTACACTCTTAATGAATAATTTTACCAATTATGTTTACAACAATCCTCCTCTCTGAGTAGTTTTGATAATTGTGCGCTTGGTAAAATATTTGTCTTTATCAAAAGTTAAAAATTATAGCACTTCCATATCATATAATGTGGATACAATAAATGTCATATTTAGTGTACGATACCATTAACCATTCCATTCAAGGCCCCTTATTGGAAAATGATGACATTTTCACTTCAAGTTCTTCAAGTAGCTCAAGCTTCAATTTGACAAATTTTCTTCCCTCCCCTTAAATCCCTCCTCTATCATAAACCATAGCAGGATTTTCCAAAACATATGTAATACAAATGAAAAAGAGAGGAAGAACATGAAGCCTAAGGGATTTTTCTCAAATTAACAAAGAAGGTTTCTTCGTGATATTTTACTCTCTAGGTGTTTGAGGCAATAATTTAGGGTTTTCTTTTTTCTTAATAATTCATGTGAAACTTTTTTCTTTGTTCATATTCACATGGTTTTATTCACATGGTTTTAGGTCAAATGTGAATGAAAATCAAACTCCCATGTAACTCTTAGAGCATGTATCTATTTTTTAGTTTTGATCACTAACAGTGGAATTAATGAAAGTATGAATTTAAAAAATAAAAAATTTTAATTTTAATTCTAAATACAAAAATTTAAAATTTAAATTCAAAAATTTAAATTTTAAATACAAAAATTTAATTTTTAAATACAAAAATTTAATTTTTAAATACAAAAATTTAATTTTTAAATACAAAAATTTAATTTTTAAATACAAAAATTTAATTTTTAAATATAAAAACTAACACTGCGGTGGGTTGGTATGGCGCGCCTGGCCGGCCATGGAGGCAATTGCCGGTAGCCTAACCGCGGGGCTAGACAACAGACCGCATCTCCGCCACTTTCCTATTGGGGTGGTGTAAAAGGGGTGGAGATGCTCTTACTTGCCTTTAGTTTCTACCATCGCAAGAGGGCAGTAGTTCCCTTCTACTTATTCTTGTCCTGTGGACATTGATATAGTGATGGGAACAAACAAACACTCTATTCACACTGTCTCCCGTCAGGGGCCGGAGTTTTACTACTTGTCTCACGGTTGAAGATCTTGCTATAAAGCTACAGTATTTTTTATTTTCAAAAACACCTCAAAAGATGCCCATTCTAATGCAAAGAACAAAGGTGGTAAAGAAAAGTTTGATCTCAATCTTTAACTGTAGGAGATTAACCTAGAGTACAAAGAACATGTTGTAAAAACATTATAAAAGTTGATAATGAAGATCATAAAAATTATAGCTAGTAAAGTGAAAAAAACATTTTTTTCGTCATTGCATAGAGAAAACTTAGATGTTTTGTGTCAATTTCTGGCACCACACAAGGTCTGAATTAACTTCAGATATGATATAATCATGGTTCAATTTCCATCAACCTTTTTTTGTACTACGTGCATCAAATTTTCAGAGGTGACAGAGAAATACAACATACTCCATAAAATTGGGATTTGCCTAAATACCCCGGTCGAGTGTTGCATCAAGCCTCAGGCTTGGAAGGGTGGGGAGGGTAGGGACAAAACCGGCCCCTATTTTTATATTGGAGGGGGGCCCTATTTGATCCTAGAGGAGGGCGTTAGGGGTGATTTGGGCTTTTTTGGTTTTTTTTAATACAAATTTGGCCCCAAATTTGTATTAAAAAAAACCAAAAAAGCCTCTAGAATCCCAAATCAGGCAGGTCCAGAAAAATGGTCCCACCCAAGCCTGGCGCCCGACCCATGCTTGTCCATGGTGAATAAGGAGATCCATAAAATTGTACAATGAACAAAGGTTCAAACACTGTTAGTACATATTAAGAATTTTTATAATTTGATTGAGTAACTCAGCTACGATATTTTAACATCTAAGGTACCGTGACAGTTTTACACCAAAATCACTTCAAAACTGTTGGATTCTAGTGCAATGAACAATGAAGGGAACAAAAAACTCTATTTCTTGTTCTAATTGTAGGATCTCAATTAAGACTTATTAAGTAATATTCTCACAAAATTTCATAAACTTTGACCACACGGATTGAAAGATTATAGTGTTTGAAGTCATGCAAATGGTTCATTTCTTTCCCTGCATTCAGTGGATCATCAGACTTTGACTTCACTTGGTGTCAAATTTTCGCACTACACAAGGTCTAAATCCATTACCGTCTTGTTAAGAATTATTTGAGCTCCATACACACTAATTTTAGAGGTAAAGGACACATGTAGCATATTCAAAACAACTGTGCAAGGAGTGAAGGTTTGAAATTTGCCAATTCACATTTTAATTTTTTGTGAACTTAATATGTTTTAGATTGATAATCCGGATGGTCATAAAGAAGGTTTACACCACATATTGTAATGGAAAAAATAAAAAGTGAAAAATATAAAGATATCCTCGTTTTATGTGGATAAGAAGAAGTTTTTTTGGTACCTTGCTCGACAATCAGTGACAATGTGTGAAAATGTTTGACTTTGGTTGGTATGCTATTTTTCATCAAGGACATGAACTTTTTTTTGACAATATGAAGGGAAATAATATTACTTGCAAGTATTGAAAATCTCACATTCAATAGAGTGTCCTAGCGAAAGTTTTTGGAGGTGCCCAAGGTGCCCAAGGTGCCCGCTCTGACAATTTGAAATTCAAAACCCCATATCTTTTTCATCAAATGTCCAATTTTGGAAAAAATGATTTTCCCACTAAGGTCTTGGTAATGCCTTTCTATAGTAAAAAAATCAAAGTGGAATGTTGGAAATTGACACCATAGGAATTTGACCAAACTTTCAAAAAGCCCATTTTTGACACTTGGTCCTTTAGGGGTTAAATATGTAAAGGATGAAATATATATATTTTGGAATATTCTTATGTAAAAATATCAACATATTATCCAACATATTAAAAGAAATCATCACTCAAACGCAGCTTGGATTATGTGATCAAATTCTCACAACCCAAACCCCACATCACAAACTAGAGATGCTCTACATCATCCTAAAAATCCTACTCATTCAGCACAACCACAGGAAACCAAAATCCAACATTTGAAACATAACAAAGATCATTACCAAATGCAATCTCAAACTTGCATCACATTGTTGGATTATTAGGGGACATGGTGACTATTGAAATCATAGCTTTGTCATTTTCCAGTTGTATTTTTCAAAACTTGCAACTCATAGAGTCAAAATTAGAATTTAATTTTAATTTTTTGAAATGGAGCTTAAAGTAATCTTGCCATTGAAAGTAGTAAATAAGAGTCCCCTCAACCTTACCGCACCCACTTCGTTGCACCCGCACCCACTCTTGCACCCGCTTGCCGCCCCCTCCTACAAACTTGGAGACTAAAATAAGTAAACCCTCTTGCACTGGCACCCCCTTCTGCCCCAAGTGTATAAATGACCCTTCAGTGGTCTAGGTTACAGCAGTTTGGTCTAGGGCAGTACAATTCAGGACTGAAGAAATCAAATAGTAGCAGTAATGTTGGCAGTCTGGCAAAATCAAAGATCACCTTCCATGAGATTAAGTTAGCCTGCTGCTTGGAACAGCTGAAGAGTTGCTTTCACTTCTCAATCCTAACCATGGCCTCATTGGTATGCAATCCATCAATGCCCATCCCAAGTACCTTCCACTGAATTAGTGACCCAAGATCAGAGCTCCACCATTTCCACTCCTACACAATACATGTGCAAGGACACCTTATGATTCAACACTCACATGCCACAGAAGTCTCTTTCATTACTGTCAAAGGGATGGGCAGCCAAACAGGACTCACTGCCAGTTTCTCATTGGTTGTTTTGCAACTATGGAGGTGAAAAGCCAGCAAATGCCAAACTGAAAGTTGAATCAAACCATAAGGCCTGGCTGGGAAGTGAGTGCAGCAACTCATGGTCAGCAATGATGTTGCTAGATTCACATAGAAAGCTTCATGGAGTGTGTGTCAAGAAAACCATGGAAAAAAAACACTACAAATCATAAACCAAATCAACAAAGGAGCATGTGACCAACTAGGTTTTAGATGGAAGCTGTACGACCTGACAACCTTCCATTCATAGGAAGCAGGTTCAATTCAAACACCCAAGCAGACAAACTAGATCCTTTTGGATGTGGCGGCCACATGAGCTCGGGAATTCCCAATTTTTTTGTGGTGTCTGGAGGTTTAGTTTTAATTTTTAGTGTTATATTTTAATTTAATAATCTATAGATTTTATTTATTTATTTAGGTATACATAGAAAGGTTAGAGATTATTTTATAAGACCATGGCCTTTCCTGTTTGCCCCTTCTACTCCATTTTATTTTTTTATTATGGCAATTAAGTTAGAGTGCTTATTAAGTAGAAGTCACCATCATGTAAGAAGAGCAAGCCGTAAAAAACATGACTTTGTGTTGAGCTTGATGTACAAGACACCATCATTTCACTACACAAATTATAGTGGAAGAACTCTAGTCTGCAAAGGATGATAACATGAATAAAGTGTTTGTTCATTCCACCACTAAGTGTATGTCCACAAGACTACTCAAATTTAGTGCACTTATTATACGTTTTCTCTCATCCTAAGTGTGGTCACTTACCATAATCATCTTCATCAACACAATAAATTCACCTCATTCCTTCTTCTAACTCTAAAGCTACCGCAATTTTTCACCATTCTTCCTCTTTATATTAAATACAATATATTGTGTAGTGCTTTTTGATGAAACATAAGAGTTTTCATGAAAGTCTAAAATTTAAAGGGTGACCACCTTGTGTTAGCCAAAAAGACCCGCTGCAGCATTCTTTGAGGACCATGCATCCCTTTCTAATTGCAAAAAGAGGGTGGGATTTAACCCCTAAGGTACCAAGGCAGTTTTACACCAAAAACACTTCAAAATTAATGGATTCTAGTGCAATGAATAAAGAAGGTAACAAAAACTTTTATTTTTAGTTCTGACCGTAGGATCTCAATAAAGGCTTATTAAGTAATACATGTACAAAATTTCATAAACTTTGACCGCACGGATTGAAAGATTATAGTGTTTGAAGTCAAGCAAATGGTTCATTTTCTTCCCTGCGTTTAGTGGATCAGCAGACTTTGACTTCACTTGGTGTCAAAATATTTCACTACACAAGGTCTAAATCTATTACCATCTTGTTAATCATGATGTTAGCTCCTAACACACCAATTTTTAGAGGTAGAGACAGGGTGTAGCATATTCAAAACAAGTGTGCAAGGAGTGGAGGCTCGAAATTTGTTAATTCACACTTTAATTTTTTTTGAACTTAATATGTTTTTGATTGATAATCCGAATGGATAACAAGAAGGTTCACATTACATATTGTTGTGGAAAAAATAAAAAGTGAAAAATATGAAGATCTCTAGGTTTTATGTGGGAAAGAAGAAGTTTTTTTGGTACTTTGCCTGACAATGAGTGACAATGTGTGAAAATGTTTGACTTGGGTTGGTATGCTATTTTTCACTAAAGACAAGAACTTTTTTTTGACAACATGAAGGGAAATAATATTACTTGCGAGTACTGAAAATCTCACTTTCAATAGAGTGTCCTATCAAAAGTTTTTGGAGGTGTCCGAGGTGCCCGCCCTCCCCATTTGAAATTAAAAACCCTATAACTTTTTCATCAAATGTCCAATTTAGGAAAAAATTGTTTTCCCACTAAGGTCTTGGTAATGCCCTTCTATGGTAAGAATTTCAAAGATGAATGTTTGAAATTGACAGCATAGGAACCTGACCAAATTTTCAAAAAGCCCGTTTTGGACACTTGGTCCTTTAGGGGTTAAAAACAAAAATACATGCTGGGTGAGAAATCTCTCCCTACGTATTTCATGGGGCATACTCACATAACATGTTGGATTGGCTATGCATGCAACAATAGTAATTTTAGTAGCCCTGTAGCCGTAGTAGCTGGTAGGTGGTTGTTAATTCAGTCCCCATACATCAAGGGAGCATGGCCTAAACATGACCGGACTAACAAGTTTGCCATGGCTTCTGGGGAAACCCCATGTAATGTCCGACCCAAATTATCACTGTAGCTTCCCTACTTGCAGAATGTAGGGAAGAAAATGTAGGGCCACTTCCATGCATCACATCCGTCAACTATTATAATCAACCCAAGGTTTTAGGTGCTTCGAAGTTGTACCCCAATTACCTTTTTAAAGAAAATCTGACACGTCTCACCTTGAAGTTCACCATGCGTCATTGCTCTGATTAGTATATTGGAAGGAATAGAGAAGCTGAAGGGCTTGAAAAACGGCTACAGGGTGAGGAGGCCCCCTCGGCCTGGTGTATATGGTCTTCTTTGTTGTATGCATCGTGTTAGGGCATGTGTGTTATTGAAAATAAGTTTGTAATCGGGAAATAGTCTTTGTATATATTTTGTGGATTTTGTGGCCGATATTTTTGTTTCTTGTATGGCTATGAGTGCCGGTGGTGTGTTAGTGTGTATAATTATGTTTTGTAGGTTTGGAAGCGCGGTATTTAGGGATGAGGCGTTCCATGTTATTATGCTTGTGTTGTTGTTCGTATGTGGATTGTGGTTTTGTGGTGGAATGTGGTTTGGTGGTGGGGGTGGATGACTGTATTCTGGGAGGGGGTTTAGGCATTTTAGTGCCTTGTTTATGATAGTGTTAGGGAGGTAGGGAAATCTTTGTTTTACCATGTAATTTGTTGGGGGTGTATTTTGGTTGTGTATAAAGTCATATAGTTCTTTGTTCATCAATGTGTTGTGGGTTATGATGTTTAAGTTGGATTCAAGAAATGTTGTGTGAGGATGTGGGGTACTAATGTGTCTTTCGGGGGGGTTTTGTAGATTATGTAGAGTGTGAAGGAGTGTATCGGTCCATTGGGTTATGGTTTGATTTTGTGTGTTTAGGAGTTGATTGCAGAGGTCTATGTTGGGGTGTATAGTGATGGCTAGGGCATATAGAATGTGGGATGGAGGATATTCGTTGTGTTGGTTTATATATGTGGCGATATGTGGGTATGCGTTATTATGTTGTTGATGTAATATATGTGTGGTTTTGAAAAGGGGGGCAAATTTTTGGACGATGTGTTCATATTCGGGTTGTAGTTTTATGGTATTTGGTATGAAATATGTTTTGGCATTCTTTTTGTGTCAAGTGGGGTGTCTTTTTAATATGTTCGGCATAGGTCCTGGATTAGTCTCTATGTCTCCTCCGATTAATATTAGTAGTTTGTAGTAGATGGGTTTTTTGTTTTGTTTAAAGTTTTTCTGTTTTTGTATGTGACTTTGGTATTTTTTTGATTGTATGTATTTGTTTTTGTATGTGTGTTTGTATATGTATGTGTTACGATTCACGCCGGCCTTCTTTGTAGGCCGGCGTTCTTCTCTGTATGTGTTACGTTGATGGTGTGGTGTTGTCTTTGTGTGTGTATAAGTATTTATATTTGTTTTTATATTAGTATTTATTCGTATGTTTGTAAATTTAGTATATGCCTCGGTTTTTGTCTCGGTGTTTGTATCAGTATCCTTGTTAGTATTTGTGTTATAATTCGTACTAGTATGCATACTAGTATTCATATTGGTATTTGTATTAGTGTAAGTATCAATATTTGTATTAGTATACGCAGTAGTATATGTATATGTATACGTACCAATATACAGATATTTATACAGATACGTATCAGTATTCAGAAAAAATATATTGATATTTATTTCAATCAGATTTGTATATATTCTTACTTTTATTAGAATTTCTATTTTTAGTAAGTCTATTTTTGGCGCCTTCGGCGCACAACCAGCCACCCAATCGGACATTCCCGCTTCAATTTTTATCCTTCTACACAGTCTCAAAATATTTCTACTCTTTAATCGCAAACTCTTCTCATCTTTATATATATCAAGTTTACTTTTACTATTAACTTTCCTTTTATCCCTATAATTTGCATTCCATCTTCTATTTTTAGTATGCATTGTTTTGTTTTTAATATATTTTCTACTCATTTTTAATCTACAATTAGTGTTTCTCCTTACTAATTTGAAAATTTTCCATCCCTTATTTTTGATTTTCTTAGGAAGCATATTCTATTTTTAGTACTGCAATTTGTTGCTATGTTCTTATTATTTGTATTTTTATGATAATGGTTTTCTACCTTACCCTTTATTTTCTTCTTACATATCCTCTCTGATTTTGTTATTTTATTTTTAATATTACTTGCTCTATTTGAAACCTTTGAAATTTTATAAATATCTATCTTCTTCCTATTTAATTTATAATTTCTCTTTTTACTCTCCTTGATTTTCCTATTTTTTGCCGTTTTTATATTCCTTATCTTCTGATGATTTTTGGGTTTGGATTCCCTTCTACCTTTATTTATCTTTATTACAAAATTTTCATTATTTTTTTCATTATTATTGTTTCCTTTTTTGTTATATGTAGTTATGATACTTATTTTCTCTTTCCTTTTATTATTTATTCTAATTCCATCTCTTCTCTTATTGCTTTTATTTTTTATTTTGGTTCTGATACCGATGAATGATATATAAGGGTGTGGGGTGTTAATGTGTCTTTCTGGACGGTTTTGTAGATTAGCATGGGAATTTAGTAGTGCATAGTCCATTGACTTATGTTTGGGCTTTGTTGATTTAATATTAAGTTACATTCGTCTACGTGTGGGTGGATTGTAATTACTATGGCGTATAGGATATGTAGTGAGGGGTGTTCGTTATGTTGTTGTATATATTGGGTAATGTGTGGGTGTGTTTTGGTGTATACTTGGTGTAGTGTATGTGTGGATTTAAGTGTAGGTGCGAATGATTGGGCAAGATGTATGTATTCTGGTTGTAATTTTATTGTGTTTGGTATGAAGTATCTTTTTGCATTTTTTTTGTGTTGTGTTGGGTGTCTTTTTAGTATGTTTGGCATAGGTCCTGGGTTGGTTTCTATGTCTCCTCCTAGTATTAGTAGTAGTTTGTAATGTGGTGGTTTTTTATTATGTTTATCGAGTATAGGTTTTTTTGTTTGTCTAGTGTACCTTTTTGTTTTGTTTTTGGTCTTGCCCTTGTTTTGAGAAATGTGGATGTTATGTTTTCTTCCTTTTGTGTGGGTTTTCTTTGAACTCATTTTCTCTGGTTTATTTTGTTTTGGTTTATTGTTTTGTATGTTGTTTTTGTTAATTGGTTTTGTGTTTGTTTGTGTATCTTGGGTTGTGTTAGTTTTAATGTGTAGATATTGTCTTGTATTTTTACACCTTTTTACGTATGTGGGGGATGTTATGTTTGTGTTTATACGTGTATTTGTATTGTAGGTAGTAATAGTAATACTAATAAATTTTTTTTGTGTGTTTATATATGTATTTGTATGTATGTTTTGAAAGTTTGTATTTGTATGTATTCTGGTATTTATATTAGTATATGTATTTGAGTATATGTATATGTATACCTCTTTGTATAGGCTGATGTATTTTGTATTGAGTTTGAAGTCTAATACAATATTTATATGCCCCATATACGGATGTATGATTGTATACAACTACATATAATGTACTAGTATAGTATCCGTATTCTATACTAGTCTTTAGTGTATGTGTACGGTATATTGTATGGTCATTGTTTTTTACCTTGTAGTCTTTGAAGTCTACAAGTTTGGCGGCTTGTCCTCAATCATCGGTGTAGCCATACTTCCCGTGATGGCTCGCATTGAGGCAAGTGCGGCGCTCATTGGTTGTTGGATGCTCATCATTTGAATCTTCAATTCTTCATGTTTTTGATCGGCATACTCTCGTGTCTCCTTCTTCATCTTCTTGTTGCTTTCTTCCATAACCGACTCCACAATCTCCAACACATCTTGTTTGGTGATGTTGGATGAGGATTCTTGTATCTTGAAGGTCTCCACCGTGTTGACCATGGCGGTATTATCATCATCAAACCCAAATGTCTTCACTTGTGCTTCGGAGGGGGGTTCCGTTCCTTCAAGACTCCTCCGGTGTGGTGCAAACTCTACAAGGTACCCTCCCATGGTAAAGGTTTTGTTCACAAATTGCTTGTAAACAATTGGGTTAGTACAATGTACGTTAGCGCTACCATTGTGCCTAGTTCCACATTCTTTATGAAACCAAATAGATCTAGTATTAGTCTCACCAATGATTTTTCGAATAGCATCACTTGTATCACAAACACTCATAAGGGTAGGTAGAGGAGAGAGGGTTAGAGTTAAGGCATCCTTTTTTGCCTTAGTCTCTTGTGAAATCTTCCCTCCGATGATGTGCTTGGCTTGTATGACCTCATGGTGTGTGGTGACTTGATGGAGTTGGATCTTCTTTGCTTGTTGAGGTGTGGTGGTCATGATGAACGCGTGGGTGTCTTCAATGCCCTTTTGGACTCCGGTAATTTCGAACTCTTGCCCCCTTCGAAAACTATTTAAGAGGGCGTCCTTGAAAAGATTGTTGGCCGAAATTCCCTTCAAGTTGTCACTCTTCACCTTGACAGAGAGGTTAGAGTGCATAGCAATATTTTGGTAACTCTTACAAACCTTTCCAATGACATTGTGACCATCTAGTTTGAGAATAAAAAGTCTAAGCCCCTTAAGCATCATGATACCATCAATTTCGGGTTTTAGCAAGTGTAATTGAATTATCCCCGCCCATACACCTTTCTTTCCCGCATTCTTGACACTCAAACACTGAATTGAGATAGGGTCTATGAGATCATTGCCAAGTTCTATACCCATTACTTCGAGTCGTTTTGTGACCATTTTCTTAATTTCATCATGCATGATTAGGGAGGAGGGGGGTTCGAAGTGGATTGCAATGTGAAAATCAAGAGCCAAACCTGTGGAGGTGTTTATGGCGATGTCGAAGGGGAGTTGGGTGATCTTGTAGTGTTGTCCCTCCACTCCGTTTCTTGTGCTTGGATAGAGTAGTTGTGGGATGTGGGGAAATGCTACCTTTGCCACGCTTGCCTCCTCCGCCTCTTCCATCTTCAAACCTCTTGTTATCATGTCTTCAACGGTCTCTCCACTATAAAGCTCTTGAAGTCCTTCTTCAATTGCAAGGGCCTCCATGGTGGGATATCCCAACCAAAACTTGAAATTCACACTCACCGGTTGAGTGATGTGAGGTGGATTTTCTTCTACCATGACATTCTTCATCTTCTTGCTTGAGGTAGGGGTTTTTTCTATTTGCCTTGGTATCTTCTGAATCACCATAGTGTCTTCATCTATCTCTCATTGAAGTTGAGTAGTCTTTTGATGCTGCCCATGTCGATGGATATGGTGGGGTTAACGTCTTCAGGTTTTACTTTAGAAGATAGGGAGTGTTTTAAGGGAGAAACGGGGAGCACATGAGGGGGAGGAAGTTTACTGGAGGAGGTCACAAGGGGGGTGGGTGGTTGCAGAGGGAGGTCGTTAGAGAAAGAGAGGGGGTCGCAGGGACAGGGGGGTAGTGTCCAGGGGAGCTCTCGGGTAGGGGAGGGTTGTAATGGTAGGTCGTAAGGGTAGGAGGTCGTAGGGGTCTTGTGGGTCGCTAGTTGTTTAAGTGTCGCAAGGGGGGGGGGTAGCAGCTGAAGGGAGGGGGTTGAAGCAGGGAGTCGCTACGAAAAAGGCCTCCGAAGAAGGCCTCTGCTCTTGTATTTGCTTCTGCAGGGTCAGGTCGGGAGGAGGACTCAGTTCATAGTCAGTCTTCGTCTCTGCGTCCGTCGTCTCTGTGTTGCGCCTTTCTCCTATGGGGTTTCCTTCTCTGCTAGTCTTCGCCTTGTTCTGTGTGTGTTCATTTGTTTGCGCTGTAGTTTGTTGGAGTCTGTATGTCTTTGCTGCAGTTCGTGAAAGTGTGCTTGTTTTCTTGTCTTCGTCGCAGGTTGCCTGGCTGTCTGTCGTCGTCGTAGGTTGCTCGTCTGCTTGTCTTTGTCGGAGGTCCTGAATCATGTTGGTACTGGTCAGGACTGCTGGAGGGGAGAGAGGCGTGGGGTGAGAGGGGGGTGAGGTTAGAAGAGAGGAAGAGAGGAGACTGGGAGATGGGAGGTGGTTAGAGATGGGAGAGAACTTGGGTGGAGATGGTGGTGAGCGTGGGTTGCAGGAGGTTGGGATCTCAGTTGCGCTACTGTGAGTCGATGTGAAGACGGTGTGGAGTCGGGGTTTGGTTTTGGGAGAGTCACAGTCAGGGTTAGAGGGAGTCTCAGTCGGGGTTTTGGGTTTTCGGGGAGTTTGGCTTAGTAGGTGTTTGGATCTGAGGTGGAGGATTAGGGTTTCGTCGTTGTTGAGGTCAAATCTTCTTGCGGGGTCGTAGATAGTCGGGGTTGTGGGGATTCTGTTGGTGCAGGGAGTCCTAGTTTGTAGAGGGGAGTCTGTGGGTCTAAGTCGGTGGTTTTTAGGTATGTGGGGGATTAGGGTCAAGATCAGGATTCGGGGCTGTATGTTATGGTCAAGATCGGGGGAAATCCGGGGCGAGTCGGTGGGTTTGTGTCGGGAGTGAGAGTCTGTGTGGGAATTTCGGGAGGTCTGTGTCTTGGGCAGGGACTCTAACAGGATGTGTGTGCGGCTGTAGGTGCGGATTTTGTGTCTATGTCTACGGAGGGTTCTGTGTAAGTCTGTGTCTACAACTGTGAGTGAGAAGTCGATATTTGTAGCTGGATTTGGGGTTCTTAGGTGGGGGAGGCTGCGTGAGTCTACGGAGGGGGAGGAGATAGAGGGGGGAGGAGAGGGTGAAGGAGATGTGGGAGAGGAGGAGGGGGGACCTGTTGCGGGAAAGAAGAGGTTTTGGAGGGGGATTGCAAGAAGAATTGAAGGCTTAGTGAGTATACTTACCTGTTTGGGCCGAGTTCTTGTTTGTCCATGCTTGTGTTGTGCTTCCTTTTGTGCTGCTGCTACTTGTCCTGTGGTCCCTTTGCGCTGGTTCACTCCAGATTGTTTGTCTATGCTGATGGTGATCTGTGGTGTTGCAATGTTGGTACAGATCTGCTGTGGGTGCGTTCTAGGTGGCTCCGGGTTCTCTTCTTGCATATGTTGTTTAGATCTGCATAAATTCTGCCGCCGCTTCCGCACACAAAATGATAATACCAGAATTTTGAATCTAGTACGGTGTAATGTGTATCTATTGTATGTGCTGTGTCGCTTAATGAACTTGCTAAGGAAGAGACTTCTGAGGAATACTAATAAACGAGAGCAAATGGGCGTGATGTATGGCAAGTCACTGGATCTATTGCATCCTAAACAAATGATTCTAGTGTAAGGAATGGGGAGAAGAGAGATACGTAACTCTGGTGTTGGTGTTGGATCGTGGGTGATGTTGTTGTCGTAGGGCAGCTCTGTCCTGTGTGTAAGATGTGGATCTTCAATGTTGAATGTTGATAGTGTGGGTTGGGGAGACAGAATGACTACTGGAGTTGTGCAGATCTGCTACTGGGGTCAGATCTAGGTAGATTCGTCGCTAAAAAGTGTAGTTGGAGGCTCAGATATGAGTGCCAACACATGTATCCCCGCCTTCAGCTACTTACCATCTCAGATCTAGCACATCTACTCTCTCTTTGCAAACGCTTCTACCACAGATCTTGATACGAGCCCAATCCAATTTCTCCAATACTCACGCAGCTCTGCAATACGACCAGACTAGCCTCACTCCCACCACAAATGAGGGCTCCACAACAATTCCAGCCACCTGTTGCTAATTCGAATGCGTGGTTTCTGAGACTAAGTCCTTCGACTCCCCTCACCACAAATCTCGGAGGTCTACTCAGTCATCGCTTTCTCCGTCAGTAAGAGATATAAAGAAGAGAAGTACAACATAGCATCACAAAGGGAACTAACTATTTACATTCATTTATGGCCAAAATGAATTTTAACGAAATAAATGAAATCAAGGGAAAGTGATTGACTTTACCATGTGAGATTGGGCGCGGACAGGACATCCTCACGCTCGGACTTACGTGAGGTGGGCCCCTGTCTTAATTGCATGGGCTCATTTTTCTGGCCCTCCCATTTTGGGGAGATCAAAGGTTTTTTTTGGTTTTTTTAAAAAACGAAATTGGGGCCTACGGCCCCAAATTAGTCTATAGGTCCTTCTATGGCTAAATTTAGGGCCCCATTCAAAAACAAAATAGGGGCCAGGTTTTGGCCCCACCACCTCGTCTCCAGCATGGGGTAAGTCCAAGCGTGGGGATGTCCTATCAAATTGGTGAGATTGGGTGAAGAAGCTAATTGTGTGCTTGGGAGGGGAATAGGCGTAAAGATAGAATCGGAGGAGACGACATCGAGGAGCAGGAATAGGAGTTGCAATTGGTCTACCATGCTGGCACTCAACACACCATGTGCCGCTGACGTGGCGTATTATGCCTACAACGGCCGTTGTGCCTACTCTGCTCTCTTCATTACTCACCTTCCACCTACATTCTTAATTAACACCAGTTTTACCTGGGTTGAAATCCCACTCAAGCCAGGTCAATTTCAGGCCCCCCTACCAAGTTTGTTATTGGTCCTGTTTAAATAATATTATATTATATATTTATTTAAATACAATTCATGGAAAAGAAAAGAAGATTCACTTCTATGGCAAGAATTTTTCAAAGGAGTGACCAAGGTTTGAGTCCTAATGTGGATTGGTAGCTACTACCATGGCCCACTTAATCATGGTGGGAGGTCTCAAGACCTTATTGTGTGAGTGCCCTCAAAATGTCCGAAGGGGAAAGATATGCTTGTTCTTCTTACGATCCCTAGTCATAGGCTAGATAGTTATAAGATTTGCCTTCAGAGGAAGACGCTAAGAGTAGCAAGCACTACTGTGGTCCTTGTGGCATATTTAGTTGCAATATCTCCTATGAGCGCTTGATTCATTTGGGCCATTGGCTCTCATTACTCTCTCCTCTAACAAACACTTTTTCTTTGATTTATATCATGACTTTGTAGTATATACAAGGTAATACAGGTACTCATTATCCAAGCTAATGAATTTGATTTAAGCCATACATCATATTACGAGTTTGTCTACATAGAACTTGGTTGTTTTCTGTACTTTAAAAACATACCCAAGTATAGATTCAAAATGAAGATTAAAAATTTACTCTTCTATTCAACACTTCAAAATGAACTAAAGTTTTTAAATTCTTAAACTTTTTGATAATATATAAGGACTATAACGTCATATCATAAACAAAAGGAAAATAGAGTTTGAAACTGCAGAATGACTAAAGTCTCAGGGCCGTTTCACACTATGCCCAAGTTGAGTGACCGTCCGTCAAAATGAGTGGCCAAACTATGGCGAGAGGCCATATTTTTTTGCCAAAAAAATTCATTAAATAATATAGATTGAAGGTTTGGTCGGTCGTGGTGTGAAGCCCCGAAGCCTAAGTCTAAAGTCCAAACCCCATATCATTACGCCAAAAAAAATCAGCCCATAAAAATCAGCCAAAAAATTCAGCCTCTGTCATCTAAAGGTCCAGATCTTGTCATATTTTGATTCTTTTATTAATTTTTTTGACGGACTCTCAATTGTAGTTTGGATCCGCTGTAATCGGCGACCCAAGTTTTGCTCAAGAGGCCGTTGCTTTGGCGCCAAAACAACCCAAAAGTGCTGCCATGTAGGACGACAACCTTTGGAGTTTGGGCACAAGTGTGAGGGCCCAAAGTCCGGACTTTGGCCATTCTAGCAATCTCATTGGTGGAAATCAATGGCCACTCGACTTGGCCACCAAGTAAGGATGGGCTTTTGCAAATCTCAGGCACATTCCCATGGTGGCATTCTATCTTTACTAGTCTTGAAATTTTGTACAAAGATGCAAGAAGACAAGAGACAGATGGAAATATTGTTTTTACTCTCATCGGGCCCATGGGAGAAAAGTTATGCCATCATAAAGAAAAACTTCTCAAAAGTGGGCAATTTGGACAACTCCAAAACCTTTTGCCAGGACACTCTCTTAAATATGAGATTTTGAATATTGGCAAGTAATATTGTTTCCTTACATATTGTCAAAACAATTATCATCTTTGGTAAAAAGTAGCATTTTAACCCAAGTCAAACATTTTGACACATTGTCACACATTGTTGAGCACGGTATCCAAAAAATTCTTCTTTCCCACAACACGCAATTAAGCAATTTTTCCCTCAACAAATAAAAGTGCACTTAGGTACAACGGCGGCCATTGCGAACAAAAGTGTCAAAATTGCAAAAAAAAAAAATCTAAGAAAAAAAAATGTTTTTCAAAGAAAAATAAATTGAGCTTCTGCAACAATATTATGTACAATCATGGTTGTTAATATTGGAAGCGAATATTTGGCATTTTCAACTAATTTTTGGTGGCCCCTCGTTAATACTAGATAAATGTGTATTTAATATAGTTTCACAATATTTCAAAGATAGATTTGAAGGATTGTAGTATATAAACAAGCGTTATCACAAAAAAACATACTTTATGCAAGGGTTGGTAGTTGATTAAAAGATATTCTACATAGTACATAATGCATACAATGGTGGAAACTAAATATAGATGCATCTACAAATGGACTTAGCACCAATAGTAAAAACACCTTCACACTATAGGATTAATGACATAACGTCTTACATCACCCTTAGAATATACTACTCTTACACATATACTATATATCAATTACCATACACAACTAGTATACTCTCATAAAGGCACACTATCTACTCTATAGAATTTAGGGCTGCTTGCAAATGGTCGTCATCGATAGCATTGATTTGCATTGCAATATATTGTAGTATGTGAGCCTTTGTTGATTGAAAAATGCGAATCCTACTTTCAACATGCACTCCAAATACATAACGCTTTCTCCACCCGCTGGCCCCGGATATGATTCTTTCCGGTGTGTCTACCTATGAAAAATGCATGCATCTTTCTCTACCCAACTATGGCTCTCCCCAAATGGCTCCAAAAATGAATCCATGCAATTTGCATACCGTTGTGCAGAAGACCCATGTCCATCAACAACCCTCCTTTGGATGATGGGCCAATACCAACAAACCTTTATCATAAGTCTCCATCGGTTTTTTCCTTCCTCAATCACTTTCCCTACATAGAATGGTACACTGCCTTCTATCTCTGCTTGATCAACACTCAAGGCTACAAATTGTCCACAACAGATATCAGATTGTGGATTAAATGGTGGAAATGGGTCGTGATTACCTTCATACATTGCTCCTTCTTTGGCGCATTCCTCAACATAGTTGCACTCTGTTCGTTGTGCTCTACGCACTGCTTGATTAGAGGGTCTTGCTCTACAAGGACCAAAGTATCCTTGAGCCTCGGCATTTGACAGCATGGCCACTACCTGCTCTACAACATTTATCTCGCGATTTTCTTCATTTGCACCATCCATTACATCCAAAGATGCACTCCCTATAGGTTCGGTGTTAGAGAACTCTGAAGGCCAAAACGGTGAGGAACGATGCTCATTGCTACGGTCTCTGTGTGGAAATTGAGCTAAATAGAGTTTCAATCTTTTAGCCTCTACTTTTGCCTGACGATTCTTGTCTTCATGCTGCAACCTTTGAATGCACCTTTGTTTATATACAATGAAGCCATCCAACGCCTTCAACTCCCGTTTGTCCGCTACAAATACTTGCACAAACAATGGTCGCTCATCTCTACTAGCAACGACCTCAAATACCGGTCCCCATGGATCCTTGCAATAATGCTTGTGTTGTACTAGAATCTCACGAGTCCTTTCTCGATTGTCCATATAGAATCGCATGTGGTGCGGAAATATTATGCCCACTAATGAATCCTGACTTGTCAGTAAGTAAGGTGTTATGAACAATTTCCAATCCCATACATTCTCTAGCAGCCTGGCGCTAATAAATGCCTCTGTAGGAGACAAGCCTTGTTTTTTGGCGACCTAAACCAAAAAAAAAACTGGAACCAGACTTTGTGCATGCCTGATCTGACGGGTGCCAGATGGCAAAGAAATGGTGGAAGGTGGGACCAACATAATTGAGGTTGGGGCAAGTATAGTAAATGAGGGCGTCGCTTCTCCCGCCCATCTGTAGGATTAAAAAAGGCATGTGCGCCAGAGCGCGCCAATTAGATCTTGCCGTTCGTCCACTCACCTTTAGGCTATTATTGAGAATTGCCTGATGGAGCGCCGAAATCCATGCATTCATCGCCTAGGCGTGCTGCCCGTTGCACTGCCACTTTTGCCAGAGAGCTCCGTGATTCATTGTTGTCCAACATCACCAGCTCACCTGAACGCAGTCAGTGTGGTATTGCGCCTCGCAGCTTTAGCAGCTTTACATCGTCTCCTTCTCTTGTGCCAAGTCTTAGAAGCGGCGCCTTATTATCCCATACTAACCTCGTCGCCTAAGCTCCCTGTCTCCTCCCTACACGAACTTCCTTTCACCTAGGGTTTGTTTGAACTTGCCTTGCGCTTTGCGCAACCTTGATGGCCTGCCGGTTTGGTACAATACCAGTGATTTCAACAACGTTTTAATCTCAAGTGTGAGAACTAGGCGGCAAGGGCACAGTTGGGGTTGGCGATGCTGCAGTGGGATGCGCGCTTGGCAAGCTACGCGGACGGTGGGCGGCGCAACAAAGGATGTATGGCTATCAGCGGTTGCGGCACTTTGGCACAAAGGTGGGCGGCACAGCGAGGACTTGGGCTGTCTACAACGCGAGGTCTGCAAGGACGGCAACACTTCAAGAGCCATTGTGACGCGCCGGCAGTGGTTGATAAGGTTTTATTTTTAACACTCTTTTCTAGATCTAGGCTTAGGGTAATCTCGTTTAACCACTACTTCATGTTATTGAAGCTTTCTTGGTCTGTCACGTCGTACACAACGTGCACAAAACAACAAAACCATTCTTTACTTGTCTCGCCAGTATATACTAACAATGCATGTGTCCATCTCATCTTCAGATTTTGTGTCGTTTGAGATTCATTTTGTGTCCATTTACTTCTGCGTTGTATATCTAGTTGTATGGTACTTCATCTGTGGCGTATGTAAACTTCTGCTCTTCAGCTGCTGCTGTTGTAGGATCTTCAAATTTTTTGTATTTAGAAAATACATGGGCTGAAAACTCTCCTTTGATATGTGTCTAACATGAGCTGAAAACTATCTTTCGATTTGTTACTAACACGAGAGAACATGCAGAGGACGACTTGCGACGTTGCAGGCGCAACACCACTTTTTTGCAGATCAAGATCCACCGTCTGAACATGTGAGTGGCTCAAGCTTATCATATTCTTTTAAATTGGTATTAGTTATTCCAACAGGCTCTTCTTCTAAAGCAAAACGTTTTCAAATTTTTTTGGGTATCATTTCTGTATTCCAAATTGATGCTTTAGTGTTTCTTTATAAAGGCAAGTGGGAGAAAGAGTTATTAAATGATCAAATTGGAGAGATGTCACAATTGGCAATGTGAGAACTCCTCAAATTTTGAATATGGTCCTTCAACAACTGATTTGAGTTTTCGAACCATGTTTTTTTTAATAACTTTATCCGGGATGGGATTTCGAAAGGGTTTTGGGATCTCTAATTTACACCAAATTCTTTGCTTAGCAGTGGAGGTTACTGATTTTACTTACTTGTGGTTCTCGATTTTCTTTTTCGGGTCGCAAGAGCAGGAGTAGACTTGATTTTAAACGCATTGTTTTAAGTCGAAGGAATCTGTATCGGATTTATATCCCAATTCAGGTTTATCTGAAGTTAGTTTGGAAATTAGGGCTGCCGTCGTTGTTTTTGAACAAGATGTAGCCGATGGGCGCCATGAATTATGAAACTGATAGCAGTATTTTGTGGTTTTTTTGAGATGGGAGTACTCTGAGATCGTATTCTCGGAACGAAGAATGGGGATAAGCAATCTGGGGATCACAGTCCCTTGAACCGTATTGGATTTAGGATTTGGCAGGTTGTAGTTGGCAGAATTGTGGCAAATCTACTTTAGATGGTGGAGTCATTTGTGAAGTCAGTCAAGGTCTCAACAAGACACCTTCTCTTTGGAATCATTATAGTACTCTTTTTATTAGATCCTCACAAGAGCTTGCTGGTCTTTCAATAATTGAGTAGGAAGAATTCGGTGGTTTCTAAATCTAAGTCGAAGTGTTTCAGCCGTCCTTCAAAGTGAAGAAAGAGTTAGCATGAGATCAACCTTGATTACTAGCGACGTATCTCCCTTTTGAGCTGATTCTAGATGAATTGAATACTGATTTCTATCTGATCTTAAATAAAAAAGAAAAGAAGAAGAAAAAACATCTTATTCAAACATCAGTTGAGTTTACAAATCAACTCTGGTTGCGCCATTTGCAATTGGAGCCCTTAGTGGTGAATTTCATATTACTCCACGGGTTATAATTGGTTGCTTGTTTTTGCTGCAGATAAAACTCTCCGAATTGTTAGCGACAAGCAGAAGATGTAGGAGTAGAGGTTTTCCAGATGGTTGCCATATTCAGAAGCTCATCAAGACACACCCGGTGCTGCCCATGGGGTCCGGGATGACCTAAACCTGTGTGCGGTGGGGTTGTTGGTATGTCATAATTTCTTACTTGAGCAATTTATCTTGAAAGTGGAGGTTTTTCCTTGAGTCCATGACTTCATCCAGCAGCCTTGCAGGGTGTCACGGTCCTTTTTGCAGTGATTGGTTACAAAAGGATTCCTCATCTCGTTCTAGTTTGAACCTCTCTGCATCGGAGTTAGATTTCAAATCACATCGGCATGGGCATTATCTATGAGGAGTTAGCTATCAGCGGCATGAAAGAAGAGTTTCCTAAGACAAGAAGTAATTTGTCAATAATATTCTCTTTACTCATGCAAGCAGAATAATTTGTTCCATTTTTCGAGTGCATTTGCTGTAGATCTCGATTTAGGATACTTCGTTTGTGATGTGTGTGAACTTCCGCTCTTGAGTTGCTATAGAATCTTTAGATTTTGTGTCGTTAGAAAACACACGGGCTGAAAACTCTCTTTCAATTAGTGTTTTCTAAAGTGGTGAGTGACTTAACAAACCACCCTCTAGTGTGCTTTTGACTTGAGATCTAACTTGAAATATTATCACTTTTGCAGTTGCTACCCGCCCCTCTTCCACCTGCCCCTGTAGTTCCAGCAATCAACACGGTCCCCGAGACAGAGGCCACTCAAGCACCAACATCCTCGGATGTCAAGCAAGAACAGGCTTCCAAGCAAGAACAAGGCTCCGCAAAGAGGCTGAAAGTTGAAAGATAACCACGTGAGTGAATGCAACTTTGAAGTAAGAATTCCCTTCCATTCAAACAACTTCACTTCTCACGTCTTTACAAGTAGCTTGCTTTGCATGTAAGCTAGTAGAGAGTTGGATGATGTGTGAAGTTGTCAACTGTGCAAGAACAAGGCTCCGGAATGAGGCTGAAGGTGTGAGGATGCAACTTCAAAGTGAGATATCTATTCCATTTAAAAACTATACTTTTCTGAAAAGTCTTTACAAGAATCTTGCTTCACCTGCATATGTCGTAGTTTGCAGAGTCAGTATTCTTCCGGAATGCACTCAATCGTCATTAAGTGCTTCCAAAGTGAACCACTCCAATTTTGTTCCCATAGAGATCTTTTTATCCTCTCAGATTATCCATAACCACTAAGCTATTGATCACCTAGGTTAGTTCATCTATTCCGTAAAGAGTCTGGTTCCTTCAGGTTTCCGGAACTGACCCATAACGTACCGGAGCTAGTTTCCGGAAGGAATATACAGTGGTTTCCGGAAGTGATTTCCGGAAAACAGGATGGTAGTTTGATTTACCTCTGTTTCTCCTCAGAGTAGCTTCCGGAAGGTTTAAACGAGTGACCGAAAGGCCACTGATCCTATTTTGTGTAAGTGGCCGGATTCCCCACTGCCTTGTGACTTTAAGTGGCTAGACACCTACTGTTCCGGAATTTATAGTGTCCGGACATTCACTCTCCCTATTCTACTTAACCGGTGGTATGGTGTTGCTACTGGGCTTCAACTCTCACGACATCCGGAAGGCCTTCCGGATGCGGTCACACAGAGGTAAGTCCGGATTACAATGACGTTCTGGTAGGATTGTTGTAGTCCTTCGGAGATTTGGATATAGGTTACGTGGGAGGACTCCTTCTAGACTCGCATAGCAGGCTTTTCCTATCGTGGGGGTAAACTCCTGGTAGTGATCGGAATCCGGGTTCACACGGATTCTTCCGTGCCGTAGAAACTACCAGGAACATCTCTGCAATATGTCTCCGCCCCTCTTGGATTTTTCCGGACTAGGTAGGCGACCAGGAACACCGCTGCAATCTCCTCCTGCTCTTCCGGATGCTCTCCTGCTGGAAATCCCAATCGGTTCACTCCTAAGTATCACAAATATCCTTCTCTTCAAAGAAACTTGCACAACATGTATGACAACAACGGACCTTGTACTTTACAATGAAACAAGTTTTGTCACACAAACTAGGTAGCAAATCTAGTGATAGCTCCAAAATATATTCAGCAATATAGAAAACAAGATCTTGAGGTGAGAAAACTCATTAAACTAAGTACTAGTGAATCTACCTGATCCAAGTATTACCTAATCTGCAAGAAATCCGGAAAATCCTATCTAAAAAATCTTATCCCTAAAGGTCCGGGATTTCAAACCTGAGATCCGAAAATTATGGATCTCAGATCCGATTTTTCCGCCGGTCAAAAATTCTGAGTTTCCGGTTTGACGGAGAGGTCGGTAGCCGGGTACAATCTGGAGCCCTATCGTTAATCGCTACGACAAGTCTGATGACCGGAACTAACCAATCTTCTAATAAAACTAATAATCTAACTACGGAGTCTTCTTGTTCCGTCCACTCCGGCGCATCGGAGACGCTCCCACAGTCTGCTTCCTACCACTTACCTTATCCGGAGTGGGATCCGGTACTGGTCCACTTCCGGAAACTGGATCTTCAGCGTCTGGTTGGTCGGTTGCAGCTGCCACCTGCGTTGCCTTCTCCGCTGTGCCGGTGGGAGTCCCTTGTGTTGCCTTGGGGCTGGTGGCAGTATCCGGATGGCCTCGGGACAGGGGAGAGGTCGTCTTCCGGCAACTGGAGGAAGGTGGCAAAAGAGGGATTCGGAAGCTGGGAGGAGAATTCTGAAACAGTGCAGAAAGGAGGTGGGTCTTCCTGACCGTCTCTGGACTGTTGGGAGGCGCCCTGCCACTCTGTGCGGGCGGAGCTGTTTCCGGTATTACCACCGGTTCGTCCATCGGTCCCTTACCTTTCCCGGAGGGTTTTGGTGCCTGCTCTGAAGGTCCGGTTGCCTCCGGGGAAGAGGTAAGGTCGATGGTGGGATTAGGCTCCGCCGGCTTCTCCGGAATGACGGTACTGGCTCCGTTGTTCCCCAGTAGTTGCATTTGTCCCGATGTCTTCTCCATCTTCCGGGCGTGGTCCAAAAGGAACCGGATGATCTGACCCCGGTTCACCTCTCCTCCCTTCTCTAGATACTCGGTGAAGAGAATGCTCCGATTGACAGTGTCAACCGGAAAACTCAGCGCTTCCCGGACCTCACCCAAGGCTTGAGCTGATGCAACCGCTTTGTCTTGTGCTGCCTTCCGGAGTACTTGGGCCTCTTCCAACGCTGCATCCGCCTTTGATAGATCCTGTTGCATCTTCGTCCAGGCTTGGAGAAGGATTCGATGTTGTGCTTCTATCTGCTCCAGCCGGAAATCACTCTCCCCAAGGCTCTTCAGTCGAGGCAGGATTTCCTCCGAGTTTTCAAGCCGGAGCTCCCCCATATTGGTGTATATTAGGGCGGTGCTGTCGTTCAGGTGTTGGTTGATCCGAGTTGCTCTCCATGCGACGTGTTGGAGCAGCTCCATGATGCCCTCCTTGTGCCTCCTGGTGGGGGTCGGAAGATCCGGAGTCGGACATCGCCCAGGCCGCTTCGAAGGCCCCGCTCCACATTCATCTTCACCTTCTGGAGCCGGATCTAGATAGGTGGGTGGGGAGCGCACCGGTGGGGATTCCGGCTACATCGAGCCACTCCTCTTCCGGGTCTGGGGTGTTGGCGCCGGAGCTGTCTCCATTTCTTCATCTTCATCCTCCTGCTCATCAGCCTCAATCCCTCCGTACCTCTGAATGATCAGCAAAGCTTCGTACTCGTCATGCTCCTCCTGTTCAAGCAGCTCATGACGGTGGTAGAGGTGTGTCAGGTAAGCCGGTAGAGGCGACCCTGCCTTCCGGTTCCGGTGGAGGTTCTTGATCAGCCGCTCCACCAAATCTTGCATGAGGGAGGCCCAGTCGACGGTGATCTTCTTCCACATAGCTCCTAAGAATGTCGCTGCCCACTTAAGTACTAAGCGCTTGGATTTCTCTAGGTGAAAAATAGGATTTAAAAATCCTATTACGATCTGGGCCCTTGGGTCACTTAGGTCAGCAATGGAGTATCCTTCCTTCGGATTAGCCGGTCCCCGGAACTCGCCGTCCGTGAGCTCATCCTTCCGCTCCGTCACCTTGATGTCCCCATCAACGAAAGCGTAGGTCAGCTTCCACTCCGCCCGGGTCCACTTCTCCGGGTGTGCTCGTATACTACCGTCATACTCGTTATCGGGAGTGTCTATCAACTCCGTCACGGCCTTCTCGTCGTTAGTTCCCCAGGCTGCAGCTATCACGCAGGAGTACTCCATGATGTCCAGAAAGTGGAACAAGGTATGCAAGTCTTGGTCTGCCATCAGGTACCCCGGTATTACTCTCACAATGGGTGGTCCCCCGGTGGCAGTGCTCTTCACCTTCTCCTGCTTCCCAGCTCGCTCGCCGGCCATGGCGTTCTTCCGACTGTCCTCCGGTCGTACCTGCACGCACTGACCTCACAAGAACTCTCCACTACTGCCGGATGCTTGAAGAGCAACTAGCTTAGAAACCAGTAGAAGGACGAAGATAAAGGGATGGAGAACAGTCTGGAGGAAGAGAAACAGAAAAGGAAGAAGAAGAAGAAAACTGTTTTGGGAAATTCCGTCGGTTGCCCTTTTTATAACGGCCCTAAAGTACGGGATTCTCCAACGGTAATGATGTCACCATCAAAGTTATTTAACGGCTCTGACGTCACTATCGCCATTATGACGGATTCCGTAATGGGTATCTCCCGATTTCTTCTCCCGGTTCTGGGTTCTTCCGGGTTGCTCAGATTATACCCGGAATCAGTTGTGACCGGCCGTCCGGATTACGCACTTTGTTAGACCTTTTAAGGACTTAACCGATCCGGCTTTTATCCTATCTTCTAGTTCCTGATTCCGTACTACATAACTCAATTTTACTTATCTTTTGCCACTAATTTTTTTATTTAAGCCGGATTTTACGGTTAAGTTCCGAAAACTTGTGGGACGACTTCCCACAGCATGCTATGGAGAATTGTGATGAAGTGGATGCACATGAGTCTCATTTGCCACTAAAATCTCCCTCCATGATACTGTAGTCAGTACTTTTTCTCCGAGAAGCTGTTGGTGATCTCAATTGAGTGTTGAATCATTTATGTGGTTGCTCCTCCTTCATTGTTAAATAAAGATTGTGAGGAGATCTGGAATGTCGTAAAACCGTGGCTGAATTTTGTTTGTGCATTATATGGCAAAATTACACTATATTATGGGCACATCTGTAGTAATTGGTATCAATGCCCTAGTCATGACTTTAGTTTATCTTGATCTCTGAATTTCCATGACTATGTTCCATAAGAGTTTCTTGGAGTGTAAGCTCAAGTAGATTTCTTTCATCTCTAAGACATGGCATCATACAACAACAACCAGGACGTCGCTGCGAAGAAGGCCGAGGACACAAAGATGTTCGGCCAGCAGAAGGCCGGTGAGACGCAGCAAGCCACCAAAGTAAAACCCAATTCCGTCATCTCAGGTCGACAGAGTTTTGAGCTCCAGTTAGTAGTATTGCTACGTTGTTGAGCTTTCGAGTTTTCTAGAATTTGGATTTAGCGCATGTGATGTTGTGTATTCGTTGTCCTTTTTGCATGATTCTTTTAGGATGCTGCCGGAGCTACCCAGGACAAAGCCAACGAGGTAGCAGGAGCTGCGAAGGACAAGGCTAACCGGGCCGGGAACGTGGCCGGCAATAAGTGGGAGCAGACGAAGCAGGGCGCTTTGGATGCGACCGGATCTATCCAAGCCAAGACGAACGAGGCGGCGGGAGCGGCCGGGGACAAGGCCAATCGTTGTGGTGTGGAAGATGGTGCCCTAGGACTTGAGGGTGGCACCCATGTGTTGAGCGACGAAGCTGATGGAGCAGGAGGTTCGGGCACTTTTGTTGACTCCTTATGCGCAGTGCAAAACCGTGTTGTGGAGAGGGAGCAGCGGCGGATCCACAAAAGGATTCTGAAGGAGGCGGTCAACAAGAGACGGATTCTTTGAGCTCCTGAGCAAGGTGCAAGGACAGCGGCCAAAGCAGCTGTGACTCTAAACATGTATTTTCAATCATCTAGAAACACCTTAAGTGAAGGCCCGCTTTCGTGGAGTGGCCTGGGATCGGCACCTCACACAGTCGCGTCTGCTTCTGCTTCAGTTGATGACATAGTTGTGCTTTCCATTACTCTGCCACAGAGCAATCCGGCGGTGCGCCTCCTCGAAGTGCCCCCTTCTGAGAAGAACAAGCAAGTGGCAGTCCCAATTTCTATGAAAGCAAAGAAGAAGAAGGCGGGCACAAATTCAAGAAGGTCAACAGCTACAGCTCCGCAACATTTCCAGGTATGTCATGTCTTCTCTACGTGTGTATGTGAACTTGCTCAAGATGTGCATGTGTGAATTCATGCTTGTGGCGTTTGTGCGGATTGTGATTGTGAAGTGCACGTGTGTATGTTGAAGTTGTTATGGTCTGACAATTGTGAATTTAACTTCTTTTGTGTTGGAATGCAAGACGATTCTTATGATGAACTAAGCCAGTCCTCGGACTCCAACTTTGAAAAGACCCCACCACCACGCAAGCGATAGTCTCGCCAATATGATAGAAACTGCCGCTACCATTGCAAATGGGCGGCATGGTTTCCATGGGCGGAAGGAGTTGTAGAAGATGGTTACCACTTTGTGCAGTGCATTATATGTACAACAATTGACGGCCGGCCAAAATTGCTAGCGGCAAAGACGGACACCCTCATCAAACATGAGGGTCACTGTTAGGTACTCTCATACATCCATATGTTTTTTTCACTCTCTTGTGAAAGATATTCTAATATGCTTCATATTCTGCGCTCGCTCAAAAGGAGGATTTGTCCAAGGGATTGAAAAAAGGGGACAACTTCCTTGCAAAGGACTGTCATCATCAAAAGAACTCCCTTCTATTTGCAAAGAGGCAACTTGAGACAATCTCACAGCAGGTGAACAACATCAATGGATCCGCGTGGCGGAGGAAAACAATTCAGTTTGCAACCCTCTTTCAAGTTCTACAGGCGGGGAGGCCCATGCCAGACTTTCAAGAGAGGGAGGCTTTATACAACTATTTGGAGTTTCCAAATATCCCTAGGATGCATTGAACCCACACTTCACGCTGGTGCATGGCGAAGTCGATGTTTGATGTGCTAGGTTTGTTGATGCATCATTTCTTAATGTTTAGGAATGAATTTTCTTCATTGTTACTGCTAATTCTCTCATGTTGTTAATGTTGTCCATGAGTTTAGGTCGTTGAATATGGTTTCCATATTTGTTATTTGCAATGGTGTGACGTAAAAATGTTTTTCTGTTTTATTTTATGGAGTGGGGGAAGAGGCTGTGGCTGCATGGGGTGGCTCAAATTTGATGGATTTACTTGGTCTTTTATATGGGTTGGAGTAAAGGGGAGGTTGAAAATTGCAAGAGTGTGGGGAGTATACTTTGGCAGGGTCTATGCATGTTGGAAATGGGTGCTATTGCCACTTGGGACAAAGCTGGAACTGTTGGTTGGGTGGTCGACTTCAATGTGCACAATGTTCATCCTCCATGTTTTCTAATGTATTGTGAATGTGTTTGCAGTTGAAAGGGCATGTCAAGGACAAAGTCAGTGCTGCTAACTTTGTTGCTCTTAGTTGCAATCAGGTAACTGCAAATGACACCACCTCATGGATGTCAATTCATGCATATGTGATGCAAAATTGGCAACGCATCCCGCTATTGCTGAAGGTCCACAAAGTTGTGGATGGGACAAAGGTAGAGGACCTTACTGCCGTTCTGGATAACGTCCTAAAGGAGCATGGGGGTTTGAGTACTGTACAAATTGAGCGCCGTTTGGTAACCTTCGGGGCTGATGGTGCAGCGGTGATGCAGGGGAAGATTAGTGGAGTATGCACTCAACTTCGGGAGGCATCTGCGCCGTTTGCACAATCTGTGCACTGCTTTGCACATAGGTGCAACCTTGCCTTCAAGAGTCTAAGGCAGTTGAAGGTAATAGAAGCTATTGAGAAGCTGCTAGCTTCCACTTACTTGTATTTTAGCAAGAACCCAATGTGAGCCAAATAAACCACCCCCTAATGGGTGGCTTATCTTGAACACAAGACCCTAAGTGTGGGATGCAACCCCTTGTTCAAACATCCTTCAACCATTCATACAAGCACGGTGACCCAAGGTGTGGTCACTCAAGAAGGTTCGTTAATGATTAGTGTTGTGATGGCTAGATTCAGCCTTAAATCAAACCCAACTTTTAAACAAACATAAGTTCCACCTCAAAGCTCCGTTTTCAACGTTTTAAAGCTCAATTAGGTTCAATTCCACCTTGTGAACTTGATTAGAACCTCAACAACCAATTCCAGAATTAAGTGCGACCCTGACGGCAGTGGCCAGCAGGCAGGCTTCTTCTTATTATCCCCAAAGTTTAATTCTTCATTATCTTCGTGGTTATGACTCCGTTTTCTATGTTTGTTTTTTGTATTCTTATTAGTTTTTCTTGCTTAACACGATGGCAGCCTTCAATTAACCGTTTGACTCAATCCTGGACCCACAGCCAACGACCAGCAGTGTACACTTAACATATGCGTTTATTCAAGATCATGCACCACACATTCACGTGTACACCTCATACATTTGCACAAGTGATCCTATTCAAAACTTACACCATGCATGAGCCTCCAGCTGCGTTCACTTACTAATGATGATTAAACCGATTGTTGGGTTGAACATATAACAAACCCTAATCCTAGTAAAAAATTGGCGGCGCTTCCGCGTGATTTTTGTATTTAGAAAATTAGGGTTCCTATCATGCACGAGGAATTGTTCACTAGTCCAAGGGAGAGGAGAGGCTCCCTAATTTAGTTCGGTTCACCCTCCGTCCTTAGCCGTCGAACTTCAGCTCCAGCTCGTGTGATCTTCACCCTCTTGTTCGCCGTGCTTGCTCCAGCTCTTGTGATCTTGCTCGTGATTCGGCCTTCTTGTGCTCAGCTCCAGCTCTCGTGATCTTGCTCGTGATTCGGCATTCTTGTTCGTCGTGCTTACTCTAGCTCGTGATCTTCACCCTCTTGTTCGTCGTGCTTGCTCTAGCTCTTGTGATCTTGCTCGTGATTCGGCCTTCTTGTGCTCAGCTCCAGCTCTCGTGATCTTCACCCTGTTGTTTGTCGTGCTTGCTCCAGCTCTTGTGATCTTGCTCGTGATTCGGCCTTGTTGTGCTCAGCTCCAGCTTGTGTGATCTTCACTCTGTTGTTCGTCGTGCTCAGTTCCAGCTTGTGTGATCTTGCTCGTGATTCGGCCTTCTTGTGCTTGCTCCAGCTCGTGTGATCTTGCTCGTGGTTCGGCCTTGTTGTGCTTACTCCAGCTCTCGTGATCCTGCTCGTGATTTGGCGTTCTTGTTCGTCGTGCTTACTCCTGCTCGTGATCTTCACCCTCTTGTTCGTCGTGCTTGCTCCGGCTCTTGCGATCTTGCTCGTGATTTGGCCTTCTTGTGCTCAGCTCCAGCTCTCGTGATCTTCAACCTGTTGTTCGTCGTGCTTGTTCTAGCTCTTTTGATCTTGCTCGTGATTCGGCGTTCTTGTGTTTACTCCAGCTCGTGTGATCTTGCTCGTGATTCTACCTTCTTGTGCTTACTGTTGCTCTCGTGATCCTACTCGTGATTCGGCGTTCTTGTGCTTGCTCCAGCTCTCGTGATCTTGCTCGTGATTTGGCGTTCTTGTGCTTGCTCCAGCTCTCGTGATCTTGCTCGTGATTCGGCGTTCTTGATCGTCGCTCGGCTTTGCTCTCGCTCTAGTGATTCAGCCTGTGCTCCTAACCTAATTTTTCTCCTGTTCGTGGCCGGGGCTTCCGGCTCTCTCTCAATTCCTCAATCTCTCTCCCTGTTCTCTCTTCTTACCAAATTCCTTGCATACTACCGAATGAGCCTCTCCAGGGGGTAACCCCCCCAAGCCTTTGTTCTCCTTGCTTTCCCAAGGATGTTCCCCACCGCCTTTTCCACCTTCCATTAATGACTTTCCTATTAAAACAACTATTAACCTATGACTACCTATCTCCGTGCCACCCTTGCATTTAACAAAAGTGGGTGTCCCACTAACCAAGGAATATCTAAATCTCCTACTTTAATTTCATGCCACATGGGGTGTGCATGATCTCCAATAAGTGAGCTATTAAGCTAATTCCAAGGATGCTAAATCTAATTAATCTACCTAGATTGAATTCCCCTTGCTTGGGGTAATTCCTAATTTTACTTAGTGTTGGTGAGGAGTTTGCCCCAGCCTTTTGGACCTTTCTAACTACTTTTTTAAGGGCTTTTAAGCCTCTTTCTTTCTTCCACCTTTTCTCATTTTTTTCCTTTCTAATTATTTTTTGGTTAACTTCATAAAATTCTTGGTTGCCACAATGTGGCTCCTAATTAAAGGATTAGTGCATGGAAAGGCTATTGAGCCATCTTGATCAAAAACCTTGAACTAACCAATGGGATAACCCATTTCCACTACTTTGTTAACCTTAATGGACACAATGTGTGGTTCATTCGTCACCGTGAGCCGTTTCTGCGGCTCACACATGGCGGCCATCTGGGACAACTCGAAGAGGCAGAGAACTCAGCTCTTGCTCATGGGCGCACGGTCAAGTCCTATCTCTTCGTGTTCGAAGGACCGATGGTTGCCACCAAAATTAGGAGGTCTTATCGTGAAGGTTGTGAAGAAATCATACCTTGTACTCTTTGCATCGGTTGCCCGACGTTCGGGTGGGGAAATCCTTGCCGTTAAGGGTTTGAAGTTGAACGGAGTTGTTGGGGAAGACCTGTTTCACGAGATATGGCCTCAACCACAAGGCATTGAACTTGCCAAGGAAATCCAGTCTCCTCGCATCTCGGAGGAGGACTAGCATGCCCGGTTGTAATGACCGGGCCTTGTTTCGTTTGTCCAAGGCGGTCTTCCTTCGACGATGGATGGCCTCCATGTTCTGGGCGCTCCATCGGCGCATCTCATCGAGCTCCTCCAACCGTTCTAACCGATCGGCTAAGGACGTGGCCATGGACCATCGTTCGGACACGGCCACTTGCAGAGAAGGAATCTCGAACTCTATTGGCAAAATGGCTTCAATGCTATACACCAACGATAAGGGAGTAGCATAGGTGGTTACCTTGAAGGTGGTTCCGTAAGCCCATAATGCGGTGGGGAGCTTCGCGTCCCAATCCCTCTTGGAATCGGTGACCGTCTTCCTCAAAATATTCACGAGGGTTTGGTTGACCCGTTCGGTGTGACCATTGGTTTGAGGGTGGTAAGGGGTGGTCTTACGATGGTTGATCTTGAACCACGTGGTCATGGCTTCGATCATCTCGTTCAAAAAATGTTTCCCCTTATCACTAATAAGGATTTTGGGACAACCAAACCTGGTAATGATTTGTTCGAACAAAAACTTGGCCGCATAATTAGCATCATTGGTTTTCACGGCTCGAGCCTCGGCCCACTTGGTGAGATATTCGGTTGCTACCACAATGTGCTTCATTCCACTAGAAGAGCTAGGGTGCACCCCCCCACGTAGTCAATACCCCATTTCTCGAATGGGACCAAGGGCAAGGATACGAGTAGTGGCATGCTCATTCGAAGGTCATTTCGGGCATACCGTTGACAAGCGTTGCATCGCTTGGTGTACTCATGGGCGTCTTGGAACAATGTGGGCCAATAGTAACCCGCGCGTAGGACGTTTTGGGCCGTCAAGGTCCCAGAGAAGTGCCCTCCACACGCACTATCATGGCAGGCTGATAGGATTGTGGGGATTTCCATAGACATCACACAGCGACGTAGCATGATGTCAACCCCACGACGGTAAAATTTGCCCCCTACTATGGTAAAGTGGCGGCTGTGGAGGCAAACCTTCCTACGCTCGTTTTTGGACAATGAGTCCGGTAGAAGGTGGATGGTAAGAAATTCGGCCACCAAATTGTACCATGAAGGAATGGAGGATACTTTAAACAAGTCTTCATCTATCAAGGCCTCACCAATGGGGACTACACCGGTTTCCTCTAAGAGGCGTGAGAGGTGATCCGCTTGAAGGTACATCCGTCCCGGGCGGTATTCAAACGCGTAGTCAAACTCCTCTAAAAGTAAGACCCACCTTACTAAATGACCACTCAAGTCTGCCTTGTTGACAAGGTACTTGATGGCCATGTGATCCACGTAGAACACTACGGGGTTGAATAACAAGTAGTCGCGGAATTTTTTGACCGAAAAGACCATTGCCAAGCGGGGTTTAATTGCCAAGGTATAGTTCTTTTCGGCGGGGTTTAATTGCCTACTTGCGAAGGCAATGGGGTGGTCCTTGCCATTAAGGCCCACCAGTTGCCACAATGTGCTCCCTACAGCCACCGCCGAGGCATCGCAAAAGATGTGGAAATGCAACTCCCAATTTGGGGGCCTCAAAACCGGGTAGGTGGTTAATTTCTTCTTCAAAACTTCGAAGGCTTCTTGGCAACTTGGGGTCCATTCAAACCTCATGCTCTTTTGGATGAGCCTAGTGATAGGCATGGCCTTCGTGGCATAGTCATGGAAAACCTCCCTATACCACCCTATGTGTCCTAGGGTTTTTTGTATCTCTTTGACGTTTGTGGAAGGGTTTAACTCCACTATGACCTTCACCTTGTCGGGATCCGGCTCTCTACCGTCCTTAGAGACCACGAATCCTAGAAAGACCCCCTTTTCTACGGCGAGGAAGATCTTCGTGGGGTTGAGAGTGTGAGCCAAATAAACCGCCCCCTAATGGGGTGGCTTATCTTGAACACAAGGCCCTACATATGGGATGCAGCCCCTTGTGCAAACATACTTTAACCATTCATACAAGCATGATGACCCAAGGCGTGGTCACTTAAGAGGGTTCGTTAATAATTAGTGATGTGATGGCTGAATTGAGCCTTAGGTTGAATCCAACCTTTAGACAAGCGTAAATTCCGCCTCAAAGCTTTGTTTCCAATGTTTTAAAGCTCCATTAGGTTCAATTTTGCCTTGTGAACTTGATTAGCACCTTAACCACCAATTCCAGGCCCAAGTGCGACCCTAACAGCAGCAACCAACAGACAGGCTCCTCTTTTTGTGTTAAAAGTTTAATTCTTCATTATCTTCGTGATTATGACTCCGTTTTTTACGTTTGTTTTTTGTATTCTTATTAGTTTTTCTTGCTTACCACGATGGCAGCCTTCAATTGATCATTTGACTCGACCCTGGACCTCCCAGCCAGCGACCAGCAGTGCACCTTCAACATATGACTTTATTCAAGATCATGCACTACATTCCTATGCATGTATCACATTCATTCACACAAGAATCCACCCCAGCCTTACTAAGAGTGAGCCTCCAGCTGTGTTCACTTACTAATGGCGCTCTAATTGGTTATTTAGTTGAATATATAGCAAACCCTAATTCTACCGAAAAATTGGCAGCGCTTCTGCGTGGTTTTTGTATTTAGAAAATTAGGGTTCAAGTCATACACATGGAATTGAAGAGGTTCGAGGGAGAAAAGAAAAGGGGCTCCCTGATTTAATTCGGTTCACCCTCCATCCTTAGCCTTCGACTTGCTTGGTCAGCTCGTGATCTTGCTCCTCTTGTTCAGCTCGTGATCTTGCTCCTCTTGTTCAGCTCGTGATCTTGCTCCTCTTGTTGGTGCTCTTCACTCCGCAGCCCGTATCTTCGTCGTCACAGCTCCGATCCGCGCGTTCTTGAGCTTGTTGGAAAGCCAACGTTCTAATCTATCTACTCCTAAAATCTTAGCTTGATTGGACAAGAACTCCGCTACTGACGAGGGAAAACCTGAGGCCGTATGAGATCCGCCACCGATCCTCCAGCTGGTCGTCCTCACTCCGCCGCTCGTATCTTCGTCGTCACAGCTCCGATCCGCGTGTTCTTGAGCTTGTTGGAAAGCCAACGTTTTAATCTATCTACTCCTAAAATCTTAGCCCGATTGGACAAGAACTCCGCTACTGACAAGGGAAAACCTGAGGCCATACGAGATCCGCCACCGATCCTCCAGCTGGTCGTCCTCACTCCGCCGCCCGTATCTTCGTCGTCACAGCTCCGATCCGCGTGTTCTTGAGCTTGTTGGAAAGCCAACGTTCTAGTCTATCCACTCTTCTATTTTTGCAACGATTGAATCACATTCCAGCCCACAGGAGGGGGAAATCTGAACCCTACCTCTCTCTCTCCTTCCACACACCTCTCTCGGTTTCCTAGCTTCTACCACACACCTCTCTCACTCCTACCTCCCACCCTTCGAATGAGCGCCCTCCAAGGAAGTAACCCCAAGGCCCTTGCTCCCTTCTTTGTTCCCAAGGTCGTTCCCTTCGTCGTTCACAGCCGCCATTTTGGGTGGGCACATTAATGGTCACACTAAACAATAGTAACTAAAAAACTAATAAATCACTAGCCACCCTTGCATTCAACACAAGTGGGTGTCCCACTAACCAAGGAATATCTAAATCTAAACTTTGACTCCATGCCACATGTGTGTGCATGATCTCAATAAGTGAGCTATTAGCTAATTTTCAAAAGTGCAAAAATCTAATTTAACCTACCTAAATTGAATTCCCCTTGCTTGGGGTAATTCCTAATTTACTTAGTGATTGATGATGATTCTTTTCCACTTCTCTTGGACCCTTTTGACTATTTTTTTTAAGGGCTTTTAACGCCCCATTCTTTTTTTCTTTTCTCCTCACCATCCTCCTTCTTCTTCTCCCATTTTTTTGGTTTCGTGATTTCTTCATCGTGACCGAATATGGTCTACAACTCGATAGGAGGTAAATTCTTCTCCACCACTACTCATTTTAATTCTTTTCTAATTTTCTTTTGTCTTTTTTCCCTTCTCTCTTTGCTTTTCTTTTCTGGTTTATTCCCCTTTTTTTTTTCTTCCTTTTTCGCTAACTACATAAATTCTGCGATTGCCCATAAATGGCTCCTCTTTTAGTGAGGGGAAAGGCCACTTGGCCATTTTAATCAAAAAACCACGAGCTAGTCCATGGGATAACCCATTTTCACCACTCATTAGCTTTAATGGACCCGACGTGAGGTCCATTCATCACCGTGAGCCGTTTTTGCGGCTCAGAGAGAGCGATGCCGGTGCGCCTACATCGCTCAAAGCTTTGCCTCACACATGCTAGGTGCTTGTCCTTCGTGGACTGGATGCTAAAATCATCAATGAACACCGTCATTGATTTGTGCAAGAGGTCTGAAAAGGCATAGGTCATGGCCCTCTGGAATGCGGAAGGGGCATTGCAAAGCCCAAAAGGCATGACCAAATAAATGAATGTACCCCACGGGGTAGTGAAGGTGGTCTTGTGATTGTCCTCGAGGGCAATGGAGATTTGATTGTAGCCCGAGTAGCCATCCATAAACGTGTAAAGCTCATGACCTCCTACCTCCTCTAAATTGGTGTTGATAAATGGCAAGGGGAAGTGGTCCATTTGGATGTGGTGGTTGAGTTTCCTATAGTCAATGTACACCCGTAGCTTCCCATTTTTCTTTTTAACTAAGACCATGGGGGAGACCCAATCGGATATCTCCACGGGTTTAATGAAACCCGCCTGGAGTAGTTTTCCAACTCTACCTTGACAATGAGCTGTAGGTTGGGATTCATGCGCCGCTCTTTTTGTCTGATGGGAGTAGTGCCTGGGAGAAGGGGAATGTGATGTTGTGCCACCGCTGGGGAAATACCCTTGAGGTCTTTGTATGACCATGCAAAAATGTCCCGAAACTTGACCACTAGTGACTTGTACTTCACCATCTCTTCCTCGGTCAATCCAACACCCACCTTTATACTACGCTCTTCTTCCTCCTCATGAGAGACTACCATCAACTCCCAATCATCGTGATGTATGTGTGGTTGTTGAGTAGGTCCCTTATACTAGTCATTTGGAACTTGGGGGTACGTTGCCCCCGAACCGCTAGCTAGAATACCGGTGGATGTCCTCTTAAAGTAGAGAGATGGGTTGAGAGGGCCCTCATCGATTAACACCTCCAACTCCATCCCTTGTGTGCCATCGATATCCACTCCGAACACTGCTGCGGGTTCTAGGTCATCCAGGATGGGAACCAAGCCCACATCCATCTTGGTTTCCACTTCAATCATCTCACTATCCACAAAATGCACGGACATATCTTCATCTGCGCTTGAGGTGGGGTGTTCTCTCAACCACTCTACAAATTCACGGCTAGGGACCCACTCATAAAGACCCGGTCCCATGCTCGTGAATGGCATCACGTGGGCCTTCGAGGGTTGGGCTCGATCCACCGCCTTGTGGGGCGCAAACCTCACTTTTTTGGGAGGCTCTTTTGTTAGAACCTCTTGTGATTCATCCTCCGCTGAGCCCGTGCAATCGTGGCATAATCCTAGCCTACTTGGTTGGATTTGGACCGTAGTAGGGTTTTGGGGTGGACCATAGGTGATGTTTGGGTTCGGTCCTCCCCATTCTACCGTGGCATTGGCAATTCGCAACCAAGGCCTACCTAGTAGCAAGGGATATGCCTCCTTCTGGAGTGCATTCAAATGACTTGGAAGGTGAGGGAATACTCTACCCCCCCCCGTGGTCACTTTACAACCACTTATTTGGCCTAACGGGGCCTCCAAGCTTTGATTAGCCATGTTGATGATGGACGGTGAAGGTGCCGTGATGTCTAGGCCTAGCTTCTCCATGGTTGAGAGGGGCATAATGTTCAAACCACTACCACCGTCCACTAGTACATTGGGTACCACCTTGTCCACAATTGAAACCTCGATTTGAACCGCCTTGACCTCGATATTGGGGTGTGCAGATTTAACAGGAGCTGCCTACCTAACCCTTGCCTTAGGCCTTCGCTTCACTAGGGTGCATGACCTAAGGACCTTCCTCATGGGTGGTAATACCTCTAATAGTTGGGCTATGGTGATGTCCGCCTTGAGGCGACTCAAATCCGCCCATAAATTATAAGGCCTTTCTCCCACGTGTTCCTCGACATGCGGAAATGTGTTTACCTTGGGACTAGGGGCTGGTGGACCCTCCCATGGTCCTTGGGGGGTGGACAAGGGTGTTCGAGACCTAGGTGTCTCATGGGAGGACCTTAAGTTGGCTCGTTTAGTGCCTTCCACCACCTCCTTGGTGGTATCATTTAGGTCAGAGAAGTGAGGTGAATCCTCCTCTGAGGTCTCACCTTCCTCAGGTATGGGTGGAGGGGGACTTGAGTACCTAGGCTCCCGTCGGTTAGACCGAGTCTGGACTGCCAATGCTGATATCTCACAAGTTTTTGCTTCCTTGTTTGTGCTCACCTCGTGGAAAACCACATTGAGCTCAATGAGGGAAGGGCTGTGGGCGGACACGATTTCACTTGACATGGTGGCATAGCTCACATCTTGTGGGCCTTGGTTTTGGTTGCCCTCGGGGTTTTGTCCTTGGTTTTGTTGGCCCCCGTGGTTTTGTCCTTGGCTAATAGGGATGTAACCGGCCTTGATATTAACCCCCATTGGAGGAGTCTGATTTTGGCGATTATTGTTGTAGTCGTAGTAGAGACCAGGCGGCCTAAGGGTATTATCGGAGGTGGGGTTACGTGCACCTCTCAAATGGTCTTGGGCTTGTTGAGGGTAGTTCCCTGGTGGAAAGAGCATGGGAATTACCTTGTCCGGTCTACGACATACTTGGGTAGGATGATTACCTCCACAGTACCACATACTACTCCACTTTCGACCCAACATTGCCCCGGTGCATGTCTCTTGCCACACGTGTGATGGATTTCATATCGTGGTCTTAGAGGTCCCCCATAACCTTGGCTTGGAGATGCATAGCCTTGCGGTACGTAGGTAGTTACTGCCGGCGGTTGGTTCCTATGGGGAGGCACATACGGAGGTTGAGTGGCTTGGTGTTGGGGTGCTGCCACTGGAGTGGTGCAAAATGGGCTGGTGTGGCCTGGTTGACCACATTGAGTACACCATAGGTCCAAAGCATGTCTACCGGACTCTATGGGTGGAGGTGTGGGGTTAGGGACTTGGTTCTTAATCAACAAGGCCATTTGGTCTTGCATGGCCTTCATTTGTTGAGTTAATTGATCCTGGAAGCCTTGTTGGCCTTGGAGGATTTCGTTCTTCATTTCCTCCTTCCATGTGCCCCGCTGTCTTTCATAGGTGAGCTCATGAAGAGCTACAGGTGGCCTAACGTCCAAGGATGGAGCATAGTAGTTCCATGTAGAAACTTGTGCACCCGTGGATCCTTGGTTAGGTTCTAAGACTGGTCCCTTGGATGGGTATGAAATTAGGAATATGGTGATCTTCCTTTCTCCACATGCGCTCTTGGTCTCGATCAACTTGCTCTATTAGCCTAACTTGTGCCTTGGCCTCGTCTAACGATGCAGGGCGGACCTTCAAAATCTCCCTTATGGTTCCCTCATTGTTGAACCCTTGGATAAAGAATTGGGTTAAGGTATCATTGGTGAGGAGGTTTCCCACGAATCTTGTAACCACCAGGTCGAATCTCCTAATGTATGTCGTGATATCCTCCCCTGGATCTTGGCGTAGCGCGGCTAGGGCTGTGAGGGCATTACTTTGACCGACTTCGGGTCTAAAGTGCTCCAAAAAGGCCCTCATGAGGCTATTCCAATCCTGAAAGGTGTTGGGGGGTGGTTCCTATACCACTCGTAAGCGGCATCCTTCAAGGTACACGAGAACCACACTAGGAAATACCCAGTGTTGGTGATGAGGCAAGTAGTGAGGAGCTCTAGAAACCGTTCCATGTGTGCGAAGGGGTCTTCATCCTTGGTTCCTCTAAATGTTGGCAAGTTGGGTGGCATAGGCGCCGCTTGCAAGACCTCGGGTACTACGGTTGGTAAACCCCTTGGCTGAACCAAGGGGTTGATGGGAGGCTGTTGCAGTTTGTAGAGACAGTATTTTTTCGGAAAGCTCCTAATCGTCCCTAAGAGCTTTCCAAAGTAACCGCTCCGGTTTCGTTCCCACAGAGACCTAAATATCTTCTCTCCAATACTCCGGATTACTAAGTTTAACAAAGCAATTCGGTTACGAGTTAGCTATAGTCTTTTTTTACTAAGGTTAGATCCGGATTCTTCCGGAATCCGGATTTCTACAAGGTTTCCGGAGGGTAGGTTCCGGAAATCAGGAGGGTAGTTTGATTTTCTTTGTTCCTCCTCAGAGAGTCTCCTGGAGTTTTTAAGCGAGTGGCCGAATTCCACTGACCATGTTTTGTGTAAGTGGCTGGGTTTCCCACTGCCCTGTGATTTAAAGTGGCTAGGCACCCACCGTCTGGAACTTATAGTGACCGAACACCACTTTCCCTACTATGCTAACTAGTAATTTGATTGCTGCTGCCGGACGTCGGCTCTCACGACATCCGGAAGGCCTTCCGGATGCGGTCACATAAGGAATTATCCGGACTACAACGGCATTCTTGCGGATATGGTTGCAACTTTCCGATACAGAGTCTCACTATTCACTATGGTTATTCTGTCTAGATATGGGTACCAGGCTTTTTCCTATCTTAGGGGAGAACTCCGGCCGGGGCCAGAATTTAGTTTAGCACGGTTACTTCCGTGAACTAGAGATTACCAGGAACACCTCTGCAGTTCATCTCCTCCCCTCCTGGCTACTTCCGGACCCTAGAGACTACCAGGAACACCTCTGCAATAGTTCTCTCCAGCTCTCCCATGCGATCTCTTGATATCGATCTTAACAGCTTCCCCCTCCAGCAAAACAGTGGACTTTTCCTACTCCGGAAAGAATTTCTCACACAACCCTACCCCCAAGAATGGATCCGTCACTCACAAGTTCCATACACCACAATCAACACAAGGTAACAAGTCTAGTGTAATTGATAGCGTATATTTCCGAGTGAGAAGAACAAGATGCAGGTTTTCCCAAAAACCTCCTGCTAATTACTCTCTGAATTCCCTAAATTCAGATTTCCTTCTACCTATGCCACGAGAAATCCGCTAGATCTTATCTATAAGATCCGAGAAATCCGGAAAAGTTCTAGATCGGATCTCAGATCCTAAAATCTCGGAACAGTTCCAGCTTCCGGAATTTCTATTCTAACTACAAAAACTGACTATTGATTCCGGTCAGCAGCCGGATACACTTGGGGCCCCATCGTTAATCGTTGCGGATCCGGACTCTAATCCAGAGAAAAAGAAAGAATAGAACAGAGGTTCTAACTATTCCTAAGTGGAAGCTCCTGGGCCCCTATTTCTACCACTCCGGCGGGACGGGGAGATCTCCACCGGAACGCGCGTCTTACCCTTTGCCTTCTTTGAAGCCGCCGGTGAAACGTTAGTCTTCCTGTTGGACGGACCGGCTGGTGGGGGAACAGCCACCAACGGAGTACTGGCGTCCGGCGGTGGAGGGGGCTGGGCCGGAAATCCTTCTGGAAGCGGGGGTGCTGGGGTACCCGCCGCGGAAGCTGACCCGGTCTCCTCGACCAAGTCCCTGTAGCTTCCGGACGGACTCCTGGCTCCGGATGCCAACCTCCGTGACACAGACCTTTGAGGAGCTGGAAGGCCGCCCTCTATCGGAGGATCTGGAAGCCGCATAGTGGGTGGCGTCAGGAGATCCGGAAGCGTCTTCAGGATCTCGCTGGTACTCGGATTAGGGGGCACAATCCCCTCCGTCGATGTCCGTGGCGGAGTGTCCAGGGACTCCGGATTTGCGGAGGTTCCCGACCCTGAGGTGGTCTTGGTCGGTGGTTCCGGAGTGGCTGCTGTTCGAATTGTGGTCGGCGTGCCTTCCGGTCCAGGTGCCGCTGGTTCTTCCGGAAATTCGACGACAATGTTGTCGACCAGCAGCTTCATCTGCTCCCAAGTCCTTCCCATCTTGTCAGCCTGCTCAAGGAGGAACCGGATGATGTTGGCCCGGGTGACCTACTCCTTCTTCTCCACCAGCTCAGTGAAGAGCCGGCTTCGGTTGACCACGTCGACCGGAATGTCCAGGGAGGCCTGGACTTCCAGTAAAGCCGCTGCGGAAGCGTTGGCCTTTTCCTCGGCCAGTTTCCGGGCCGTCACTGCCACAACTGCCTCCGCTAGGTACTGCTTCATCTTCTTCTCCATATCATTACTTGCCTTGTACAGAGAAGCGATCAGGGTGTGCAGCGCCTTTGTGCCCACCTCCCGGCTCCGGAGTTCCTCCACCCTGTTGATGGCGTCCTCCAGCCGTTCGACGCCCAGACTCCGGAAGATTTGCTCCACGCTACTGGTAATGATGTAGTTGGTCTCCTTGAGGAGCCCAACCCTCCAGCCAATGTCGCGGGTGAGCTCATCCATCAGCTTGAGCTGACCCTTGGAGTCGTCCCGGTCCACCTTCCTCTTCTTCCGGCTGGTCCCTTCTGAGGGTCCAGACTCGTCTTCTCCGGACGATGCAGAGGAGCTACGGATACCCGGACTCTCCGTCGCGGGTTCCTTCCCCCGAGGTCTCTTTAGGGCCTTCCGGCCCTCCAGAGTGCTGGTGGTGGCTGCTTCTGGCACTGGCTCCCCCTCTCCGGATTCCTCCTCTTCAGACTCGTCCCCTCCGTACTTCTAGAAGTTGAGGACGATGTCGTACTTTCGGACTTCTGCCGCAGTGAGTTGCTGGTGGTGCGCATAGAGGTGCACCACATAGGAGGCCAAGGGAGTTGCCGTCTTCTTCACCCTCTAGAGGTAGGCTACTAGACGGTTGATCATGTCCGTCATGAGCGTTCCCCAGTCGACGACTATCTTCTTCCGGAGTGCCCCGAAGAAGGTGCAGGCCCACTTCGCCACCACCTGCTTTGGCTTTTCCAGATGGAAGATAGGGTTTAAAAACCTTAGAACGAGTTGGGCGTCCAGATGCCGAAGGTCCTGCATGTTGTAGCCTTCCTTCGGGTCCGCCGGACTTGCGAATTCGTCTACCAGGAATTCGTCTCGTCCTTCCACCACTTTGGTGCGTCCGCCCCGGAAGTCGTACGCCAGGGACCATTCTGGAACTCCCTAGTTTTCCGGATGGGCTCTCGGTAACCTTCTGGGCAGATGGTGCAGCGGTGATGCAGGGGAAGATTAGTGGAGTATGCACTCAACTTCGGGAGGCATCTGCGCCGTTTGCACAATCTGTGCACTGCTTTGCACATAGGTGCAACCTTGCCTTCAAGAGTCTAAGGCAGTTGAAGGTAATAGAAGCTATTGAGAAGCTGCTAGCTTCCACTTACTTGTATTTTAGCAAGAACCCAATGTGAGCCAAATAAACCACCCCCTAATGGGTGGCTTATCTTGAACACAAGACCCTAAGTGTGGGATGCAACCCCTTGTTCAAACATCCTTCAACCATTCATACAAGCACGGTGACCCAAGGTGTGGTCACTCAAGAAGGTTCGTTAATGATTAGTGTTGTGATGGCTAGATTCAGCCTTAAATCAAACCCAACTTTTAAACAAACATAAGTTCCACCTCAAAGCTCCGTTTTCAACGTTTTAAAGCTCAATTAGGTTCAATTCCACCTTGTGAACTTGATTAGAACCTCAACAACCAATTCCAGAATTAAGTGCGACCCTGACGGCAGTGGCCAGCAGGCAGGCTTCTTCTTATTATCCCCAAAGTTTAATTCTTCATTATCTTCGTGGTTATGACTCCGTTTTCTATGTTTGTTTTTTGTATTCTTATTAGTTTTTCTTGCTTAACACGATGGCAGCCTTCAATTAACCGTTTGACTCAATCCTGGACCCACAGCCAACGACCAGCAGTGTACACTTAACATATGCGTTTATTCAAGATCATGCACCACACATTCACGTGTACACCTCATACATTTGCACAAGTGATCCTATTCAAAACTTACACCATGCATGAGCCTCCAGCTGCGTTCACTTACTAATGATGATTAAACCGATTGTTGGGTTGAACATATAACAAACCCTAATCCTAGTAAAAAATTGGCGGCGCTTCCGCGTGATTTTTGTATTTAGAAAATTAGGGTTCCTATCATGCACGAGGAATTGTTCACTAGTCCAAGGGAGAGGAGAGGCTCCCTAATTTAGTTCGGTTCACCCTCCGTCCTTAGCCGTCGAACTTCAGCTCCAGCTCGTGTGATCTTCACCCTCTTGTTCGCCGTGCTTGCTCCAGCTCTTGTGATCTTGCTCGTGATTCGGCCTTCTTGTGCTCAGCTCCAGCTCTCGTGATCTTGCTCGTGATTCGGCATTCTTGTTCGTCGTGCTTACTCTAGCTCGTGATCTTCACCCTCTTGTTCGTCGTGCTTGCTCTAGCTCTTGTGATCTTGCTCGTGATTCGGCCTTCTTGTGCTCAGCTCCAGCTCTCGTGATCTTCACCCTGTTGTTTGTCGTGCTTGCTCCAGCTCTTGTGATCTTGCTCGTGATTCGGCCTTGTTGTGCTCAGCTCCAGCTTGTGTGATCTTCACTCTGTTGTTCGTCGTGCTCAGTTCCAGCTTGTGTGATCTTGCTCGTGATTCGGCCTTCTTGTGCTTGCTCCAGCTCGTGTGATCTTGCTCGTGGTTCGGCCTTGTTGTGCTTACTCCAGCTCTCGTGATCCTGCTCATGATTCGGCGTTCTTGTTCGTTGTGCTTACTCCTGCTCGTGATCTTCACCCTCTTTGTGGGAAGTCGTTCCACAAGTTTCCGGATAATTACCATAACATCCGGCTAAAATGAAAAAAAAAATAGTGATAATATAAGTAAAGTAGAGTTAGATAGTATAGAATCAATAACTAGAAAATAGGATGGGCGCTGGATCAGTTAAGTCCTTAAAAGGTCTAACGAAGTGCCTAATCCGGTCGGCCTGGCACGTGCGGGACTGAGTAAAACCTAGAGAACCCGGCCATGCCTTAAACCGGGAGAAGAAATCAGAATATACCTACCACTGAACCGGTCATAATGGCGATGGTGACGTCAGAGCCGTTAAAAGGCTTTGATGGTGACGTCACTACCGTTGGAGAAATCCCGTACTTTGGGGTCGTTATAAAAAGGCCAACCGACGGGGAATAGCCAAAACAGTTATTCTCCTCCCTCCTCCCTTTCTACTTCTCTTCCTCCCGGCTCTTTTCGATTTTTCTCTCCCTTAGTCTTTCTACAGGTTTCTCAGCCGGTTGTCCCTCCAGCATCCGGCAGTACTAGAGAGCTCTTGTGAGGTCAGTGCGTGCAGGTACGACCGGAGGCTGACGGAGGAGCGCAATCGCCGGGGAGCGATCCGGGAAACAGGAGAAGGTGAAGAGCGCTGCCACCGGGGGACCACCCATCTTCAGGGTATTACCGGAGTACCCGGTGGCCGACCGAGATATGCATACTTTGTTCCATTTCCTGGACATCATGGGGTGTTCCGGCCAGATGGCAGCGGCATGGGGGACGAAGGATGAGAAGGTCGTCACGGAGCTCATAGGCGCACCCGACAACCAGTATGACGGTAGTATACGCGCACACCCGGAGAAGTGGACCTGGGCGGAGTGGAAGCGGACCTACGGCTTCGCCGATGGAGACGTCAAGACGACGGAGCGGAAGGACGAGATCAGGGACGGCGAGTTCCGGGGACCGGCTGATCCAAAAGAGGGATACTCCATCGCCAACCTAACCGACCCACGAGCTCAGATTGTAATAGGGTTTCTAAACCCTATTTTTCACCCGGAGAAATCCAAGCGATTAGTGTTGAAGTGGGCAGCGACGTTTTTAGGAGCTATGCGCGAGAAGATCACCGTCGACTAGGGGACCCTCATGCAGGATTTGGTGGAGCGACTGATCAAGAATCTCTACCGTAACCGGAAGGCTGGATCGCCGCTTCCGGCATACCTGACCTACCTCTACCACCATCATGAGCTACTTAAACCGGAAGAGCACGACGAATACGAAGCCCTACTGACCATTCAGAGGTACGGAGGGGTGGAGGCTGATGAGTAGGGTGATGAAGACGAAGAAATGGAGACGGCTCCGGCGCCAACACCCCAGACCCGGAAACAGAGTCGCTCAGCCCAACCGGATTCACCACCGGTGCGCTCTTCCTCCACCCATCTAGACCCGGCTCTCGAAGGTGAAGATGAAGATGGAGCGGGGCCGTCAAAGCGGCCGGAGCGATGCCCGACCCCGGATATTCCTACACTCACCGGGAGACACAAGGAGGACATCATGGAGCTGCTCCAACATGTCGCGTGGAGAGCCACCCGGATCAACCAACACCTGAATGATAGCACCGCCCTGATCTACACCATCATGGGGGCGCTCCGGGTGGAGAACTCGGAGGAGATCCTACCTCGCTTGAAGATACTGGGGGAGAGCGATTTCCGGTTAGAGCAGATGGAAGCCCAACACCAGATCCTTCTGCAAGCCCGGGCGAAGATGCAGCAGGACCTGTCGAAGGCAGATGCAGCTCTCGAAGAAGCCCAAGTATTCCGGGAAGCAGCAGAAGCGAAGACAGCCACATCAGCTCAAGCCCTTGGTGAGTTACGCGAAGCGTTGAATTTTCCGGTTGACACTGTCAACCGGAGTATTCTCTTCACAGAGTACCTAGAGAAAGGAGGTGAAGCAAACCTGGGTCAGGTCATCCGTTTCCTTCTAGACCACGCCCGGAAGATGGAGAAGACGTGGGGACAGATGCAACTACTGGCGAACAACGCAGCCAGTTCTGTCATTCCGGAGAAGCCGGTGGCGGCCAACCCCACCATCGACCTTACATCTTCCCCGGAGGCGAACGGACCATCACAGTAGGCATCGGAACCCTTGGGGAAGGGTAAGGAACTGATGGAGGAGCCGATGGCAACTCCGGAAACGAATCCTCCTGGACCCCAGGATAGGGCCCCTCCCAACAGTCTAGTGACTTCCAGGAAGACCCCTCTTCCTTCAGCGCTGTTCCAGGAGCAGTCTCCCGGCTTCCGGATTCCTCTCTCTCCACCGACCTCCGGTCGTCGTAAGACTACTTCTCCCCTGTCCTAAGGCTATCCGGATGTTGCCGCCAACCCCAAGACAACGGAAGGGACTACCACCGGTACAACAGACAAGGGCACGCAGGCGGCGGCTTCCACCGAACGACCGGAGCCGGAAGCACCAGCTTCCGGAAGTGGAGTAGTACCGGATCCAACTCCGGACAAGGTAGGCGGCAGAAGGCAGATCGTGGGAGCATCTCCGATGCGCCGGAGTGGACGGAATAAGAGGACTCTGTAGTTAGTTTTATTAGAAGGTTAGTTAGTTCCGGTCATCAGACTTGTCGTAGCGATTAACGATGGGGCTCCAAATTGCACCCGGCTACCGAGCTGTCTGTCAAACCGGACACTTAGAATTGTGGCCGGCGGAAAAATCGGATCTAAGATCTATAATTTTCGGATCTCAGGTTTTAAATCCCGGACCTTTTGGGGATAATATTTTCTAGATTAGATTTTCCGGATTTCTCGCAGATAGGGTAGTGCGGTGATCAAGTTGATTTCCTAGTACTTAGTATACTGAGTTTTCTCAACTCAGGATCTTGTTTTTTTTCTTTATGACTGAATATATTCCGGAGCTATCACTAGATTTGCTACCTAGTTTGGGTGACGAAAGTTGTTCTTCGTAAGGTACAAGGTCTGTTGCTGCAGTACGTTTTGCACAAGTTTCTTTGAAGAGAAGGCTGTTTTGTTGATCTAAGGAGTGAACCGGCGTGGATCTTCAGCAGGGGAGTGTCCGGAATAAAAGGAGGAGGTTGCAGAGGTGTTCCTGGTCACCTTCACAAGTCCGGAAGAACGAGGAGGGGAAGAGATCTATTGCAGAGGTGTTCTTGGTAGTCTCTAGGGTACGGAATAGTCCGTGTGAACCCGGATTCCGGTCCCAGAGCCGGAGTCTACCCCCACAATAGGTAGAACCTACTATGTGAGTCTAGAAGGAATTCTCCCAAGTGAAACTACATCCCTATCTTCATAGTGCAGCAAATGTACCGCCGGAACGTTGTTGTAGTCCGGACTTACCTTTGTGTGACCGCATCCGGAAGGCCTTCCGGATGTCGTGAGAGTGAAGTCTAGACTCAACACCATATCTCCAGTGAGTAGATTAGGGAGAGAGTGAATGTCCGGACACTATAAACTCCTGGACAGTGGGTGTCTAGCCACTTAAAGTCACAAGGCAGTGGGGAATCCGGCCACTCACACAAAACATGATCAGTGGCCTTCCGGTCACTCGTTTAAACCTTCCGGAAGTTTCTCTGAGGGGAAACAAAGGTAAAAATAAACTACCCACCTGGTTTACCGGAATTCCTTTCCGGTAAGCACTGTGTACAATGTATTGGAAACCTGCTCCGGTATATTCCGGATAGAGGTACCGGAAACCAGTTACGGTTTACGGATCTAGTTCCTGTTCGGAATAGAATAACGAACATAGGTGCTTGATAGCTTTTAGGTTTTGGATAAGTTTGAAAGGATAAATAGGTCTCTGTGGGAACGAAACCGGAGTGGTTTACTTTGGACGTGCTTAGTGATGAATGAGTGCATTCCGGAGGAATACTGACTCTGCAAACTATGACACTCTTGTTCGTCGTGCTTGCTCCGGCTCTTGTGATCTTGCTCGTGATTCGGCCTTCTTGTGCTCAGCTCCAACTCTCGTGATCTTCAACCTGTTGTTCGTCGTGCTTGTTCCAGCTCTTTTGATCTTGCTCGTGATTCGGCCTTCTTGTGCTTACTCTTGCTCTCGTGATCCTGCTCGTGATTTGGCGTTCTTGTGCTTGCTCCAGCTCTCGTGATCCTGCTCGTGATTCGGCGTTCTGGTTCGTCGCTCGGCTTTGCTCTCGCTCTAGTGATTCAGCCTGTGCTCCTAACCTAATTTTTCTCCTGTTCGTGGCCGGGGCTTCCGGCTCTCTCTCAATTCCTTAGTCTCTCTCCCTATTCTCTCTTCTTACCACATTCCTCGCATACTACCGAATGAGCCTCTCCAGGGGGTAACCCCCCCAAGCCTTTGTTCTCCTTGCGTTCCCAAGGATGTTCCCCACCGCCTTTTCCACCTTCCATTAATGACTTTTCTATTAAAACAACTATTAACCTATGACTACCTATCTCCGTGCCACCCTTGCATTTAACAAAAGTGGGTGTCCCACTAACCAAGGAATATCTAAATCTCCTACTTTAATTTCATGCCACATGGGGTGTGCATGATCTCCAATAAGTGAGCTATTAAGCTAATTCCAAGGATGCTAAATCTAATTAATCTACCTAGATTGAATTCCCCTTGCTTGGGGTAATTCCTAATTTTACTTAGTGGTTGGTGAGGGGTTTGCCCAAGCCTTTTGGACCTTTTTAACTACTTTTTTAAGGACTTTTAAGCCTCTTTCTTTTTTCCTTCCCCTCACCATCATTTCTCTTCTTCTCCTAATTTTTTCTTTCGTGATTTCCTCATCATGGCCAATTGTGGTCCATGACTCGGTAGGAGGTAAATTCTTCTCCACCACTTCTATTTCTACTTCTTTTCTATTGTTTTTATTTTTTCTACCTTTTCTCATTTTTTTCCTTTCTATTTATTTTTTGGATAACTTCATGAAATTCTTGGTTGCCACAATGTGGCTCCTAATTAAAGGATTAGTGCATGGAAAGGCTATTTAGCCATCTTGATCAAAAACCATGAACTAACCAATGGGATAACCCATTTCCACTACTTTGTTAACCTTAATGGACACAATGCGTGGTCCATTTGTCACCGTGAGCCGTTTCTGCGGCTCACACTCGAGAAGAGTCCAAGACTTCAAGAAGCTTGTAAATACAATGGAGTGTAGGGGCTTGAAGTTGTTGCAAAACGTATTCACAAGGTGGATTAGTTTGTTAGACCCACTGCGTCGAGTGGTTTCACAGTACCGACTGGTTTTATCTAAAATGCATCAATCCAAAGATTCTGAGGCAGCATGACAGGTGCCTTTCTCACAAATTTTCCATACTTTTTGTGCAATGTTTTGTAAAAAAAAGCATTGGTAAATATTGTCAAACTGTACTGATTTATCTTGTTCTCATATGTATATTGCAGGCATGTTATGATGAAATGACTGATCTCTCTGTCCTGTTGGACATGGTTGCCATGATCCCATTGATTGAGACCATTGACATTCTGGTCTCCTTTGCTCAAAAATAGAATGTGTTCATACAGGACTTTGTAGCGGCGCTTAGTACGTGTGAGTTGCAATTGTTTAGGCTCTACCTTGACTCATCCATGGCTTTTTCAACCGATGACTTCAATAACTTCAAGTCATAGATGGAGTTGGCGCACTATAACATCTTCCTTCGCTGGGATGTTGATTTGAACACCCAAACTGAGCGTTTGATGTAGAGGCTACATCGTACAAAGGTTTGTGCACTCTACAAGGGTAGAACCATTGACAGAACGACGTTTGCTAAGATGGCAATGGCCACTAAAACAGATTGCAAAGGTAACTTTTCTATCCACTTGAAATTTGGAACTTCCATTGAAGTTTTGATCTTGTGAGCTCCATTTGAACTTAACCAACTCACGAGGATATGGTGGGTTGCTCAATCAAAGAGGCCGCTTGCAGGCCGTTTTCCTACGTATATGAAGCTTGCTAAAATTGCCATTGTGATGGTGTTGGGATGAGTGGAAGATGAGAGTGTCTTCAGTTCTTTATCTTTTTGGAAGTCCAAAGTGCAAAGTTCTCTGGACGCTAACGTGGGCGTAGTAGTTCGGATGTACTCACAGAAGTTGTTTGATTTACAGAATTTCCCATATGGAGAAGCTTTTGATCTATGGTACAAGACTCCGGACGGCACCGGTCGTTATGGCTGCGAGGATTAGGTCCTTATGGTGGAATTTTGTTCGAGTTAAAGGCTCTCTTCCTTCTGTTTTATGTCATGCACTCTATGTGCTTTGAACATTGACATCGGATTTATGCACATTACCTGAATTTATATGTTTGTGAAGTGTTATTAGATTTTTGTTGTTTTAAATTTATGAAGTGCTATTAGATTTTTAAAGGATGCAAACACCTTTGTGTATATCATTTGATAGCCAAATTGTATGCAAAGGGTGTTGGGCGTTTTTAGCCAGTTAGAGCCTTTTTTTTCACGGAATCGCCTCTTCAGAGCTTGCACATACGGTCAATGAGCCAAGTTGCACTGAGGTCGCACTTTCTAGTAGCCAAAATGTTGTATCACAATTAAATGAATTTTGCCACTATATGCAATTTCATTTTCTACAAAGGAGCCAATTTGCATAATCTTTTTTGCATGTAGGGCCAAAAAAATTTCCTCCATTAAACCATTAGAAGCCAAATGTGCCGCAGACCTATAACAGTTGCAGCCATTGTGGCGATCAGGCAGAAACCAAAAAAAAGGCCTGGTAGGAGATGTTCCTTGTTCAATAAGACTAATCATTTCCTTCAACAAGTCTACGTCCGACCTCTTCAACGTATTTGATATACAATTGAAGCGTTGATCAATATCTTTGTGTGTATGGCCCACTATAAGAAAAGATAGTTCCACCTCTTGAAAAAACCCCAATCCCACCAATGTGGCACATGGAGCAAACATATGAATGTTTTTGTTCTCACGTGTGCAGTTGTCCGCCTTAATTCGCAATGTTGGTGGCAAAAAGCCCCTCCTCCGCAGCACATCTCCTATCACGTACAACAATGTACTCACGACTTGGTTGCTATCGTGTTTGTGTTGAGCCCCAAACCACACGTTGCAATATAAACCAATCCCATGTATAAGAGCACGACACAAATGGGTCTTAACAAACCGATGTTCAATATTCTTCACAGTCTGACGCATCCTCGGTACCATGGTCGTGTTTTGATCCATGCCATCCACTATGATGCACATCTACAACTCAGGGCTAATATAACACAACCTCTTGAATATCCAATAATGCCTAGTATGTTCTTCCATCTGGTTGCGCAGATGCAACATAAACAACTCTTTTATCTTTATCCTTGCATTCGCATTGGTGGTCCCTCCATGGTACATTTATACTCCCAACAATGATAACACTTTGAGAATCTCGAGAATGGAGGTACCTGAATGTGGGGATACTTCATGCGCCACATCCTTCGGAACGAACTCATGGAAATGGTTTCCCCATTACAAATTTTCTTGACCTCCTCGTTTACGTAATTGAATTCATCAAATTTGGTTGTATTCATAGGAAAGAGAATGAGACGCACCACTTCGTTGTCACTCTTATGGCGAATACATCGATGAGGTTGAGCACAACCAGTTTCATCGACAAAGGATTTAAAGCAAGCCTCTACCGCAGACATTCTAGTGCTCTCTCTGATCGGATCTAAAAGGGTATTGTTGTGAATCGATGTCACTCTTCCATATATGAGACAATCCTTCTTCAATTGCTTAAAGCGCCTCTGTGAATATCCAACCCCAGGTCCTCAAGAGCAAAGCAAGCATTGCAAACTTGTTTTCCATCTAACTTTACTACAAACTTGTCTCGACGAGTTCCTTCCGTCCTGGTGTAAAAAGAAACCAGCATGTGTCTCATCCAAGTACTTCGTATTGAAAACTCATTACCCCAATCCCACCAATGTGGCATGTCCAATAGATACCTTGTTGGAACGTCCCTCAAACAATTGTGTTTGCATCCTCCTTGTGCCATTGTAATTTGCACGCTTCTAAGCGATACCTTAGATGGTGCAGCTTCTGTCAATGATGGCTCCCTTGAATCTCTCCTTCTATTTTGCATAGAATATGGACAACGTACTGTTCTGACATAAGAATATCCATCTACATGGAGCAAATCTTGGATGTTTGAAGGAGTAGATTGGAAAACGGCAAATTTTCATCTATGGCGTTTGAAGCATGACTACTGCGTCGAGACCTCTGGGTGGATGCTGGTGTATTGATGAAATCATGAAAATCAAATTCTGGGGCCATCACTTATGTAGGCGCTATATGTGATCCAATGTCACCATGGACACCTCTGATATCAGGTTCTACAACCACTACACGTAGCAAAGACCGATGCCAACAAATGATCAAGCCCACACAGATGCCAAGGCGTTCTCCTACAGTCTCTCCGGTCCAATGCAATGCATCATCTACCCTAGTGATACGCAGCGCCACCTCGAATAGGAACAACTTTGACCCATTCAATTCCATGCCACTTTTGAATGCATGCTCCCTGGTTGCTAAGCCCACCACATCTCCTCTCTTAGAAAGTAATTCTACTGCCGTTTCTAATTCAGATGTTATGATCCCAACATATCTCTGTTGAATTTGCCTTGCACGTGCTGCTCGTACTAATCGGGCAACCATAGAGCTATTGGAATGTATATTATCCCTTTGGATGTGTGGCCATATCGAAGGAGTCTGAATCGTGCGGCTCTCCATTATCACTATTGAAAAAATAGGAGCATTATGGCTGCACATTTGTCAAAATACATGTACTAATTATTAACCTTCAAAGCACCATTCATCTGATAAAATATATCTTTCTAAACACATATTTATTGTTCAAAATATGATGATGACATTAGATCTGTTGATAAAATTGCTTTGAAATGAAAAAAATTAAACATGTGTAGAGCGTCAACTCTTGCACAGTGTCATTGAATATGCTACATGCCTTTCCATCCCTGAATAGTATTGTACAAGATACTAATATTCTTGACATGATGGTAATGAATCTAGACCACGTGTAATGCAAACTTTTGAAACGAAGTAAACCGAACTCAACCTATGAAAGAAAATTTACCATGTTGTCTATTACAAAAACTTTAATCTTTCAATCCGTATGGTCAAATCTTATGAAAGCTTCTGAGTATGTTACTAAACCGTTGAAGGAATAAGGCATTTTCACAACAAAATACTTCACAATTGCTCATTCTAGTGCAATGATTACTGAGGGAAACGAAATTTTTTGACACATCTAACTATATGGCTTCAATTCATATTTATTAGCCACTAAAGGACAAGTGTACGGAATTGACAATTTGAAAGATCAGCCAGACTCCTATGGTGTCAATTTATAACATTTTGCTATTAAACATGCACTGTAGATGGGTATTACTAATACCTAAATGGGAGATGAAATTTTTCTCGTATCTGATTTTCATGAAAAAGTTATAGGGTTTTCAATTTTATTTGGCAAAATCGGGCACGTCGGGCACCTCAAAAACATTTGCTAGGATATTCTATTGAACGTGAGAATCTTAATACTAGCAAGTAATATTTTTTCCTTTTATATTGTACTAAAACTTATTATGATTAGTGAAAAATAGCATATTAGCCTATGTCAAACATTCTCACACATGGTAACACATTGTCGGGCAATGTCCCAAAAATCTTCTTCCTTTGCTCATAACACTTAGAGGTCTTTGTATTTTTTGCCCTTATTTATTTGACATCAATATGTGGTGTGAACCTTCCTATTGACCATTTGGATTGTCAATCTAAAATATCTTAAGTTCACAAAAAATAAAACATTAATTGGGAATTTTTGAACCTCGACTTCTTGCATAGTTGTTTTGAATATGCTACTGCCCTCTGTTACATCTAAAAATTTGTGTGTAAGGAACTAACATCATGCTTAACACGATGGTATTGGACTTAGATAATGTGTAGTGCAATAATTTGACACCAAGTGAAGTCAAAGTCTGTTGATTCGGTAAACGCAGGAAAGAAATGAACCATTTGCTTGACTTCAAACACCATAATTTTCTGATTGGTACGGTCAAACTTTACAAAATTTTGTGAATCTGTAATTTACCACGACTTCATTTAGATTGTACGGTCAAAAGAAGAGATAAATAGTTTTTGTTTCCTTCTTTATACATTGCACTAGAATCGAACAGTTTGAAGTGTTTTTGATGTCAAACTGTCACAATACCGTAGGAGTTAAGCACGTCCTCACAAAATTTCATAAATTTTACTGCACGGATTGAAAGATTATAGTGTTCGAAGTACAAAACACAGTTATTTTCTTTCCTAGGTTGTGTTGATAAGCAAACTTTGACTGTAGTTGGAGTTTTTGTTTTTGCTCTACATAATGTTTAAGTTCATTACCATCCTATTAATTTTGATGTTATTTTTTTGTACACAAATTTTAAGAGGTAGACAAAGGGTGTAGCATAGTCGAAACAATTGTACAACGAGTGGAGATTTAAAATTTACCAAATTGTGCTTTATTTTTTGATGACCTCATCATGTTTTAGAATGAGAATTCAAATGGTCAATAAGAAGGTTTACACCACATCTTTTGATAGAGAAAATAAAATGAAAATGATATAAAGATCTCTAAGCTTTATGTAGAAAGGAAGAAGTTTAGTTTGTATCTTGCCTAACAATGTGTGACCAGGGTTGTTCCGGCGTCCGTCCGTCCGGTAGAGTCTGTCCGTCCGGTAGTGTCCGTCCGTCCGGCTGTCTGTCTGATAGAGGCTGTTGTCCGTCCGGTAGAGAATATTCAAGAATATTCGGGTATATTCGGGTATATTTTGGAATATTCCTATAGATTTGGGGCATATTCTTTGGAATATTCTAGGCATCTGTCCGGTTAGGGTGTTGTCCGTCCTGTTCGACTGTCCGTCCATCCGCTGTCTTTGGGCCCTTGTCCGTCTATGTAGACAACCCTGTGTGTGACCATGTGTATGTGGAATTGACTTAGGTTAATGTAGAAATTTCACTAAAGACAACAAATGTATTTTATTGATACAAAAACAAATAGTATTACTTACTATTATTGACGCCATTCAAACTTGATACAATTGCTAATAAAAACAAAAGGATTGTACATCCACATAAAGGTTATTCTACAAACAACATACTAGTAAAGAAGATTGATCAAGAATCAATCTGAAATATGTATAGAAATAATTGATTACCTCAAAATACGTTGCAAGTGTTAGCAGTACAGACATCATTGTTTGATGACGTTCAACATTAAATCACCATTCCATTCTTGTTGTTGGGTCCTTGGCCCTCATAGACTATTGTGCTTTGAAGAGGGAAGAGATGGGCTACTAAACACTCTGGTGAGGGGCTGCTTTGTAGAAGTTAGTCTCAGATGTGATGCGTAAGGGTAGTAAGTGAAGCTGGCCTTACTGCACGTCCACTTACGACTTAGATCTGGGACTTGGGTGAGATCTGGGGAAACGCGATGTGTTGGATAGGACAAAAGTACAGATCTGGGAGTTATGCTTATGGTGTGGTAGCGCTGGACAAAGATCAAGTGAGATTGCATTGAGAAGAGCTAGCCCCTATGTTGGACGCTAGATCTGTGATTCATCCACCAGATAGTAAACACTCCCTTAGATCTCGACTTAGAAGCGGATCAACGTCCAAGTTCACCTATACCTCTCACCGCAGCCCTGATCTAGGAACGACATACAAGCGAAATGAAGACAGAAGAGCAACAAAGATCTACGAACAAACAAGCAAAGTCACCGCCATCATCACCATTAGATAAGTGTACCAATTACTTTTTTTGCCACTTCAGTATGGAAACATATGTTGTTTTATTAGGCTGCATTCAATGCTTCTCACGCACCACTAGCACTATACCACACAACTCCACTGTTACCATCACATCACCTAGATATATCCGCTCACAAAACACTACTGACGCCACCACACCACTGACGCCACTACACCACTCAAGTCTACCTACCCTCACCCACACAGCTGCACTCACACACATAGTTGCAATCACACTCACCCCATGGCTTTAGCAACAGTCACCGCACAAAAGCTCCTGCGGTAGTCGAAAGAATCGGAGGCCCCCAAGAACAACCCAGTAAGCAGCCTCCAAGCATCAACAACTCAAAAAGAAAGCAACATCTAAGCTCATGGAGGGCATGGCAACAAGAACGTCAACATCAATATAAAAGCTTTACCAACCAGACACGTACACAGTGTCAAACAACACTGAGTCTCCTGAAATATAGAGTAGTTCGGCAACCTTCATACATAGACAAGAAGCTCGAGGAGAGCTCTGTAGCGAAAAGTTCAACAATACTCAACAGCACAAGAACGTACAAGCTAACATCAACAACATCAAGACACCAGCACCAGACCTCCAAGACGATCAGAGTGAAGAAAAACAAGAACAATGGGTGGCATGAGCAAGAAATCAGGTACCAAGAGCAAAAGAACGAGTATTGGAGCTGCCACCATCAGGACCTCGCCAAGCGGCACAAGCATCTACAACCCCAAGTAGCGGCCAACCCTACGAAAACGCCAACGGCACCAACAATGAGACTCAAATTAGCGCTACATCAAAGGCACAATCTCCACCACAGAAGAGGGATCGCTCGGCCACGATACCATCTTGCATCAACAAACCCTAAGCCTTCCCGAAACCAGCCAACACCGAGCCAAAGGCGAGCCAAAACCCTAACCAACCTGCACAGCCATAAAAACTGTGAGGACAGATCTCAGAACCCCTCTTTGACTGACGGAACACCTACTATAGCTCTCCCATTACAACGCTCATCTCTCGTAGCTGTGGAGTACTCACCGAGTGGAGATCTCGTTGGAGATCTGGTCGGAGATCTGGTAGTAACAAGTGGAGTCACCGATCCGAGGAGTACCGCAACGCAAGGAGGCACTGCACGAGGGAGTGCCGAACTGAGAAGACCACATACAGATCTGTCGGCTCCATGCCACACAACAAAGGTACACTATCTCCTTTACCACTGTTTGACCTGCTCTTTGCATACAATACGTTCTTCATATGATTGCAAGCCTCCAGTACTGTCCCTCCCTTTGATATTGTGCAGACACGAAGTACATGGGCCAGAGCTGCTCAAGGCCGCCCTGCACAGACAAAGTCACGGGACAACCGTCAATAAGAAGGAGGCTAAAAAACGTGAACCGATGGGCCGATCCTGTCACTCTCCTACTTGCTTGGAATTGCACTGGAGGTGGACAGAGACAGATCCTGACGCGCAACACACAAAAACAAAGGCGGAAGTCGGCAAGAACAACTCGGTGGAAAAACAGCGATAGAGAACGGATCGAAACGAGGAGTGGAGCCTTGGTGGATCGAGACAAGGAAGATGAGGCGAAACACTAAGGCGGAGACTAGGTCTCGACCAAGCTGTGTGGAGGAATAGTGAAGGTCCGCAACGAGGAAGTTCAAATGAGCCACAAGGGCAAAGACGAGTTCACAAGACAGAGCTGTGTCAAAGGAGAGGCCCAAACCCGAAGGAACGGAGGCTACCCTCCTCACCCCACAGGAAGTTTAGGCCAGCCAACCCCCACCTAGTTCACCCACAGAAATCAAACTGGCGACTACAGGACGGAAGCCTGGAAAGAGGCAAACCGAACTATTGGAGGTTAGTAAGGTTGCTAGAAGGAAGAGCGACCCCCCCGGGAGTTAACGCTGCCAAAAGGAGTGTACAAGGATCAAAGAAAGGAGGTCAACCAGCTGCCAAGAAACCCACAAGGTTGATTTTGTTGTATTATTATTGATATGTTGTATTGTGAGGTTTATTGTGTAAACCCACAATATTGTATGTTACATGTACTCAATATAAAGTTGTGCCAAGGGGAAAGATACACCACCAAATTGTGTGGTGTATCTACAAAGTGTCTTTTTGTGTGGATTACTAGTAGTAGAAGTTCACTCCTCTTGCTAGATTTCACATTAGATGATAGCAAATCCTATAGAATGTGGCTTGCATGTAATGATAATGGTCATTTGTATTGGAAGTTGCTTGGTAGTATAAATCCTAGACTAGCAAAAGTATATTATCACTTCTATGATGTTTCTATGGTACCAAGGAAGTTATGTTTTTATAGCACTCACTGCCTTGATACTCACACATCAATTTGCAATAGAGAGTTGAGGGCCATCACTCTTGATGGCCCCTTAACTTTCAAACAATTGCAAAACAAACTCTTTCAACCATCTTCTCTTTACCTACTCAGCCCACAACTTAATTTGTGGAATGGTAAGGAATGTGGATCCGTTGCAAGATGTAAATTTTTTAGTCAAACCTCTTTACAAATCATTTTGTTATGTAGAATGGAATCTCCAACAACCGCAACTTCTTCCTCAAACAACGAAAACAGCTTTGATATGGAAGTAACTTCAATGAAACAGTTAGAATTAGAGGTGGCTACTTCTTCTTCCAAAGATCTTGAGGTACATTCGGTCAAACGTTCGAGACCACCTTTTTGGCTTGGATTTGATGCATTGAATGTGCTTGGACAAATCAAGGAAGGTCCTAGAGTCAAACATCTTAGTGTGAGCGAAATGGAATTGGAAGGGATGAGTAATGAGGAAGCCCTAGAGTCTTGTGAGGCAGTAGTGTCATTTCCCTATGTCTCTCAAAAGCATTGGCCAAACAATCGTGGTGATGGAAAAGAGGGGAATCACCTATACCTGACCCAACTTCCATGTGACGTGGAAGTGGACGAACATGGCTTTTCCCTCGACTACCATATTGCCATTTGTTTTGAGATTGGTGACACAATTGTCTCCAAAGACATGGTCTTAGGATTGGTGAAGGAAAGACTTGCAAAAATGCAAATTCACCTTGGGGATAGGATGGCTCAACCTATTGCTATCATGTGTCTCCACAAGTTGGATAATTGGAGCGGTATAGTGAAAATACATCTAAAAACCCCCGAGGTAGATGCATGTGCCCTACTGTCAAGTATTCACCCTTTCATCCTCAAATTGGATGAAACCTTGTTGGTTAGGGGAAAGGTTTGCAAATCCTTTGATTCTATAGCTGTCCAAAGACTTCTATCAATGAGAATTAGTAGTCCCTCACTCAAAAGTAAGAAATGGTTTTATGTCCTCTTCGAGATTGTGAATGAGGGATTTAAACGAGGGGTAGACTATGAAGTAACAACAGTTACAAAGAAAGAATTGGCAGACTTTGCATGGGTGAAAGCACCAATACCGGAGGAGGCTAATAAGATAAAAGAACAAAAGATTTATGCGGATAGTGAGGTGTTTGTCCCGGTCTTTGTTAAAAGAGGACGGATGACGGAGGATGAGAAAGCCAAAAAGAATGCGGTAGTTCTCATTGCACAAAATCTAAACAAAACCAAGTCAATCTATGAGTTAGAGTTAGCCATCAAACAATTCATGGGAGAAGAGAATGTTGTTAGCGTCTACTTTAGACTCGAGAACAACAAACACGTGGGATCTTGTAATGTGGAGTGTAAAAACGCCGCAGTTTACAAGAAATACCTGAATAAATGTGAAAAGATGCTAAACAAGTATGTAGAGTTTATTGCTCACCCTCGTAGCATGGACGGGAAACTGAAACCTAGCCCGGAGGAGCTCACAAGATTGGGGTTCTCGGATATCAATACTACGATTGCCAATACGGTAGAAACCCTAAACATCACCTCGGGAGACACCTACAGTAAGAAGGATATTAATACACTCATAGATGTTGCGGTAGCCAAGAGTTCCAAAGCCACTATGGGGGAAGTACGTCAAGAAATGGATAGCCTCAAGGATGCGATTGTAACGGAGGCAAAGACATATGTAGATACGGTGCATGTGGAGCAAATCAAAAACACCACTGCACTTCGAGCGGAGATAAGGCTTCTACAAAATCAAATGAAGTCTTCCATGATGATAATGGATCAACTCCTCCCAGCAGACTCTATGGACCAAACAAACTAGTTTGGACAAATGGAACGGCGGAGTTTATTAAACAAAAAACATCCAAAAAAAATTTAAAAATACTAAGACAACCAAAAATATCAATATAAATATAGTATTTATAAACACTATAAATATCTTGGAAACAACTTTCAACTCTATGAATATATATGTAGACACATTTATACTTTTATGTGCCTTTATTTTCTCACCTTCTACTCATATATTTTTACGTTTACTATTCACTACTCTATTTTTTATTCTTTTATTTTTTATTATTTTTCAATCTTCTTCTTAAATCCTTACTAGTTATTCTCTCACTATTTTACATTGCTCTTTTTATTCTTTTACTTTCTCACATTCTACTTCTTCATTTAGTTTTCTACATTCTTATTGCTCTACTCTATTATTTTTTACTTTATAATCTTTTACTTCCCTCCATGATTTGCGGTTTAAATATTACCTTCTCTTTTCTTCTTCCTTTATTTTTCTCCATTCTTATCATCTTTCTAGATATGTTTAAACATTCAACTACTATTTCTCCCCCTTGCGATATGTCACTTTTCCCTCCTCTACTTCCTTTTCTTTCACTTTCAACCCCTCTATGTTTTACCCCTTTACCTGATACTCCTTTACTTTTCACCTCCTTATCATTTACACTTTCTACAATATTCAATCACCCATCAACTACTCGTCAACTCTACAATCTTTTAGTTACTACCTCTTTTCCTTTACCTTTTGCTATTGAATGTCTCAACACTTTATTTTATACTCATTTACTATATACTCTCATACTTCAAGTTACCCTACCTCCTACTCTCGATCCAGATATACCTATACATTATCCTTTAATAGCTTTATCTCTTTTTATTGTAATCTTGTTACTACCTATTGTCTCTCTTTCCACTCCTCTACTCTCTAAAACTCTCCTCCATCATTGTAAACAAGTATTCTCGACCCCTCTTTAAAAAATTCTACTAAAACCCACTATAGCCCTAAACCATAACTCAAAATTCCCCACAAATCCCATAACCCATCTTATAAGTGGCAGAAAGACACATACACACCCCCCACACATCCAATCCAAAACAAAACAAATGGAAACACCAATCCAAAATATTTTACTAATATCATTCCTTTTACTAATTAGTGGAGACATTAACCCAAACCCAGGACCTATGCCAAACATTCTACAAAATCACCCCTCAACACACAAAAAACGGGCAAACAATTATTTTATCCCTAACACAATTAAATTCCAACCAGAGTACCAACATCTAGCAAAACTGTATTCACCATTCTTGAAACCCTCCCACATACTCCATGATGAATATAACAACATACACCCCCATCTATCGCAATACATCCAAACGTTACAGGCCTTCCCAACTTCTCACAGTATATACGCCATCATAGTAACAATATACCCATCTATAGAATCGTGTAACTTGTTGATTTCCTCAAACACCCAAAACAACAACTCTGAGATAGACTGGACAACAATCCTGCTACTCAAGCTATCCACTCTAAATAATCCTCCAGAACGGCACATAGAAATAGAACACAAATACACCCAATTTCTAAAAAATAACCATAACATTATATACCCAACAGACTCAATTCACCAAAACATATACGAAAGAATCCACAAGCATATACAATAAAAAACATTAGCAACTCCATATACAATAAAAAACAAATTCCCATTCCTCCCAGACGAACTAATTACAGCAGCACTGAAATGTCTAGATCACATCCCGGCCTACTCCCACCCACCAGATAGAGCGTATACTCTACCAATACGACAACCACCAACATATAACCAACACAAAACACATTTCATAACATGGAATGCGGCAACACTAAACACTACACTACCTAGTATCCAAAACTTGATAGCAAAACTTCAAACAATAACAACGTTCATTTTCATACAAAAGACTAAAATCACCGCAACAAAATCTATAAAATATATTGAAAGGCTTTTCCCAGACTACAAACTCATCTTCAATAATACACTTAGTCTTACTAGATGTATGCAACAACGGAGAACATACACCCCCGCCCGTGGAGGGCTACTAACACTAATCAACAAATCGTATGCATTCCCCGGCAACATAACAAAAATTCCCACCCCCGCCAACATATCACCATATTTACAAATAATAAAAGTCACAAACAATCCACTTCAACCTTGGCTAATTATACATTTATACATGCCCTCACACCCAGAAGATACTAATCTCATACACAAAATACAAATAAACATCACAAGCCAAATTGTAAATCATCCAAATCACACGCATATGTTAGTTGGCGACTTCAACAGAGATATCGCCCTCATTGGATGCACCTTTGGAAATAATTTAACACCTCCTGATGACCTGGATTACCAATGGAAAACTTACATAGATACCCTACAACTGACATACATTCATACAAACACAAATTTCTCACGACAAGGAGGACACAATTATACAGAAACAAGTCTAATAGATGGTTTTTACTAAAACACCAACAATCATCAACAGTACTCATGAAAAACTAATATTGACAACAACTTAAACTCTGATCATTACCCACTTCAACTACAAATTCCCAACAACGCATTAATCAGCAGAACACCACAACCAACAAACAATAACACCATAAGAATATTGAACCCTATCTCGGCTGACAATATGGAAGCATTCTACAGTACATACTTTGAAAATAACTCATTCACAATAGAACAGCTTACTGACACCTTAGAACATAACACAAATCTCACAGACAGACAATGGCTAGAAGCATGTGATACATTAGATATATTAACACAAGGAATCTCCTCAACACTATAACAAACATGCAAAGCCAAACCGTTACCCCAACTTACCCCCAAAGTAGCACAACAAGGAGGCTTCTTACCACGAAAACTAGCAAAACCCTGGAAGAAACATCTATCAACATATCACCTCATCCAAAAAACCATACGCATAGTAAAAAACAATCCAAATTGGCGGAACCATCTTATCCTCAATAACATCCAAACTCACAATCATGTAGATATACCTCAACCTCCTACAGACGATACCTTTTTAGAATTGTGGATCTCCAATATAGCACAAATTGCAAAAACAACCAACAATCTAGCCCGCAAAATCACAACCAAATACAACAAAGATTGCATCAAAAAAGCCATTACAAAATACAGACAACTATACAATAAATGCCCCAAAAATATCAATAAAAAAGTCTTTAGAGAGAGCATAACATATGCCCTTGACTGCATCATTGACCTACATGGTAACATCCTTACAAATCCAGAAGAAATTGCTAATGAAATATATAGACAACAATCACAAATAAACAAACCTACAATATCCACATGCCACAATCAAAACAAACATCCACCAACATGTACTTGTAGTGTTAGTGTAGAGCCTAAATCTTAAAAATAGCTTTTTTCAGAAAATTAAGTGTAAAAAGGATTGTAGATATATGGAGAATTAAATAATTAATGATTAAGTTTACATTAAGTACTTAATTAATTGAAAAGTACCTCTTCATATCTAAGATAGAAGGATTAATGGGAAAAGGGTTGAACTCGCACCCTTTGGGAAGGGTGTACCCTTTCATATCTAGATATGAATAGATGTGAGGATTTAGTGGAATTAATCTCAATGGTTAATTATAGGCAAAACCGTTTTTCCAAGAAGTGTGCCTCTTGGGTTTGAGTAGAATGACTAGCTTGAATTTTTAGCATTCTTGGCCATTACCATAGAAATTCCTTGGAGGAAGGTTAGAGTGAGCCCTAGCTTAGGTGAAAAAAGCTAGTAATTGAAGAAATCTCTTATGTTATAAGAGTATTATGTTGTGTGTGAAATTATTAATATATAATTATTATTGAATTTGCATGTGTAGAGTCTTGTGTGTGACTTGAATCATATGAATAATTACAATAATATTTGAACTTCATTGAATAAATTTAATATTGTGTTTTGTGAATGCAAATATATGCATGATGTATTAATTGTGAATAAATTCCTATGCATAAATGAATTAATTATTTATTTAGATCTTCATTGTAAAAATTAGAATACTATTCTAATTAATTATGTGATATGAAATTGTGTGTGTGTGTGATGAATTAAATTTAATGTATTACATATGAGTGAAATATGAATACTTAATAATGTTAAAACTTCAAGAGATAAAGTTAGGGAAGATCCTAACTATGTCAAAGTGACATTGTGAATATTAATGTAATAATTCTAAGTGTATGTAAGGCATTTAGAAATTAATTTGGAGTAAGAAACTTAATGCATTAATGTGAGGAATGCATAAGTAATTGATGAAATACTTAAGTTCAGGTGTGGAAACTTAAGTATTAAGACATAAGACGGGAGTCTCGTGCATGTGTAAACAACAAAACTTAAGTCTAGAGTTAGGAAGGACTTAAGTATGAATGACAGGACTTAAGTCTAAGTGGAAGAACTTAAGTCTACAGTGAAATAGAACTTAAGTCTGAATGATAAAACTTAAGTCCAGAGTGAAGAGGGACTTAAGTTTAAGTGACAGGACTTAAGTCCAGAGTGAGAAAGAACTTAAGTATAGACGATAGGACTTAAGTCTGAGTGTTAGGACTTAAGTCTACAGTGAGTAAGGACTTAAGTCTGAATGGTAAAACTTAAGTCCGAGTTACAGAACTTAAGTCATGCAAGTGTAAGAGTGAAGATACTCTTTTTGCATTTAAGTGTTAAGGACTAATAGATAGGTTAGACTTAAGTCCGGACTTAGAGTAGAAATATTTAGAGGCTTAATCTAACTTGTGTGTTGTTCGAGATTAACACTTGTGATAAGTACGTGAGTACGTGAACCGTGGGATGTACGTGAGAAGTGGAGCGAATTACACGAGGTAAGTTCGTGAATTCTAAATGGAATTAATTAAGGAATCAACCATGAGTGCAATGGATAGTATCCAAATGCCGAAGATGGCAAAAGTATAGGAAACTAACAAACGTGCATATTCATAGTTAACTCAAGAGCAAGGCTCTTTGAAGGAGCAAGGCTCTACCTAAGCACTTAAATCCTTGGGATTAATACCTTAAGAGTGGAATGTTAAGGGTGATATGTTTTAAGGCTTAATTCCCTAAAAACGAGTGCATAAACTTAAGTATTTCAATGGAAAGATAGCTTTTTGACCTATAATTAAAGACAAACTACTTAACGGTTGACGCTAGACCATCCCGGGAAGAATTTAGAATCAAGGATAGACTTGTGTGAGTCTTGGGTGTTTTGTGAAGGTGAAATTTCACGATTACATTTTTTTGGCGACCATGCTGGGGATGGTACCGCCAAGTGTTGAGTAGTTTTTAATCAAAGAAAGTTGTCATTAATTACGTTGAATACTTAAGTATTACTGTGAATTAAAGTGTATTAATGAACAAGGAGGTTCATTATAAAAAACATAAGAATTAAGGATTTGATCCAAAAGTGAATTGGACATACCTAGTGTGAGAACCCATGGGAGGAAAAGTTAGGAGAACATGTCTTTTCCATGGGAAATTAATGAAGAAAGTCTAAGTGACTTCTTCAAAGGACCATATTTATTTAGCGCCCTATATCGTGTTTATAGAGGTGCATATTATGGTCAAGGTTTTCAATTTTATGGGGCTCACCTAAAAATTGATAGAAACTTTAAGGAAAAGTTTGAACAATTACCGATAGAAATTAAACAAATAATTTTAAATAAAGTGTGGAATAAAGGTGAAGGATTTAACGAAGTAATTGTCAAGAAAATGACATTGTATTTGAAATACCAACTACAATTTCTTTTTGCTCAATACGGTAGATTAAAACTTCAATCCCAACCTTTAATTTCTAAGGGTATTGGAACTTGGAACGGATTTAAGTTTGATAAAGAAACTTATATCTTTATTTATAGTAAACTTAACTTCCAAAGTAAGGTGTTCTTTCCAGATTTCTTGTCTAAAGACCCAGAACTTCCCGTGACTATAGCTTTTGATTTATTATGTCTTTAATCAATGAATTTTGAAAATGAAACATCTAAGGACTTAAGAACTAGGTTGAAAAGATTGTTAATAATCTATGAAAAAATTAAGTATAATGAATTGAAATTATTTAACCTTTTGGGGAAGGAGATAGAAAAAATTAAGGAAAATAATAAAAATTCAAAAAAGAGGATTGATATCATTAATGGTCTTTTAAGAAAATTTAAATATCCGAGGGAATTAATCATTGAACCTTTACCATTAATGATAAAAATAGAAAATTTTACCCTAACAACTTGGTATCATTACCAAATTCTTTATGGAACAACCATGGGAGAGTCCTCTGAGTAGAAGGTCTAGAATAATAAGACGCATAATAACCAAAGTTCAACGTTATAAAACTCTTGCACCTAATGATAGGAAAGAGTTAAAAATACTTGAAGACGGGATACACGGATTACTTGGACAGTTAAGTCATTGGGTGAGTGCTGAGGAGATGGGAGAGCTCTTGACTATCTTAAATTATCCTAGGCATATCCATGAAGATGTTAAGAAAATGAATCTTTCAGAGGAGGCTATTTATCTTTGCTTAAATTAAAAGTCTAAACATAAAAAATCAAAAATCGAAATTAAAATTAAGATAAAAACTCTATGGGGATTACTAATGTCAGGAAAAGACAAAGAGAAAAGAGAAAAACAAAAAGTTGAGAGAGCTCAACGTTTTAAGAAAAGGGCAGAGAAAAAACAACCCTCTATAGTATTGGGAGTACACAATCCTACCTTTAACACTGCTACAACTCCTTCTCCATTCAAATTAAATGATGAATTAGAAAAAGCCTTAGCAAAGGCATTGGGACAAATTAAAAGGGAGAAAACATATAAGACACTGCCCGACCCTCCAAACTCTCCTCAGTCAGAATCAAAGAAGCTACAGTTTACTCAAGAAGAGTTGGTACTCGCAGCATTAAAAAATCCTAGAAAAGAATACATAGGAAAAAGAAAAAAGAAAAAATATACCACTCACTCTTGTTGTTCAGATAGCCCAAAAGTAGAAAATTGGGAGACCCAAAGCGAGAAAGCTTGGTCTAACTTCTTAGAAAAGGAAGGATCCTCAGAGGGGAAGAAATAGATGAAAAACTTAATCAAGGTATACTTAACGTTCACGATCAACAACTTGATGAGTTAGAACAATTGTTTAGAACCCCCATACCAAACTCCTTAACAATTGATCATACCTACGAAGTAGGTAACTCCTCAAACCAAACAGACTTTGAGACTCCCTATCCAAGTCCTTTTGATCAAAGATTTGAGTCCAAATTAGAAACACCAGTATTCACTCATAGTGAAGCAAAAGAATCTATTGACCACTTTCTTAATGCCAAAACATTGGAAAATGAGGAAGACAAACACGAGTTTCGTAAGGAAGTGTTAGAAGCATTTAGTCAAATCCTTAGACCTACTACCTTAAACTTTGACATACAAGACGAGATTGACCAATCTGGTGCGGAGGAAGACGAGGTTAAGTATGATCTTATTAACGAGGAGGAGTTTGAAGTAAGTGGGCAAAGTGAGCCTAAAGGAGTTGAAAGTAAACTTAACAGTGTTGAAGAAGAAGAAGAACTCTCAGAACCACCATCACGAGTAGAGAGTCCAGTTGGACATTCCTTAGGTACTTCTGGGAGGACTTCTCCTTCTGACACTTCTTCTGTTAATTTTACCTCTAGCAGGTCCTCATTATCCTCACCACCTTCAACCCCTCCTACTCCTGACAACCCTTTGGTTGATCCCGTTGCTATGGCGCATCCTAGGATGCTTAATATAGCTCCATTTCCCATATTTTATGGAGATCTAGGAGAGGATCCAGATTCCTACTTGGAAAGATTCCAAGTAGTGGCAATAGCTAATAATTTAGCAGTGGATAAGTATATCACTAGTTTTCCTGGTAATTTACTAAAGGAAGCTCAGAGGTGGTATGTAGCATTAAATCCTCGACCAGCAGATTGGGATGCTTTAAAAGATGCGTTTTTGGCCAGGTTTAGACCCCAGTCCTATCATAATACCTTGCAAGATCAATTACAAAGTTTTCAGATGTACCCTACTGAATCTATAGCAGGTTACTATATCAGACTTAAGAATTTGTTACATAGATGGAGGGATAATGAGATGCCCGAGTCATGGATTACAAATACATTCACCAGAGGATTATTAGATCCTTTGTGTATCTATCAAGTCAAACTTTCTAATCCTGCAAACTTAACTGCAGCATATGAGGCTGCTAGAAATTGGGAAGCTGCTATGGAAAGATCTAACATGTTGTATCAAAATAGAAGAATTACACAACCAGATCCTCAAAATATGCCTATACCTTACCCAATAGGAATGGATAGAAGTGGAAGAGACTACTATCCTAAAACAATAACCCAACAACCTCAATTAATGTTACCAGGACCACTCTTAGACAGAGAGAAGCAGTTAGCTTTAATGCCTGCTAACAATGAAGAAACTGAAATTCAAGCTTTACAAAAACAATTCAGAGAATTGTCAGTTCAAATTAATGAGGGAAAGAATAAGAGGCCTAAGGCTACAAACCAAAGAACTAATATTTGGTGTAGTAACTGTAAAGGGCATGGGCACTTAAGTACAGAGTGTAGATATCCTATTGGAGGAATCCCTAAACTTAAGTGTGCTTATTGTGGTGCAAAAGGCCATGATATAACTACTTGTAGAAATATAAAAGAAGTTAAGGCCTTGGTGCAAGAACAACCTGCACAAAGTAATAATAATAATAAAAAAGTCCCTTATAGGATTACCTCTAAACAACCTTTTACCAAACCCAATGATAACAGACGTCCCAGTGGGACCAATGAGTATAGTCAACATGCGGTTTGGAGAGGACCACCTAATCAAGATAGGAATAAGGGAGTTGTATGTTTTAGGTGTGGAGAGTCGGGTCATTACTCAAGGGAATGTCCAAATCCACGACAACAAGTGGGATATAACCCAGTTTGTGGAAGATGTGGACAACCAGGTCATGTTTCTACTTACTGCACTGCTATTATCACAGAATTTCCTAATGTAAGAAAGCAAGTTCACATTCAAGAGGTAGAATCCTCTAATGCTAGAGATGTGAATTATCTGGCTGTGGATACACCCGAAGATGTTTTTATTACCAGATCACAAGCTAGAAAAGCTAAGGAACAAGAGCCAATTAGTAGTTCAGAAAGTGATTACAATAAAGTTAAACTCAATCCTGTGCTTAGTAGACAAATGGCAACTGTACTCAAGAAACCTGAACCACCTAAACCCAATCCAGAAACGATAGACATAACAAATAGTGATTCCCAGACCAACATTAGGCCAGAGCCTATACAACCAAAAGATGTATCTCCACCTAAAGATAAACCAAGTATTACAACAAAGCTGTTGGAACAACCTACTTTTTATAGACCTTCAAAGACCATTGTTAAAGAACCCTCATTGGCATTGAAAAAGAGAAAGCATCATAGAATGATGCGATTAGCTGTTGGGATGAATCCTTATGACATCCTTACGGATTTGGATAGATTACAACCTCAGATCTTCTTAAGACAGTTACTTGCTTTGTCACCCTCTTGTAAGAATGAATTAACATCCTCTCTAATAAGGAAAAGAGCCAAAATAGTTGAGGACAATAATATTAAGAAATCTAAACCAAAAACAACCAAAGAGACAAGCAAACTTCAACCTGAGATTGTAAGTGTCCATGATATCTCTTTTGATCCAGGAGCACCCACAGTTGATGTCATTATAGATGGGACTTTAGTTGATGGAGTCCAGATTGATAGTGGGAGTAGTGTTAATCTTATGAATGTTAACACTATGGAAGAGTTAGGTATAACTAACATAGTACCTACTCCTATTATCTTAAGAATGGCAGATCAAAGCCGAGTGAAACCATTAGGTAAATTGTTGCAATTAAATACCGTAATTGGTGGGATTGACTATAAGGTTGATTATATTGTTTTCAAAGTAACTGAGTCTATATCGACTTACCCTATTCTCCTTGGTAGACCTTGGTTATCCTTAGCCAAAGCCAAAGATGATTGGGGTAAAGGAACGTTAACAATAGGGGAGGGTAAAAGTAAAATAGTGCTACCTATGTTTCCAGTGGAGTACCATGGAGAAACTCAGAATGAGGATTCAGATTGGACCACTGAGGCAGACTCTGAATCTGAACCTGGTGACACTAATAAAGTCCAAGATATGCCTACTATTAAAAGTTTAGGACCTGGAGAATATTTTGTTCCTCCTAGTCAGGTGGATGACTCAGATGCAGCCATAGAGGCATGGCAAAATGCCCCAATATATAATGTGACCATTGAAAGAGAGTCAGATAAGGAACTGCCTTATATAAGTGATTCAGAAGAATTACTAGGTGAAAAGAAGACACCTAATGTCAGATCCTTAATAAAAAATACTATAGAAATAAACTTAGGAACTAAAGACGATCCTAAGCCAATAAAAATATATGATGGATTACAACCTCAAGAATATGATAAGTGGTTGGAATTTTTCAAGAAGGAGAAAGATGCCTTTGCTTGGACATATAAAGACTTAAAAGGCATACCTCCAGATGTTTGTCAACATCGTATTACCCTAGAAGCAGATGCTAAACCTGTTAGGCAAAGACAATATAGGATGAACCCAAAGTATTCCTTAATGGTCTAAGAGGAAATTGATAAATTACTGGAGTGTAGTTTCATTTATCCCGTACCATTTAGCGAGTGGGTGTCACCTATTGTCATAGTACCTAAGAAAAATGGTAAGATTCGCATTTGTCAAGACTTTAGACAGTTGAACAAAGCCACTAAGAAAGATTTCTTTCCCTTACCATTTTCTGATGCAGTTCTAGATGGTGTAGCTGGGCATGAGTGCTATTCTTTCCTAGATGGATTTTCGGGCTATAACCAAGTTCAAATAGCTCCGGAGGATAGACTATTAACCACCTTCACCACAGATTGGGGAACCTTTGCATATAATGTTATGCCCTTTGGACTGTGCAATGCACCAGCTACTTTCCAAAGAGTTATGACACAAGCTTTTACAAAATACCTAAGAAAGTTTATGGAAATATTTTTAGATGACTTCTGTGTATTTGGATCTAAGGAAGATCATCCCAAAGCATTAAAGCAATGTTTCGACAGTTGTCGAGAATATGGAATATCCATAAATGCTGCTAAGTCTGAGTTTGCCACTGTATGTGGTAAGTTATTAGGTCATGTTGTCTCAAAAGAGGGTATAGCAGTTGATCCTGACAAAGTAGCAGTTATACTTACAATGGAGATCCCGGAACATTTAACTGCACTTAAAGGATTTCTTGGTGCCACTGGGTATTATAGGAGATTTATATATAGATTTGCATTTATAGCTGCACCTTTGAATGCTTTAACTAAACAAACCCTTATACCTGGAGTTTGGTCAGATGACTACACTAAGGCTTTTAATAAGTTAAAACGCCGGCTTAGCAAAGCACCAATCTTAATTCCTCCAAATTGGGACAAATCTTTTGAAGTTTATGTTGATGCTTCCAATATGGCAATTGGAAGTGTCTTGAGTCAGAAAAATAGTCAAGGTCAGGATAGACCCATATATTTTGCCAGTCGCCAATTAAGTGCTGCTGAGAGAAATTATTCTGTCACTGAACGTGAAGGTTTGGGAATGATCTTTTCTGTTCAAAAATTTAGACATTACCTATTGGGATATAAGTTCACTTTCCACATTGACCATGATGCATTAAAGTATATGATCAATAAACCTCAATTGAGTGGACGGATAGCAAGGTGGGTTCTACTTTTACAAGAGTTTGACTTTACCATTAATGTGAGACCTGGGAAGATCCATCAAAATGCAGATTTCTTATCTAGGCTTAGTGAGACAATCAATCCAGAATCTATTGATGATAGCTTTCGAGATGCACATATCTTTGAAGTTAAAGATGGTATAGAAATACTTGACATAATTCCTCAAGAATATGCAGATATTATCTATTATTTGACTAAAGGAATCTTCCATGTTGACTACACTACTAAAGATGAAACAAGGTTAGTACACCAATCCTTACCTTATACTATGATTAGTGGAGTTTTGTATAAAAGAGGAAAAGATGATGTACTTAGAAGATGTGTAAATCCTAGTGAAGTGCCTATGGTTTTACAAGGTTGCCACACAGATGCATGTGGTGGACATTTTGCGGGGTGGGCTACGGCTCAAAAAGCTTTAAGAACAGGCTATTGGTGGCCTACGCTTTTTTCTGATGCCACTACCTACGTTAAGAAATGTGACCCTTGCCAAAGAGTTGGTAAACCTACAGCTACTAAAGCTATGCCTTTGACACCAATTTTAGCCCAAATCCCTTTTGAGAAATGGGGAATAGACTTTGTAGGCCCTATTAAGCTACCTAGTCGGGTGGGACAAAAACGCTACATCCTAGTTGCCACAGAGTATGTAACTAAGTGGGTTGAAGCCGTAGCAACTAAGACAGATGATGCAGATACTGTAGCAAAATTTATTTATGAAAATATTATTGCTAGATTTGGTTGCCCCAAGGAAATTGTAAGTGATAGAGGGACTCACTTTATTAATGATACTATTACAAAAATGTTACAACGATATTTTATTAAGCATCGAAAGTCCTCTCCCTATCACCCTAGAGCTAATGGGCAAACCGAAAAGTCTAATGGCATTCTTTGTAAGATTATAACAAAAACATTAGAGGGAAATGCATCAAATTGGGATGATGAGTTAACTAATGCTTTGTGGGCCTACCGTTGTACCATTAAAACCACAACTAAGGCTACTCCGTTTTCATTGGTCTATGGCTTGGAAGCCATGTTACCAATCGAAGTGGAACTACCATCATTAAGGGTTGCTATTTCTGAAAGATTGGGAGATTTGGCTTCCTTGAGGGAACGTTTTGATAATTTAGAACGACTCGATGAGATTCGAGCACAAGCTTATATGAATATGGAAGCAATTCAAAAGCAACGGAAAACTTACTATGATAGTAAGCTAACACCAAAAATATTAAAAGATAATGATCTAGTCTTACTATATGATAGTAGATTCCAAAAATTCCCAGGAAAACTTAAAATGAGGTGGTTTGGCCCATATCGAATATTTAAGTCTTATCCTAATGGTTCTGTTGAGTTACAAGATTTTGCAGGGAATATCCATGCAACAAGATATAACGGTTACAGATTGAAAAAATATGTAACTTGAGGGCAAGTTACGCATTAAGAAGGGGGCAGGACCTCCAAGATGCGACCTTTGAAGTGGTCCGGAATGACCCTAAACTACCCAGGTGAAAGTAAGAAATAATGGCAAAGCTTTGAAATCTAATCTAGGATGATTTTGTAACTTTGCATTAAAAAAATTCTTATTTGATGGGATATGTCACAAGTTGCTAATAAAGTTACTTGTGACCAAAAAAAAAAAAAAAATTAAAAAAAAAAAAAAATTAAAAAAAAAAATTAAAAAAAAATTAAAAACTTCTTTACACTATTGGGTAACAAGCAAAAGTCTACATAATAGTGCCTCATGAGGAAAGTGAAAAATAAAACAACAAATTTGGAAAGTATCCTTAATAAGTTAATTTTTGAATGATTGAGAAATGACTCTATTTGGATGGGAGTGGAAAAGTAGTTAAAAGTTTAAAATTTATTATGATTAAGAATAAGTCAAAATACTTATGACATCATAATAAAAACTTTTCTTAAATGGGATTTTAGAAGATTTTGGAAGATCACTAAAATAACCATTTGTTTGTGTTAAAAAAATAAATAAATAAATAAAAAGAAATTTCTAAGTAAAATTCTAAAATTTGGAAATGATAAAACTTTTTGGACATGATGGCATGACCATGTACTTGAGTAAAGAAGTAATTATTAAGACGACAAAATAAATGCAAGATAAAAAAGAATTAAGTAAAGTTTCGACTAACTTAAAAGCTTTAATAAAATAAAGTGGAAAAATCGCGAGTAAAAGATCATGAAAGTTAAGTCATGCATTAAGGTTGAGATTTTGCATGAGGTGGACAAAACATTCATGTTAAGGAAGATGAGCTGGACAAAACATTAAATGTCAAGAAAGACTAGCTGGAGGTCACTGTCGATGTGGACAAACACTAACTGGAATTTGGAAGACGCTGTCCACCTGGACAACAAGAACTGGAAACAGTGTCCACCTAGGCGCGAAGCAAAGAGCCAAACAACAATATGTAGGAGAAATCACCAAAATATGAAGATCTGATCACGACACAAAAGAATAGCGCTGGAACCTAGATGTTTGAACCCGATGCGTGATCTGGCGGTTATGGACCGTCGATGAAGTAATCATGCAGGAGCAGGAAGAAGACAAAGACAGTTTCTTTGCTCACACAGTGACAATCGCCATAGCTGCAGCTGGAGAAGAGGAGAGCGATGACGTTGAAGACGAGTAGTGTGAGCAGGTTAGAGGAAACTTGCTTTCGTAATTCAGCACAAAATTCTACATGTTAGGTACAAGACGTTGACGTCGAAGACACAGCGTAGGAAGGTACGGTGACTCTTTCGAACCAAGTGCAATAATTTTCGAGGTAAGTCACTGAAACCCTACAGTCTGCGTCGTCGTCGTGAAATTTTAAAACAAGGTCAGATGTGCATGAGGGTTGGGTTCATTGCGAATACGTTATGAACAGTCCTGATTTTGTGAATATTAACCTAATTGTGTTAATGTCAAGTGCTGTGAAAAAGAGTGTTGATCAGAACTAGGTTGCGAAATTCCTAAAACTAAGCTGAAGTTAAAAAGGAACCTAAAGCTGAACGAGTGAGAGTCACTTGTGATAGCAATAGTAAACCATGGACTAACTCATCTGATTTTTAGTAACGTGCAGAAACAGTTCAAGAGGAAACCTGATCTCCGCATAGCTGTAACATGGATGACAGGGAAGTGACTTGTGAGGCATGAGATTATTGAGGGAAATATAATTTCTTCAAAGCATCTGTAGTTCAGTATGATAGGGAATAGGTCATCATACTCACAAGCATAATAGAGTGTTTGAAAACAGGGCGAGCAAGATGACTAAACCTACTTCCAGGTATCAAAAAGAATTCATCAATCGGATGTTGTAAGTTAACGAACAAGACAGGATAATTTCAGTTGAAAGCTTGCATGTGGCACTGATAAGCTAAGAAATTTCACATCTATTTGAATGGATAAGTAAAATAATCAAGAGTAAACGAACAAGGAAAAATAAAAAATAAAATCTGTCTTGATGGTGACACCGAGTTGGAATATTGACGAAATGTGTATGAGGTCGAACAGGTACGATCCGATGGCAGCAGCAAGAAATCGGAAGACAGACTTCGAGCTTGTTGCGTCGAAGATGATCTACCTACCAGAGAAACCGCTGCTTCCCAACCTCACCAACTTGGAGAGTGCAGGATTGTGGCAGTTCATAGCGCAGAGGTGGCCTGAACCGAACCTCCAGCGGGCGCGCACGTTCATCATCGCTAGCGATCGAGGGGCCCTAGATGAGTTTCTTATCGGTGAAGAGGTGGTGTTTTTTGATCTCTCGACGATCAAGAAACACTTTCCTGGTTTGAGTGACAGCGGCCCGACGTTGGTAAACATTCCCCTGTTGGATCAAGAAACTCTCTTACACCTCTTTGATTCACCAGAGACTGCGAAGGTGGAGAAGAAAGATGCCAAACATGGATATAATGTAACCAAAGCTAAGATGCGCTGGAAAGGTTGGTTGACTTTCGTGAATCAACGACTGTTATTATCATTGCCAGGTCCTAACATCATTTCACTTGAAGGATTGGCGGCAGCATATAGGGCGTGGCAAGGAGAACGCTTCAACTGGGTGAAGATTCTCTACACGCACATGAAGCAGGAGATGACAAGCAAGATGACTTGTCATACTAAGGCATATTTCTGTACCACCTATCTCTCTGAATTTTGTCCTGAATTACGAAAACAGACTTTGTCTAAGGCAGTGGAAGAGACGAAGAAGGCGACGAGCTCCAAGAAGAGACCTCGGCGTGGTGAAGTGCCCCAGGAGGAACCTGAGGGCGGAATCAAGAGAGCAGGAGAGGAGACGCCTCCGTGTGCGTTTACCCCGGAGCCTACTTCTACTCAGCTCGGTGGCACCCCAGAGCCGCAGCCTCCAAGTGATGAACAGGTGACCCCACCGGCAGAGATCGTGAAGATTAAAAAGAAAGCAATGCGAGAACCAGCAATAGAAGCAGATGCTCCAGCACCTCGGAACTTAGTGGCTGAGTTGGAGACTGCTGATAAGGGAGCAGCCAAGAAGGCCACAGCTCCAACGCCGAAGGACGTGATCAACCTCGAAGTGGATGGCGAGACAACCTCTAGAGCTGCAGAAGAGCCCTTATCAAAGCTGGGGGCGCCGACCACGACGGTCAAGGTGGAGGAACAAGCCACAACTTCCAAGATCTCAAAGGGTAAGGGGGTAGTAGTTGAAGAACCTCATTCAGCTAAGAAGAAACCTCTAAAGAACGAAGCTATTCTACCACTGGGAAGAAAGGAACTGGAATTGTTAGTAGCTGAGAAGGATGATCTGATAAAGGAGTACCAGAGAACTAACGATGCTATATTTCGTGCTACGGAAGATTTGGAGAGGGATTCTAACAGGGAGAAGGTGCGAGTTAACGAGGAGCTGCAGAATCTCCACAAAGAGCGGGATGAGTGGAAGCGAAAGTACAACAGCGAGGAAGCTTTCCGAAAGGCCATGGCACCACAGTTGAACAAGGAGAAACGAGAGCTCCAAGAAGAGGTGGCCCGTCAGACCGCTAATGTAACACATTGGAAAGCTAAGTGTGCAGACCTACAGGTACAACTGAAGGAAGCCAAGGAGAAAAAGGACAAGGATCAAGTCCTCTTCAAAAGGTGTGAGGAAGTTGTCGTAGGGATGCGTGAAGCAAAGGAGCTCTGTGATCAAGAGAAGAGCAACAAGGAGCGGTTGGCTCAAGAAATGGTAGTGATGAAGGAACATCACGAAAAAGAAGTAGCAGAGCTACGGAAGTGTCATGCCCAGGAGATAACCGTGTTGAAGGAACAACATGCGGAGGCACTAGACAGAGTGAGGAAGCCACAGAGTAGGAGTACGAGCAGTCCCTTAAAAGAACGGACTCTCACACCCAAGTTGCAGGGAGACATCAAGGCTCTTGCCGAAGCGGCCGATAGACTGCAGTTGCAAGTCTCTACTGAGTGCGAAGCCAAGAAAAAGATGCAACAGTGTTTGTGGGATAACGAGTTGCGAGCTCCTCCTCCTTTCTCGCTTTTCCGTGGTTATGAACTCCAGAGGGACACTTTCTTTAGTATCTCACAGTTGGCTCTAGGAGCAACACTCCAAGATGAGGAGTTTGACACTTTATGGGCTAGTGCTGATCATTTTCCCAACATGCGGAATTTGATTTGTGAAATGTTGGCACGAGGTGCCTTACAACTTGCAAGTGCAAGTAAGTTGGTTAATCCGATAGCTGATCTAGGTGCGAGAGTTCTACTCTATTACCTGACCCTGGAGCACCAGCTAGCATCCAAGAGAGCTTGGGATAGGCCAAATGAAGTTTTTAGACCAGTGAAGATCCCTGAGATCAGGGTGTCTACAGTCAGCACTCCGGAGTCGAGACAACGGGCTGAGCTTCTTTATCACGAGGTGCGTGATGAGAATGCTCTTACGGCCACTTTGGCTTTAGTACAGAGCCGCGAGGCCACGGCTCAGAGAGGAGAGCTCACCTGTGGACATTATGTTTATGAGTATACACGAGTGTGTCACCGTTTGAAGATGGTGGTGGAGGGCCAGCAGCTAGCTCTTGACAACCTGGAGAATGCCTATCAGCAGGTGTTGTTTACTCCACCCCCTTGGGATTTCAAGTTGCCCTCGGAATTAAAGATTTCTTTGCCAGTGGCCGGTTCCATTCTAAAACAACGGTACCTGGGAAAGTATGATTCTATGTTTGATGCAGCGAGTGAGCAGCCTATCGTGACGTGGGATGCCATGACGTGGTTGTTGGAGGACTTTGGATTATCACCAACACAGTGGCGACCTTGGGATGTTGTTTACCCAATGATAACTCAGACGTGGCAGACAACAGTTCCAGCGGCGGTAGCGCTAGACGCTCATTTGTGTCCGCTGCAGGGACAGAGGCGATACAAGTGGGCACCATGGGCCAAGATCGACACCGTACCATACAATTGGCCTATCATCCCTGGAGCATTCGACACACCGCAGGAGTGCCATCTATCATACAGGACATTTTTCGAAGCACACCGACATCATACTGATCCTATTTGTTTCCGGGCTGCAGTTTTTTGCAACTTCTTGTCTTATCTGTATACCTTTTTCCGGATGGTTGTTAACGTGAACCGGTATGATGAGACCAAGGTGGAATTTTTGATTTGGTTGAAATTGCAGCAGCGACCTGCGAGGTGGATGCGCATGCTGGAGTGTATGGTGATCACAGGATTTCTGCCAACGTCTAGCTCGGCGTTTGTGCTAGAGTTTGACCAGAAGCGATACAAGGACATGGCACTCTGGCTGACTTTTCAGCGGACTAAGAGGACGTATTTGATGAAGGATGAGGACTTATGTCGGAACTTGGAGGAGGTGGATCGCCAAACTTTCCTCACCGAATTAGAGACTACAGATGAGATGAAGCACATGCGACCTCGACATGACAAGCGTTGAATTTATGCTTATAGTTTTATATAGTTTTAGTTGGAGATGCTGCCTAGGAGTTATGGACAGCTTATTGTGGATAGCCTAGTTAAAGATACTTCAGATGATGGAGCTATGAACTTGGAACTTATGCTTGACATCGTATTTTTTAATATGGCAATGTTTGTTTTCAAGATTGTACGTGAAGCTTCGTTCGTTGAAACAAGCCTAAAGTTTTCTAAGTATGGCGTAACTTCCGATTATTGACCTGTGCATGAATTATGATATAAGTTGTTAAGCTGTAACCGTGTTTGAAAAACATCTAGAAGAGTAGATACACACAGAGTTATTATTTGGAACGTTAACTATTCAAGATGAAAAAGTTAGTTCAAGAAATTTTTTGAAGCATGGAATTGGTTCTGTAAGTTCGACATGATCTCCAAACCTCAAATATGGTAAAGAATGACGTCTGGAATATTGAACTTTAAAACTATAAAAAAAAAAAAAAAAAAAAAAATTTGCTTCAACTGCAAACCTATATCTAAACCTGCACCTGCACCTGAACTACACTACATGGCGTGGTGGGGCGGGCGTCGTGTGGTTGAGTAGAGACCCGGCACAAGCACCCGGAGGTTGCCACGACAGCGTCTACTCGCATCCAACGATCACCAGGCCACCAAGGCCGAACTGAAGGAGTGTGTGCCGAGAAGGCATTATATCCAAGCACGGAAGGGCAACGCCAATCGATACGGGACAATATGGTTCGCGCACGAGCCCTCGGGCACCCCTCACCGTATATGCTACCCTACAGCTGCTGGGCTGAGAGCTAATAAGAATGTGAAGTGTTGATGCTTCGATACCAGAGCTCGCCTAGAAGATCAAACAGGTGATGCATGCTTCGGCGATCACTGATAGATGAAGATACATCAATGTGTAGCACGGAGTGGGTCAACTGCAACAAAGTGACTGAAGATCGACGTATTCCTCAGCAAGGAGCTGCCCGAGCTGGTGAATTATGAATAGGTGAAGTGGACAGGAGAAGCTGTGACAAAGTTAACGAAAGAGTAGACTAGAAGAAAATGGATACGCTGTGTTATTAAGGCACAACGCAGGAGATCATACAGACAAGAATCTTCATTAACTTCGTGAAGAAGAAGGAACGACACAATTAGTAAGGCAAGTTAAAAAATTTAAAAATCAAATAAAAACCAAATAAACATGAAAAAAAAAAAAAAAAAAAATTACTGAAAAAAAAAAAAAAAAAACAATAAATTAATGAATGAAAGAACGAAGATTAATATGTGAGTTGGAAAGAGAATCTTAGAAAAGGTCATCCAAGTTAGTATAAAAAGAACAACTAGGATAGCACCTTAAGATGTCTCAAGTAAAGAGAGAAAATTCGAAAAAACAAGAAGTAAAATACGAAGTAAGAATCTTAAGAAAGAACAATTTGAATAGAACCTTGAGTTTAGGTATGGCATTGAGCGAATCTTATAATAAAAGAACAATTAGAAAAGACTATATCTATGGTATCTCAAGAGAAACTTAATATGTGAGGAATGTTAAGTCTCGATGCGGAAGTGAGAGATGAAACAAAATGGATGAGAAACATTCTAGTTTAGAATCTATTAACTCAAAAAGAAGCCTGAGTGGATTTAAGCAGGATATGATCGAGTTAAAAGTAAATCTCAAAAAACTTAATGATTTAGCAAGTCAAGGTAAATAGAGTAGTACCTAAACTTCTAAGTCTAAAAATGTGTTGGAAAAATAAAATGTGAAAGAAATGGAAATATAGAAGAAAGGGAAAAATAAGAGAGAACATGATAAGATTGAGAGAAAGTAGTTGAAAGGAAAAAATAAAAGAGAACATGATAACATAATGAGAGAATCTTATGTTGAGCGAGAAAAGGGTAGAATAGAAAAAGATAGTTAGCACAATTAGTAGTGAGGTGATATACACACTATTTAAATTGTATGTAGCATGATACTTCAACTGAAATTGAAGGTAAAATAGAAGAGAGAAAAGAAAGTAACGAAATTAGCAATATAGAATTAGTAATTAGTAGTGAAGACCCAATCTACTAACGTACTAATTTAGTGATGTGAGTACTAATGAGTGCTAATTTTCCAAAAAAAAAAAAAAAAAAAAAAAAAAAAAAAAAAAAGAATGAAAAGAGAAAAATGGAATGATGAAGAACAATAGAAAGTAAAGAAGAAGAAATGAAGTTTGAAAAAAAAAAAAAACAAAAAAAAAAACAAGGATGGCAAGTGAAGCCTCAATGAAGATTTAAAAGAAAAATTAAATTGAAGTGAAGTATATGAAGAACAATAAAAGTAAAAAAGAGAAGATCTAAAAGAGAATGAAAAATTTAAAGCTAAAAGGAAGAAATATTAACGTCTAAGTGAAAAACGTCAACGAAGGAGTTAAGTTTTGAAGAAACTTAAAGACTTAAGTATGTAAGAGACATACTTATTTAAGATGGAAAAAATGAAAAACAAATAAAGATAATCAACAATCATTAAAGAAGATAAAGAAAAAAAATTATATGAAGACCAAAGGAAATTAAAGTATGAGATGAAGAGCGAAAGATTAAAGTTCAAAGACAAAGGTTGTTGAAGTCGACGAGGACGTCTCCGAGCTAAGAAGGGGGCTATGTAGACCCTAAATCTTAAAAATAGCTTTTTTCAGAAAATTAAGTGTAAAAAGGATTGTAGATATATGGAGAATTAAATAATTAATGATTAAGTTTACATTAAGTACTTAATTAATTGAAAAGTACCTCTTCATATCTAAGATAGAAGGATTAATGGGAAAAGGGTTGAACTCGCACCCTTTGGGAAGGGTGTACCCTTTCATATCTAGATATGAATAGATGTGAGGATTTAGTGGAATTAATCTCAATGGTTAATTATAGGCAAAACCGTTTTTCCAAGAAGTGTGCCTCTTGGGTTTGAGTAGAATGACTAGCTTGAATTTTTAGCATTCTTGGCCATTACCATAGAAATTCCTTGGAGGAAGGTTAGAGTGAGCCCTAGCTTAGGTGAAAAAAGCTAGTAATTGAAGAAATCTCTTATGTTATAAGAGTATTATGTTGTGTGTGAAATTATTAATATATAATTATTATTGAATTTGCATGTGTAGAGTCTTGTGTGTGACTTGAATCATATGAATAATTACAATAATATTTGAACTTCATTGAATAAATTTAATATTGTGTTTTGTGAATGCAAATATATGCATGATGTATTAATTGTGAATAAATTCCTATGCATAAATGAATTAATTATTTATTTAGATCTTCATTGTAAAAATTAGAATACTATTCTAATTAATTATGTGATATGAAATTGTGTGTGTGTGTGATGAATTAAATTTAATGTATTACATATGAGTGAAATATGAATACTTAATAATGTTAAAACTTCAAGAGATAAAGTTAGGGAAGATCCTAACTATGTCAAAGTGACATTGTGAATATTAATGTAATAATTCTAAGTGTATGTAAGGCATTTAGAAATTAATTTGGAGTAAGAAACTTAATGCATTAATGTGAGGAATGCATAAGTAATTGATGAAATACTTAAGTTCAGGTGTGGAAACTTAAGTATTAAGACATAAGACGGGAGTCTCGTGCATGTGTAAACAACAAAACTTAAGTCTAGAGTTAGGAAGGACTTAAGTATGAATGACAGGACTTAAGTCTAAGTGGAAGAACTTAAGTCTACAGTGAAATAGAACTTAAGTCTGAATGATAAAACTTAACTCCGAGTTACAGAACTTAAGTCATGCAAGTGTAAGAGTGAAGATACTCTTTTTGCATTTAAGTGTTAAGGACTAATAGATAGGTTAGACTTAAGTCCGGACTTAGAGTAGAAATATTTAGAGGCTTAATCTAACTTGTGTGTTGTTCGAGATTAACACTTGTGATAAGTACGTGAGTACGTGAACCGTGGGATGTACGTGAGAAGTGGAGCGAATTACACGAGGTAAGTTCGTGAATTCTAAATGGAATTAATTAAGGAATCAACCATGAGTGCAATGGATAGTATCCAAATGCCGAAGATGGCAAAAGTATAGGAAACTAACAAACGTGCATATTCATAGTTAACTCAAGAGCAAGGCTCTTTGAAGGAGCAAGGCTCTACCTAAGCACTTAAATCCTTGGGATTAATACCTTAAGAGTGGAATGTTAAGGGTGATATGTTTTAAGGCTTAATTCCCTAAAAACGAGTGCATAAACTTAAGTATTTCAATGGAAAGATAGCTTTTTGACCTATAATTAAAGACAAACTACTTAACGGTTGACGCTAGACCATCCCGGGAAGAATTTAGAATCAAGGATAGACTTGTGTGAGTCTTGGGTGTTTTGTGAAGGTGAAATTTCACGATTACAGTTAGGCAATATCCATGGCACGACCTTGATGGGTTTGTACTAGAAAAGAGAGGTGAACCTAACATCCCTCTACACACATACTTTACAAAAGAAACATATGATATGTGTTTGAAAAAACTAAGTAGCAATAAAGCCTCGGACCGGATCGTATCCCAAATTCCATATTAAAAAATATACCGGCAAAATTCCAAAAACTTTTATACCTCTTCTTCACACATTGCTATAGACAAAAACAAATTCCCGAACTATGGAAAACCAGTCTAACCATACTACTCTATAAAAAAAGAAACCCCTTCATATTAAGAAACCATCGCCCCATAGCTCTAGCCAATAACATTTATAAATTATACACCAGTACATTAACATCAATATTGTCTTCATACGGAGGAAAACATAACATATTACATGATAGCCAAGAGGGATTTAGAGCCGAGCGCAGTACTGCCCGACAAATACAAACACTAATAGCTGCTCTTGAAGACGCCAAACTCACTAGCCAAGACATATATATCTTATATGTAGACTTCAAAAACGCATTTGGCTCAATAGATCATGCAAGACTACTTGCTCTTGTGAGTGACCTTGGATACCCAGAAGACGTAGTTACTCTAGTCGGAAATGTCTACTCACGCTCTACAACCACATTTACTGGTGAACATTTCGGTAAAACTCATCGAATCCCTATACAAAGAGGCACAATTCAAGGTGATACCCTTAGTCCATATCTTTTCATCATATTTCTTGAACCTTTATTAAGATGGCTCCAAAGAGGAAATAATGGATACACACTTAGCACGTCAAAAACCACCATAAACTCAATTGCGTACGCAGACGACTTAGCAGCCCTATCCAATAAACTAAAATCCTTACAAATCCAAATAATTAAAATAGATAAATATTGTAAATGGACAGGAATGGATGTTGGAGTACCCAAATGCGCAGTCACTCGATGTCCAAACAAATCAAAAATGAATCCCATGACCTTCAAAGCACAATTTCAAGCCACAAACATTAACTACAGAAATCAACCTATCCCGGTGTTACATCAAAACGAAGCATATATACTTAGGAGCCCAAATGGTACCCTCATTGAAATGGAAAATTCAGACTCATGTTACTACTACAAAACTCAACAATCAATGCCAAGCACTAACAAACTGCCCTGCTACTATGAGACAAAAAATCAACATGTTAGATACGGTCATAGGACCACAAATTGCTTATAGCTTCTACACTGTACCATATTCAATGACAAAAATCAAAAAACTTGACAAAAAAATAATAGCAGCACAAAAAACAATATGTGGACTCCCAAAATGCACATCAAACATAATAACACAACTCCCACATAACAATTTTGGACTAGAAGCATTTTCTTTAAAAAACGACTACCTAAGATGTATTGGAGAACAACTACTAAACGCTTTAAATGACAAAGGAAGACTGGGTAAAGTATACAACGGTCTACTACAATACATATTAGCTAAATTCGGAGGTGCAGAATACTTACCTAGAATTAAAAGCCAGGATTGCTACAGTCCCCCATTACCAGAACGTTATATCTGCTAAAAACAGAAGGAAATACACATCTAAAAGCACCATAGGCAGCTTCCTTACAACACTTGTGCCTATAGAATGTATGTGGAGAAGCGAAGCCCCAACACTTCGACACCTAACTGAGCAAACATCTATGAAATCACTACAAGTACTATTCACCGCAAACATCACAACACTTAGCCAAATCACCCTACCAAATGGCTCACATTTAATGAACGAGACTGAATTCCACAAATATCATTTCAAACCCTCAAGACTAATAAAAAGTGCACTAAACCTAGCGAAACAACTCTCTTGTCTCCCTGAGCGTCTTGACACATGCCCCCGCCCTTGCAACTAACACCCAAATCATTGCACACTTAAAGAAATATATATCTGCCCCAACAACAATAATATCCTCCATATTCCCAACTCACCTATCTATCCACCAGACTTACCCTGCCCACGCCATTCAAAACCGCCTCCATATATACTAAAAAACCCCACAACATACCCACTGTATGCAATAGTACAACATAAACAACGTACATACTACGACACTAATGACATCAAAATAGAAAAAACTTCATACCTTTGCCAATGGAAAACCCAAGAAAATACTTATAGTCAATGGCACACACACACAACCCTATTCCCATGGCATGACCCTAATACCGCATCCCACAACCTAACATGCCTAAAAAAATACTATAAAGAGAAAGCCAATAAATTCCATCATAACATCATACAAGCACACCACCCACAAGCTCAATGCAGAGACACAAGATCCGTCACACCCCCCACACAAATCCCTTTAGCAAAAATATCTATCACTGAATGTAATCCACAAAAAGACATTACCACACAACAACATACCATCCAAATTCAACGAAACGAAGCATATATCTATGAAAATGATGGAAAATACCTAATAACTATCCCCACCGTAAGGCTCGAATGGCTCTGGAACCTATATCACCAAGGACTAAATACCCCACACAATTTAGAACCGACAATCCAACCATTTGAAACTGAAGTTGTCTGGCTTTATCAAAGATACAAATACAGAATACCTAAAACGGACCCCCTCAAACAAACACACTACACCATATCAACGGAACTACTTGACTTTCTTACCACAACACACAACATTCAACACTCTTATTTCTCATCTCCGGTCACATGCTCCACCAAGATAACAAAAATTTTCTCACCCTTCTCTAGAGACAAAATCTTTGGCTCACTTGGCAAAGCCTTCGATTACAAATGGGAAGGCATAGGTTATGCCCATCTAGAAAACAAAGAAGAGGCCCAACAATCATTACATTGGGCCAGACTTGCAGCAAAAAATAACCCGATGAACATAACATACACTACGGGAAATCGGCCTATAAATGACTACAGCACAAATGACTAGCCAGAAAACAATTACTACAAAATTACTCAGGATCTGTAGACGCTGCCCGGATCTAGCTAGATAGCTGCCCTAGTCATTTTACAGTAATTTAAGTTTTTGCGGGCAGAGAGGTGATGAGAACCATGTGACGGCCAACATCGTTCATATCGTCATCCCAGTGTTTTCATCCATGCTTCATCCGGTAGTGTTGACGTGGCAAGAAGGTGACTGACTAGGGTTGTGCCTTAGTGATTCATTAGTGATACGTTTGAAAAGAATTACTCTCTCACTAGAAAATAACTAGCTACAGTAATATATGTTAGAACTTAAAAATAACTCATGGATATTTTTAGAAAATTGCTTAAGTAGATGGATGTCTATATCTCTTGGACATTGCTGATGTGGCAAATAGGTGATGACTTGGATTGTATTCCAGTAATTCCTTAGTAATACATTCGGCACAAATCACTGCGTCACTAAAATATTACTTGGTGTAGTGATATATTTTATAACTAAAAAATAACTCGGGAATACTTTTTAGAAAGTTGCTGACGTAGATGGATGTCTACTTTTGTTGGACATTGGTGATGTGGCAAATAGGTGATGACTTGGATTATATTCCAGTAATTCCTTAGTAATACATTCGGCACAAATCACTGCGTCACTAAAATATTACTTGGTGCAGTAATATATTTTATAACTAACTTGAGGATACTTTTTAGAAAGTTGCTGACGTAGATGGATATCTACTTAGTTGCCACTACACTAATGATGTTCATTAGTGTTCGCAACACTATTTAGGAACTTAAACTCTAAATGTCAATTACCCTATTAATGTAACAACATTAAATGTCAATTTAAACACTAATTGTCAATTTCTGTAGCTTTTGCCCTTATTACATTTTAACATATTGACATTTAGTGTTGGTTATGTAACAATATCATATGCCACATTTCATTGCAAGTCACCCAAATCTCGCCACATGTCAAAAGCAAACCTTCCATGTTGGACTGATTTTTTCAAGGTTGAATTTTCAAATGATGATTTCGGGGGCAATTTTTGTCCAATTTGAGAGTTTCTGGTGCCTATCTAAACTGATTTGAAAAGACACTTCCAATGGCACCTTACCCATCTTCAAATTCGTCTCAAATAAAAAGTTATAGCAAATATTTTTGGGCAGATTTCTTGAGTTTTGGTTGAAAGTTTGAGGAGGCATATCTTTATCAATTTCGCACCAATTCTATCGAGTGAGGTGACCGGCTTATGTATTTTTTCAAGGAGATTCCATTGGTATACGGTAAATCTTCTAATTCGTCGTATTGCAAAAGTTATGAGCAATTTTGTTAGGCTGATTTTTTTACATTAAAATTACTACCACTACTTAGTCGCCACCTTGTCCACCAGGGTTTTCTTCTTCTCAAAAGCTCCTGGAGGCTGCCGTTTGCACTACTTAGCCATCAAGCTCGTGGCATTTCCCAACACGCTTCTAGAGTGTGCATTTGCGAGGGGGACTTGTGTTGGTCCAACGCCGCTAGACCACCAAGCTCACGGCGGCAATGTGCAGCCGGTGACGAGGAAGGTGTTGTCGCTTCTCTTGCTTGCTGTTGTTGCTTCTCTTGCCTGCTGGATCTGCCATCGCATCAACCGTGGACGTTGTGGCCTTCACTAGTTTTCTGTCTCTTTGCGCCCGCCGTTGTATGCGTGTGGTTGTTGGTGGCGAAGCTTCTCTAAGGGCGTGGGTTTTGTGAAGTCGTGTATGCGTGTGTCTGCCTTGATTCAAGCAAGGTTTGTGAGGGTTGTGTGGGTTGGTATTGGAACGATCTGTGGGCTTCCGAAGCACCTCAATTTGGGGACAATCAAAGGCAATAATGAGATAGGGTTTGAGATAGTTCTCTTTCAAAATCTCGAAGCGGTGAATTTGGAAGAAGTGGGTTTCGGAGGTGCATTGCGGACGAGCGGGAGGGGAGGCGGAGGTGACGGCGCGGTGAGAGCTTTTGCGGCGGCGTGGGAGAAGCCGTTGCAGGAGCTGGCGGCAAGCAAGGAGTTGAACCGCAACGGAAGATCAGCTTTGAATCAGTTAACAAGTAAGTTTGTATCTCATGCGCATCTTCGTTGCATTGATGTTGAGGGGAAATAGCAATTGTGATTTGATAGAAATAATTTGGTTCTTGGTGATGGAATTTTCGAAGATGGAAGGTGAGTTGCCAGAAATTCTACCTAGTTTATGAATAGCCAAACTGCTCTTGAAGAACCGTATCTGGTCTGCCCTAGTGATTGTGTAGTGATTGTGTAGTGATTTTGCAGTGATTGTGCAGTGATTGTGCAGTGATTGTGTAGTGATTGTGCAGTGATTGTGTAGTGATTGTGTAGTGATTGTGTAGTGATTGTGTAGTGATTGTGTAGTGATTGTGTAGTGATTGTGTGGTGATTGTAAATCGATTATGTAGTGATTGTGTAGTGATTGTGTAGTGATTGTGTGGTGATTGTAAATCGATTATGTAGTGATTGGGTAGTGCTCGTGTTGTAATTGTGTTGTGATTGCGTGGTGATTGTGTGGTGATTGTCTAGTTCCTGTGTGGTGATCGGATAGTCATATCTTGGTTTTGTTGCGTGGTGATTGCGTGGTGATTGTGCAGGCTGTTGAATACACATTCAATGTGGATTCAAGATTGAATGACTTTGAGGGGCTTGGAGATGCTGCACATTGGTTGAAACGCAACAGAGACTCATTGCTGAAGGACTCTTTGCAATCAGCTGTACCCGAAGGTTTGTCTGTCTCTCTTTATATAATTTTATGCATCATATCTTGATTTTGTTGAATCTTACCCAGGTAGCGTCTTAATTTTTCTCAGGCTGGAATACAGCTTCCTCGGCACAAGAACTTCAGGGCGCAGTGGACAGAGGTTATCTGATTCCAAAGGCCTATCAGTTGGTAGTGATTCTTTTCCGGAAAAGGTGAGACATCATTTTCTGTTATTTAATGTTGCTCTTACATTTTGACCTTTGTTTGCTTCGTCTGATAAGTATATTGGCGTTGTTCACAGATTACAAAAGGACGTGAAGTGTATCATTTTTGTGGAGAGGAGAACGGCTGCCAGAGTTATTGCAAACTTTGTGAACCACTTAGAATGTCTCTCCGAGTTTCTCCAGGCACGGTCCATTTGTGGAGAAAATGCTGGGATAGCCACCACTCGGGGACAACAACAAACCACAGTAGCTGAGTTCAATCAAGGACATGTTGACCATGTTTTCTTTATAGCTATGATATTCGAAGGAGACGATTAAATCTTTGTGTGTGCACCTTTTTCTCTGGTTTCTTACTGACAACCGAATAATGACTAGAGTAGAAGTAGAATTAGTGCTTGCAATCTTATTATAGCCTATAGGCAATTTATTACTACCACATTAACTAAGAAATTACTAAACTAACACTGCATAATGACTCAACCTAAACTGCATAATGACTAAACAATAATTTGACAATGTACAAAAAAACTACCAAATAACTATAGAATGACTGCATTCAAACCACACAATAACCAAATAATAATTAGACCAAAACTAAAATTAGTACATGCATATCTATTATGGGTAAATTTACACTACCAGAATAATTAAGGAATTACTAAACTAACACTACACAATGACTAAACAATAACTAGGCAGTTCACAAAAAAACTATCATTGTCCACATCATTGTCCACGTCATTGTCCATGTCAACTGCCACGTTTAATTCCACGTCACACAAAAATCCACATCATCATTCACCATAAATTCCATGTCACACTCAAATCCACGTCAGTAGCCAACTCATCAATGTTCGAGGATGATGGGCCACATAGGCACATGGATGAGAAGTCCACATGGCAAAAAGAATGACTACAGAAATCTATTACTCAAAACTATTACTGTGCCCGAACAAAAATTTTCTTAGTCATTCCCTAGTAATACAGGTCATCTATGACTCAACAATGACTAAAATCGCTAGTCATTGATGCCTCGATTTCCCGTAGTGATATCTTGTCTTACCAGATGAAAATTGGTACCAAAATTCTATCCCTCACAGTGGTCCCTACCCTGACTCTCACATCATATGTCTATTCCCTGCAGATACCATAACATACTTTGAACCTACCATACCAAAAGAATTAAATAAACCTAGAAAAGAAAAATCCACCCTATAAATACTATGCATACACCACCAAAACAATACAATAGGCCTCCAAACAAATATAGAACAACTTCAAATACTAATCACTACTCTAAACATACAACAAGTCTATGCCAACTAAGCTCCACCAACGCTCGAGCCCACTCAAGTTAACCGAAACAAGACATGGTCCAAAGTTAACCTCCCCAGCACAAATCAGACACCTCCAAACACCTCAACAACACCCCCATCCTATAATACAAACTTACCACTAAAATTCAACCCAGAACATTGCTACTACACAGACGAATAATTTAAAGAACCCGTAGAATTAAGTCCAGGGCACTGGCACGGAGAAAGGGCAGGATTTGGCATATATAACGCACCAAAAGACATTAAAATAGCTAAACGACTACAAGGTTTACAAAACATCATTAGTGCAGAAATGATGGCCGTACATAAAACACTTAGAAACTTGAATGATAAATACCCAAATGAGCCTGCCTATATATTTACAGACTGCATAAATGTGTTATACCTATTAAACACACAAATCCAACATCCTACTATGCACAATGGCCACCCAGACAAAACTATCTTAACATCAATGGTGAAAATGCTACAAACAAGGACCCAACCTATATCAATACACAAAGTAAGAGCCCATGTGAACATTGAAGGCAACGAAAAAGCAGACGAACTAGCAAAAATGGGTAGAGAAAAAGCACATAGAGAAGCGAGAGAACCATATGAACACGCCCATCCCACTCCATACTATTATCAAAGGAAAGAATGGCCATCTATGGAAGAAACCCCAGACAAAGGCCCTATGAGATTCTTATCTAAATACCTTAAACGCTACGATTTAGACAACAACTTAATAGAATTAGCTAGAAATTTCCGAAAAATCGAAAAATGGACAGGAAATAGAAACATCGACAATGAACTCTCCAATGAATTTTGGACAAACTTCCTTATTACAGACTCACAAAAAACATGTATCATAAAATTTAGAACAGACCAATACATGGGAAATGCCCGGAAACAACTCTTCTTTGGTCACGAAAGATTCCCCTCCATCACATGCCCAATATGTAATTCCACCGACCCAGATACTTGGCTACATGTTTTACTTAAATGCCAACAACAACACATACACGCACTCATTGTAAAAAGACATGACAAAGCGGTATGGGAAATGAGAAAACTACTTATATCATCCAATAAATCTAGGTGTTTTACCTTAATGAATGCCGGTATCTTTCAAAATAACTCACCAGAAAATACTGTCCCACAATGGCTAGTGCCATGTAAATGCACTACCCAAAGATGCCACTGCAATGCTTGATTTAAACCAGATTTACTATGCATCCGTGGAGTACCACATAATCATCCCCTAGCAACAAATCCAGATCCAAACATCACAATTCAGTTCATAGAATTCACTTATTGCAACGACCGGTTCTCACCAAAAATAATAGGGCACAAGATAAACAAATATCAACCCCTTCTAGGTGAAATAAGTACATTAGGGTGGAAAGTGGACCCACTAATAGTTATCACAGCCGGAGCCAGAGCTACTACACACATTCCGTCTATGGAATCACTCGAAAAAAAAATTTAAATCTCAAAATCCTCCATTAGAAATATTTTTAGAAATTTTAACACCATTGCTATCCAACATGCAATGTCCATCCTCCTCCATAAAAGACGTCTAGAAAACAACCAACCACTATCCAACCCACATACCTCCTAACTTAAACTATTTTTACCACAACCACCATCAATACTACTATAATCAACCGCAAAGCATTAGATATGTTTTGTTTTATAGTATCTACCTTTGAGAGGGGGAAGTAGTTCCATCCTTCTAAACCTTTGTCCAGTGGGCATCGCCTTAGTAGTGGAACAAACAGACACTTTATTCACGCTGGCCTCTTCTAGAGGCTGGAGTTCTTCTTCTTCTTCTTCTTCTTCTTCTTCTTCTTCTTCTTCTTCTTCTTCTTCTTCTTCTTGTTGGACATGTTTTTCTACTCTTCCAAGAAACCTGCAAAATCTGCATAAATTTTTTATGGTGATCTGTTAAAACCATGTGATAAAAACTATCAAGTATCTCCGTATTATGTATTATTAGCCCAAAGATTTAATAAAATATGTAAAAAAATTATACAATAGAAAAAACAAAGTCAAAGGTTAAAATTGGACAAATCAGCTTGAAGTACAAGGTTTGAACTTGCATAAAAGGTTCCTTTACAAATCCTAGAGATCACTTCTCTTCTCTTCCCACTTTCAAAGGTGAATTCTCTCGCAAACATGTTGAAGCCATGTCAATTTTTATTTCATTTACTAATTTCTGTGGGCTTTGCGTGTGGTGTGCAGATTGGAGGAGGAAAATTGTGCTTCGAGGGAATTTTTGTGAACAAGGTAAGCTTCCCTAACTTTGATTCATTGCTGAATTAGAAATAGGCAACTCAAAGTTTAGGTTCATCATAACTAAAGATCAATCCAATGATAGTTACAACTTACAGTAGTGTAAAGTGAGGCAGTATCAATCTGTGAGCACACAAAAAAGACACCAAAAAATATATTCCAAATGTCAAATTCAAAAGAAGTTGAGTATTTATATATATGGGAGATATTAATTACTGAGTGACATCAAAACCACTACAACTGAAGCCGTGAGTGTAGTAAATAGTGTGATGCTGAATCAGTGAGTACACAAATCAGCCCCCAAATCCTAGCCCTAGCCGCCACAAATCCAAACCCTAGCCGCCGCCACTAAGAACCCAAACCCTGAACTAAAAAACCCTAGCCGTCGCGTTCCGATAGGATCCTAAATGATCCCATGGAGTTTCATAGACTAGAGGTGTGCGCGCGCACACCCTCAACAGCTGCTCCTCCACCTCACATCTCCGAAATGTCCTCCAGAATTGTACATCTACACAAGCACCAAAACCTCTCCCCCAAAACCCCATAGCCGCTGTCTCCCCAACCTCCCCAAAACCCTCTACTCCAACACTCTCTTTCTCCCTCCAGCACAAAAACATTTGTAGATCAGCAATGAATATGTAGGAGATATGCACACAAAGAGGGTTTTAAGCACACAAAAAAGAGGGTCTTATGCATACAAAAAGGAGGGTCTCATGCACAAAAATTAAGGGTATTATGCTCCCTCAGCTACGCCCTCAGTAGTATCTACCACTCCACCCACCGCAGCTCCTACCGCCCGTAGAGCCGCCTTGGCAGCGCCGTTGCGGCGCCAGCCACTTACAACCCGCCCTCCACAAATCCAAACCCCCCTCTCTTTACCCTCATAATCTTCCTCTTTCCACCTCTTTCCAGCCTCACAAACCCCCTCTCTCCACCCTCACAACCCCCTCTCACCCCACCTTCATTGTCTCTCTTCCCAAACCCTAAGCTCTCACTTACAACCTCCCTCACACTCACAGCCTTCCTCACAACTAGTGCAGGGGTGTACGCAGACACACCCCTGGTAGGACTACCCAAAGGTGTAGCCTATACCCTAGATTGATACCCTCAATACCCAAAACCCTAATCCAAAACCCTAAATTGATACCTATATAGATAGCTTTGTTGAAAATCGGGACAACATACCTTGGTGGTGATACCCTCACTATTGATCCCCTCAGGAACTTGGCGCAGATATGATGTAGAGAATATGTCAACCAAAACTAGTTTAAAATGCATGTTCTACTGCAATTAGCATGGAAGAAAAAATAAACTTTTTTTGTAGTTTAAACCGTAGGATCTCAATTATGACTTATTAAGTAACATACACACAAAATTTCATAAAATTTGACCGCACGGATTGAAAGATTATAATGTTTGAAGTAGTGAAAAGGCTCATTTTCTTCCCTGCATTTTCTGGATTAGCAGACTTTGACTTCAATTGGTGTCCAATTTTTGCACTATAAAAGGTCTCAATTGATAACCATAATGTTAAGGATGATGTTAGTTAGTTATACACCAATTTTTAGAGGGAGAAAAGGAGTGTAGCATATTCAAAAAAATTGTACAATGAGTAGGGGTCCAAAAATTCTCAATTCACGTTATATTTTTTTGTGAACTTGATACTGTTTTAAATGAGAATCCAAATGGTCAATTAGAAGGTTTCCATCACGTAATGCCATAGAAAAAATCAAAATCAAATCATACAAAGATCTCAAAGTTTTATGTGGAAAGGTAGAAGAGTTTTTGGTACCTTGGTTGAAAATGTGTGACAATGTGTGAAAATGATTGACTTGGATTAATATGCTATTTTACCAAAGAACTAACATCATGCTTAACACGATGGTATTGGATTTAGATCTTGTGTAGTGCAAAAGTTTTTAGAGGTAGAAAAAGAGTAGCATATTCAAAAAAATTGTGCAATGAGTGGAGGTTCAAATTTTTTTATTCCATACTAATAGTGACTACCATTTTGTAATGATATACAAGGTTTTTGAGTGTAGCGTTATGACACCACCAAAAATTGACGGAATCTGGGAGAGCCACGCTTGGTGGATTGTGGACGTGGATGAGTCGAGCGCCTTCTTGTGGGTGACGGATTATTCCTTTGAGCTGGATGTCGTATCTCTTCATGTCATCAATAGTATGTGTCGTATAGCCACTTCACTACTACATATACTCATGATCTATGCAAGTCTCATAAGAGCTACCCTATCATAAGCATATATAATATGTAACTATCACCAAATCCACACAATACAAGGCAACCATGTAGAATTCCACAATTGCCCCCCTAGCTGAGTATAGTGCCCTCGCAACTCAGCTAGCAAAAGAAAACATAGCTAGTGAAGTAAATAACTATCTACAAAATATACTATAACAAACATGAAGTTGATAATAGTCCATTTGAATCTTCAAACCAAGTTGTAAAGAGAGGGGTTAGCTGGGTACAATTGAGCCCCATCGTCATTCGCTTCCAACGCCATTTTTGTGGTTAGACTCTACTTTCAACTTAGCGGTACTCTTGATGATGGTACATTCTCACTTCATCCATGTAACATAGGATTACCTTGATTTCTTACACCGTGGGCAACTCCAATCTCCTTCAGGAAGTATTGCCAGAGGAGGACGAAGACATGCCATATGCCACCCTCTCTGACATTGGTCACATAACAACATAGTTGCTGCGCCCTTGGTTTCTCCACAAACAAAACATCTATATCCAGCTGGAACCACCGCCATGTCTTGATGTATTGATCCTTCAATAGGCAAATGACAAGGTGCACAATTCTTGGTATTGTCCCTGCATTCTTGTCCATCTTTTCTTTCTAAAAGAAGGACCCCACTTGGCAAGATCTCCTTGACCAGCAAGATGGTTCTACCTGCTTGAACATCCAAGGTCGTGGGTGCCTCACGTTGTAAATATACGTAATCGCCCACTTGAAAACGTCGAAGCTGAGGTTTGTAAGGCCCACTCCTAATACGTGCATAACGCAACTTATCTCTATGTTGCGCTACTGCCAAGTTCTCCATAGCCATAAGCATGGCCCTCTGAAAATACTCAGCACGATCTTGAAACACTTGTGCCCAAATTTTCGGATCATCCAAGTCCACAACAGGATTTAGTTTCTCTCTTACTACCGAAGGCAATACTGGCTCTCTGCCATAGAGTAGCTGATAAGGACTATAACATGCCAGAGAAGCTTGCCGACTGAAGCGATAATCCATCGCTATCCACGGTAGCTTGAGGTCCCAATCTCCATAATTGCCTGCTTGCAATCCATATTTGGGCAATCCACGTTTGACTGTCTGAACCACTCTCTCTGCCAATCCATCTGCCTCTGGGTGATCTCTAGAAGTTGTTCGATTATTAATTAGAGCTTTAGTGCAAAGCTCTTCAAAAGACCCAAGGAACTCCCTTCCTTGGTCTGTCAACACCTCTGCAGGGGCTCCAAATCTAGCTAGAACTCGATCTAGGAATGCCGCCGCTGCTAGCTCAGAGGAATTTTGTGGTAAAGCCACCAGCTCAATCCACTTGCTGAAATGCTCTACCATAACAAATACATACTTAGCACCTCGTTTTGTGGTCATCAATGGTCCAACAAAATCAAGACTCCACCTATAGCCCAATCCCATAATTGGTAATGGTTGTAGTTGGGGAGACAAGGTATTGAAGCTTGATCTAACCCGATCGCAAACTTCACACCTCCCCACATAGGTCGCCACCTCTTGTTGCATGCCCATCCACCAATATTGACCACGCAACATTGAGTGTGCATCGTACTCCAAAATGTCCCAACTCTTCATGCATTTGTTGTATCAACTGAAGACGTTGTTCTGGCCTAGGAACTACCCTCCGTGTTCCATCTTGCCATCTCCGAAATATAAGTCCACCCTCCCAATGAAATCTAGCCACTCTATGAGCTATCCGGTCCCGCTCTTGAGGTGTGGTATTAGGAAGAAACCCCCCATGTTGTAGACGATACAAAATCCCTTCATCTCGCCACACATCAGCGGTGATTCTGGATCCCTTTTCATCTAATTGTTCATCCTCAACATTTCCCAAAGCTTCTTCAATAGTTTGGCCAGATTTCCCTTCCATCCATGCCAAATAAGTTGAAGCATGCCAACCTGGAACTGCCTCTTAGTCAGAAGTACCGTGCCACCTAGCACCGGTCAAGTCCTCTTGCAATGGGCTTGGATTACGGCTTAAGCCATCTCCATCCAAATTTTGCAACCCTACCTTATGGACTACTTCAAAATCATATTCTCGCAATAATAATGCCCACCTGACTAACTTCCCTGTAAGCTTGTCTGATTCCATCAACCACTTCAGAGGTTGATGGTCAGTCACAAGTGTGAAGCTTTGCCCATAAAGGTATAGACGAAAATGCGCCACAGCCCATACTACCGCAAGATATTCTCCTTCATAGGATGAATACTTGGCATCTGCATCATTGTTACTTCGAGAAGCATATGCAATGACATACTCCTTTCCATCATCATCTTTTTGAGTTAAAATAACACCAATTCCCAACATACTCCAATATGTATGGAGTTGGAATGGCCGTCTTGCATCTGGCCTCCTCAACACTGGTGCTGAACCTAGTGCTCCTTTCAAGGCCTCAAATGCTTCTTCTTGAGCAGGGCCCCACATCCATTCTTGATCAGAGCGTGTCAATAGAGTCAAAGGTTTAGCCAAAAGACTAAAACCACGAACAAATCGACGGTAATAGTTTGCTAAACCCATGAAAGCTCTCAACCTTGACACATCTCTAGGAATTGGAATTCTATTTAAGGCTTCAACCTTTGCTTGCTGTACACCTAAACCTCCTGGCGTAATCATATGACCCAAATAAGGTAATTGATCATGAAAGAACCTGCACTTTCCATGATGCAAGCGAAGACCCCATTGTTGCAGCCTTTCAAATACTTGCTGCAAATGTTTTACATGCTCTTGTGGTGTATCACTAAAGATAATAACATCATCTATGTAACACCGAGCAAATGGCAAACCCTTTAAGACCTGATCCATCACACGTTGAAATTCCGCTGGAGCATTTTTTAATCCAAAAGGTAAAAACTTCCAATGAAAGAGCATATCTCTTCCATCATCATCTACTCCCAAAAATGTTGTATTCACCCGATCTTCTTTTCTCAATGGCAATTGGTGGTATCCTGACCTCAAGTCCAAAGTACTAAAGACTCTTGCTTTTCCAACTGCATCAAATAACTCCTCAGGTGTAGGCATAGGGTAGCGATCCGATTTGGTCTTCTTGTTAACTAGCCGGTAGTCTCCACACATACGCTTCTCCGTCCAATTTCCAAGAATATCCTTTGCTGGCATGACTGTTGCACATGCATATTCACCATCTGAGAGCTCCACCAAACGTGCATGAAACAACTCCTTGAATCGCAGTTTGACCCCATCTCTCTCAGAAATACTCAACTTATATGGACGTCTAAATATTGGATAATCGTCTTCCAATTGTATTCTTACTGGCTTGCCCTTATAGCCCTCTAAATCAGTGAGCTTGAAAGCAAAGCAGGCCTTGTACGAGCGAATGAAAGCTCGCACCTTCCGTGCCTCTGCACCTGTGAGTCCCATCCCATGATTGCTAGGGCATGAGCTATGAGCCATGAGCCATGAGCGGTGAGCCGTGAGCGGTGAGCTATGAGCAGTGATAGTCACAAAAAAATATTCTATTTTTTTTTGTATATGATCGGAGAACCGTGGAAAAAAGCAGTATGAAAGTCTATATCCGTGGAAAATTTGTACGACCTATATATGATGTAATGCCTATATCCGTGTAAATATGCTTCTAATTTCATTGTGTTAGTATCTATTCTCATTTTAGTCTCACATTGGTCCCCGTATTTTGACAACTCCTTTTAGTGCTATCAATTATAAGGTGTTGTGATATATGTTTTTACCATTTCATTCTTATATTTTTGAATATACTTGTTACTTATTTTTTCTATTATGGCCTTGCCTTTTATTATATAAATCAATTTGACAAAAAAATTAATTATTCATTATTGTTTATTCTTCCAAATTGTTTTTTGTTACGTTCATGAAATTATCTATTTTTCTCTAACCTATATCATTTTTTAAAAGACAATAATTGGTATAAATTTGAAATGCTTTGATTTACGTCTATATTAACTGTAGTATTTCTAGAGTCTATGAAATTTGATACTAATAGAATGCTCTCTAGAGTTCACAAACTAATCATGTAATTTATTTTTTATTTTAAATTATGATATTTTCTATTTATCTTTCACAAGCTATGCTAATATCTATTGAAAAATTAAAGTATAGAAAATAAAATGGATAATATAAATAATACAAGTTACAAGTTAGGAAGACAATAAGAACATGAAACTAAGTACTAAATATGAAAGGAACACTGCAATGTAAAAGACACGTACAAAGTGAACAAAGAAAGTTTTGAAATGAAGTACATGAATATAGCAAAATTAGAAAGTAGAATTAAAACTATCATTACTATCCTTGCTAGCCTCAATTGCTTCAATGTCCACAAACTAAACAATACGAGGGTCATAATAACAAGTCCCATACAATGGACTAGGAGATGGTAAAGTAGCTAATAATTGAGCTAAGTCTTCTATGTGCGAAGGAAGTAGAAACAGTTTAGGAGGTGATTCGGCGTCCGCCATCAATCTACAATGATTCAAACAATAATGTCAACGCTCAACTTTAAAATATTTAACAGAATGCAAGAAAATAATAATTCACAACTTACTCACTCAAATGGTTTTGTTTTGCAACATGACGGACATGAATGTCATCCCTCTCCAAGTCAATATCCACTTGCAAAGACACAACAATCTCTACCAATGGTGGCGCCTCTTGAAGTGGTGCGAGGATGGCTTCAAAAATAGCAGGATCCGCTTCAAAAGCAACCAAATGGCGACTTAAGCAGTAGCAAGCATGAATCGAGGCTCCTAAATTTAAAAGGAAAATATTAATGAAACTCTATATCATCAAGGATTTAAACATCAAACGTATCAAAATTACCTGTAGAAGCATAGGCATCAAGAATGACACCACTTGACTTGGTTAGAACTTGAATAAGAATTTGCAATAAAATTGGATCTTTCTCCCGGCCTCCTCTCCAAGGAACAATTCCATTCATGAGTTGTGATGCTACTGATACAAAGTTGAAGAGAACATCATCCTTGCCAAGGTTGGTATTGCCATCCAACAGTGGTTAATCTTGTTGAAAGGAGAACTGAGAACTTGATGCGAATCATGAACAAAAAGGAAGATGCAAAAACGTCATGTCTACCCAAAAACAATCTTGTTGTTAAAATAAATAAGTGGGAAAATAACACAGAAAGAGTAGAGATAGGGAAACACACCAACATTGACTAGTTTGTTGGAGATGTCAATTGGAGCTCATTGATGCCCCACCAAGCTTTGATGATTTTGAAGTCATAAGTCTTTGCATATGTACGTACGTCTGCTCGAATGGTCATTGATTCAGGCATAAAGATAAGTAAAGATGCGTGACTTTGCAAATAGTAATGAGCGAATTCAAAGATAGCTTCCAATTCAGACACATTATATGTATTTCACTGCGGAATGTCATTTATAAGAGATGAAATCTTTGGAACCGGTAAACCTTCGGGAATATCAATAATGATGAGATCAAATCCATCATGAGGACACAATGCAGAACGCACCTAAGTTCCTCGACCCTTTCGAACCTACACATATAAAATATAATAAACATCAATTAACCACTCCAAAAATTTATCACTCTTAAGAAGGCAATAAATCACTCCAGAAAATTATAACAAATTAAGTACTAGTTATAGCAATGTAAATGATTATGAGTGATGCTACATACTGTTAGAACGAAATTATGCATCTTCTTCACAAGAGGATGATTGCTCCCAGATTCCATCAATGTGAAAATTGAAGTATTTTCAATAAGAATTTTTGTTGAAGAGACCATAGAGGAAGAAGCAATACACGTAGCATTGACATTTTTCTTGGCCTGAATATTGGTATGATAAACTTGGTTGGCATTGGTGGCCTAAGAAAGAATTGATGAATTTACCAAATTCAATAAATTAGGTGATGCAATCACCCGACTGCCATCCACATGAATAATAGTTGCAATAGAAGTCTGAGTTACCTTTGAAGCTTCAGATGCCTTGGATGACTTGGATGACTTTGTTGCCTTTGTAGCCTTTGATGTTGTTGTTGAATATGTTCCCTTTGTTGTCGTTGTTGCCTTTCTATTCCCTTTCTGAGTTGTTATCAGTGCCGTAGCAACTTCGGGGGCATCCAATATACGCGGCCGTAGTTCGCGCGGCTGTTTTGATCTGAACAAGGGTCTTGGCACCGAGACAGTACAAAAGTGCTCTTCACAACACCGCATCAAACTCGATCCAAACTATAGATCTCGGTGACAACTAAAGTGCTGAAGACTGATGTGGCTCGGCGTTGCGTCGCTTCCGATCCAACCTCTCCATACACACTTACACTAATACAAAAGTGGAAAAAAAACCGCATTCATTTTCATGTTGCCGTTCTTTTGACCATGCTGCCAGAATTTTGTTACGTTGTTCATGGTTTGGGCTGCCGCGGTTTTTTGCTCATAACTTCTTCAGTTTTTAGAAGTTTTGAGAGTGTAATACACCATTGGAAAGGTCTTGAAAATTCGCTTCCAACAGTATATTGCACACCCAAACATTCCAAAAAATGTAGGGCGGTTTTTTTTTCCCACTTTTGTACTAGAGTTATCTAAAACCTGTTTTGAAAGTACCTCGGCACCGAGATAGTAAAGGACCGTCACCAACCGAGTCACGACGACCCACAAAGATCGTCACTAACAAAGTCACAACAACCCACGGAGATCGATACCACCTCTATCAATGTACCTCGGCACTATGAAGATCGTCACCAACACAGTCACGACAACCCACGAAGATCAATCCCTTCTGTATCAACGTACCTCGGCACCGAGATAGTAAGGGGCTGTCACCAATATAACCGAGACCTTCTAAACAATGTAAGCATAAGTCCGCAACTTCGATTCATGATTGAAAGTCACCACTCTGCCCTGGTGCAACGGAGTACACACAATTTGAGATCATTGAGTTTGTCAAAATTGAATGCGGTGATTCCAGCAGGAGGTGTTGAGGTTCATAAACGTGATAAAGTTGGACGAGAACTGTTAGGTTGGACAAGAGTATGACGATTGGACGAGAATATGGACTATTGAACAACAACTTGTATCATTCTCTGGTATTATTCAGAGATACTTTGGACGGCAATGCCTCGGTGATTTTCCACTGTGGATGGCAATCACCTAGGCAGTAAAATTCAGATATACGTATTATATCGTCGAATTATACTGTGAGCTTTTCGTATTGCACTATACACTTATCATCATATACTACGGTATTGTAACGTCGGTTTATGTATAGCTGAATTTTACCAATGTTATTGCCCCAAGGTTTGATGAAAGTTACGTGATTTGTATATGTAATACCTATGTAATACCCTGGTGACACCCGTGCAATGCCTCGGTAATTTCCACTGTAGACGTAACACATTCTAAGGAAAAATAAATAATTTGTCATGTGGTTTCCAAAAGTGACCAATGCATATGGAGTTCACAATAATTTCTTGTACAAATTAGGGTCTCGGCACCGAGACACTTCATATTGAGCTCTAAGAATTTGAAATCATCAAAAGTGACAACAAATTACTAGGACCCACCACAAAATAATTCATAATAATAAAATGATCTGGGCACTGAGACACCTCATATTGAGCTCTAAGAATTTGAAATCATCAAGGTTGAAAATAAATGACTAGGACCTACCACAAAATAATTCATAGAAATCAAATGATCTCGGCACCAAGACACCTTGTAATGATCATTCAAGAGCTAAAATCAAGAAGGTTTCTAACAAGATTCTATGACAATCTCTCTAAAAAATTTTGACAAAAAAGAACGTCTCGCCACTAAGATCCATGGAAGTGATCACCAATATCAATATCAATATACTTGGTCATTTGATTAACCCCTAAAGGATTGTGACAATTCACATTAAACACACTTCAAAATTGTTGGTTTTAGTGCAATAAGTTAGGATGGAAACAAAACCTTATGTTTATGTTTTTGACCGTAGGATCTCAATTAAGACTTTTGAAATAATGTACTCTAAAAATTTCATAAACATTGACCGCACAGATTAAAAGATTATAGTGTTTGAAGTCAAGAAATAGGTTCATTTTTTCTTTGCGTTGAGAGGTATAGCATTCATATATTTCACTTTGCAATACACAAGGTATAAATCTATAACCATTATCTTGAGCATACACCAATTTTTAGAGGTAGAGAATACACCAATTTTTAGAGGTAGAGAAGGGGTGTAGCATGGAGGAAACAAGTGTTCATGGAGTGGAGATACAAAAATTGCCATTTCACGTTATATTCCTTTGTGAACTTTAAACACTCAAGAACAATAATCCAAACGGCCAATCTGAAGGTTCTCATCACATACTGTTGTTATCAAGGACAAGCTAGAAATAAAAATAAATCAAAATTTAGGAACGTGCCAAAAATCTATATTGTCCTTCCAAGTCACACATGGTTCTTTAGGGGTCAAAATTTAATGTTCTTAAAAAAATTTCAAGAGAAAGAGTGTCTTGGCCCGGAGACCCTCAAAGTTAACATCTAAAAATTGCAAAGATTGTAAACTAACACATTGACTTCAAACATCAAATCTATTAACATCCAAGGAGAAAAACAACATGAGCCGCGAGTATAAGAAGGTAATCGAGAACAACAGACTAAGGGATCATGATGAACTAATCCAAACATCCAAAATAGGCAACAACGACGCAAATTTTGAAGACAATCTCTGAATACAATTTCGACCAAAATGATTGTCTCGGCACTGAGACCTATTAAATCCAAGCAATCATGGTCATAAACAAAATCTCAAATCAGCTTGGTCAGGTCATGAAGAGGCACCTCAGATCCTTTTGCAACCGTGTCTTTAGCCATTGCCATTGACGCCGCTCCACTAATTGAGCTCAGCTACAACATAACAAAATGGTATCGGTGTGCATTTCAATCCTAGAATTCCATCCAATTCAAATGACTATGACTATGGAAGATATGAAGGACGTGATGGAGAAGTATACTAACTTGGCATCTCCAAATGTTGAAAATACCATTTCATCCTTCAAGCAAGTCGGACGTACAAGCGCCATGGACGGTATCGGCAAAATGAGAGATTGTACGACTTGGCCATTTATCCAGCGCAACATGTTTCCGTGTCAAGGAGGCGACAAGGAAAAAAAATTTGTCTTTAAGATGTGCAAGATTGGCCCTGGTTCAGGAGTCGATCTAGTTTTGCATATGCAGCCTGGTGGAGACCTACAAGACACATGGATCATATTTGATCATGTAAAGCGGGTCAGGAATTGGACCACCATGGGTTGCAATGTGTACGACCCTCGGTATTGCAGAGTTATGACTATTACAGTTTACGACATGCAATCTGAAGACACAAATTCAGCCTAATGCATCATGTGGAGGAACATCAACGAAGTTATAGGGACGCACGGGGTTGACAACGTCAATTTCAAAGGTTTTATGGCGGATAGCGCATGACAAAATTGGAATGTTGTACGGACGGTCTATGGTTGAGGTAATCCCCAAGAGGTTATGGTAGATCGAGAACGCACATGTCTACTTCATTGGACAACATCCATGAACCGCCACACGAACAAGAATATCAAGAGCGAGTTCCAAGACCAGCACCGTCTTGTGGGCAAGCAATATAAGGATGCCAAGAATTTGGCAGACTCTGCGATTTGTTACCTTGTCATTAGAGCTTGGTGGCAAACTTATGGTGCCCAAAATGATGAGGCCCTTGGACAACTTGACCAGTGGCTTGCCTATTGGCATAACCGCTACCGCCAATGGGGAGCATCTATGGAATTGGTATGAGTTGTATCATATTTGATTGTAATTTCATTTCAATTTATAGTCCAAACAACCATATATAACCCTGATAGTCATCGCCCTGATATATAAATTTCTCCTGTCCGAAGGCCTCTACAAGGTCCAGGAAGGGACGCCAAGAAAATTCTTCACCAGCGATAACATTGCCTCCAACCTCCCCATTTTCATCTTTAGATGATGTGAAGCTTGTATCCTCACTGTTGTCTCCATCTAAAGCACCTACGGGAGTAATGCATGTTACGAATGTTCAAGAATCTAAGTGACGTGACATACATAAATGGCATATTACAAGGCTCCCGAAGACTCCCGGTAAGTGTTGACATGCTAAACAGGCCAGGACGGGTAAGATGTGCATCGAGAAGATTGTACGTTTGGAAAAAAACACTCCTGCTCCTACATACACCAGGCTCCTCCATCTTCGAAGACTCTTGAAGGACCAAGTTACCAAGTTCTTCCATTGCCTGGATGACATTGAAAGGTGCGTAAGGGAACAAAGCGGAAGTGGGTGAATCACCGTCCGCTTGTTCCAGATGTATGGCCTGTGATGAAGGGCACCAACCTTGCCAAGGCTGAGATTCTCAGGCTAGAAGAGGCAGGATTTTAACTTAAAGAGCGACGGAAAGTGTCACCAAGGCGGCTCTTTGGAGATGCTATCAATCCTACTGTGCAAGTTGCATCTGTGCCTGCACCTGCAGCTACAGACTCTTATCCAACATTGCATGAAGGTTGACGTATCCGTTGTTAGGCAAATGTTTTCATTAAACAAAAAATTGATGGGCATCAGCGGACAACCTCAACGTCCGCATCAACTCCATCTCAATGCTTCTCTACTCCGCCCTCAGATGCATCATTGTACTACAGTCAAAGAAGGGACAGAAGACGAGTGAATATCGCCTTACTATAGGCCCTCTCCCAAATTGCTCTTGCGGCGACTTCAAGGACATGGTGGTTCAATCCAAGAAGAGAGGTGTTTGGTACCATTGCAAGCATCTCTTCTATATTTTTTGAGTGGTATGCAAGCTTGATTTTGAGGACAATGCTTTTATCCATGCTGCTACCTTAAGCTTCAACGAGATTAAGAAAGTGGTGGACAGTGGTGTCTTGGAGCTTATATGATGTGTAGCTTCAAAAGTAGGGACATTGCTATATGAATCAATACCATTTATAGCTCAACTCATATGGATTGTTGCTGAATGTTGTTAGTATATGGATAATGTACCTCTTATTTGTTATAAAATAGAAAGATTTTTTTATTCTTATATTATAGTTGATTTTGTTGTCCTATCCGCATCTACTTCACTTGTGTCTCCATCACTTTTAAAATACTTCACCAACTTAATTATCTACCATCGTTATATATACTATACATACACAAAATAAGAGCATCGTATGTATAAAAATCCTCTCTAGGTCCTAAACTCGTAGTGCCTACAATCTCTCCAATACACCTTCAACTTTGCGAAATAGGAAGACCCAACACTACTTGAATTTGATTGCAATTGGACATGAAATATTGTAGTCTATTCTAATTGCACGGTTATAGGCACTTAAAATTTATTAAAAATATTTTAATCAGAATTTTTTCTCACACAAATAACATTATTTTTAGAAAAATAAACCTATTTTTGATAAATCACAACTCACCGCTCATGAAATCTCCACTCATGGCTCATGGCTCATGGCTCATGGCTCACACCCTAGCCTCGTTGAGTCCCATCCCTATGTCCATCTCCCAATCCTTCTGAACTGGCAAGATTACATTCTTTCCTAAAGACTCTAATATAGATGCTGGCACTCCTAGTTGCTAGTTGGATGAAGATGCACTATTGCCCTTTTCCAAGGCAATAGATGCTATCTTTTTATCATGAACATGAGCCAAAAGAGGTGCTTTCTTTACAAAAAATACCTTGCTAAAACTTCCTTGGCATTCTCCTTACCCAATTCTTGGGCCAATGCTGCCAAGACCCTTTGACCTCGTAGTTCATCTTCTACAACCCATTCAAAGGCACCTCCATCCCGTGTCTTCATTCCTCTAAGGGTTGTATCCCAGACTTGCTTACTTTCCTGCCACACCTCTGCATCTGGATGAACCTCTTTTGAAATATCATGAGGTGTCATTTTACCATGTGTCCCTTGGCTTGAAGACTCTGCCCCCAGATGTCCTTCCTAGCCACCATTTTGATGCACTTAAGCTGCTAGACAAACCCCTAGAAATCAAGTCATGGAGTTTAAATCCATGGCTTGTCCAAGGATGTGACGGCGTTGAGACTCTGTAATTCCAGGGCCAGCTATTGTACCTGTAAGAAACCCCATGGCTCTCTCCCGTTCATCAACACAAGGCTCACGAAGACTTTGTGTGCTAGTATCAAATACTAAGCCTGGTCCTCCTTCACGAAATGCGAATGATCGAGGATAACTCATGAATGTAGGCAAAGCCAAACGAGGCTCCCCTACATTATTTATCAAGGCAAATGGGGCTGAATCAACCTGCACCACTTGTTGAGAAAAGCGACCAACATCTAAAATGTGGTCAACATGCCTCCCTTGTAGACGTGTAAGTTGCCTCAATGTTGCCGAAATACCAGGTGCAGAAGCCAAATTTGTCCATTTCCACCGCAATCGATGTGCATAAGAACCAAGAGCTGCTACATCCACTAGTACTCGTTTTCCAAGATGTAAGCACATCTCTGCTGCAGCATTTCGCAATTGTGCATTGACCACCTCCAATGGTGGGACATTCTCAAAGATATAGGCCACAGGAGTGGCTTGAAAGCGTTGCCACCACTTCAACAACCGCAATAGCTCCCAAAATAGAGCAGATCAAGGGTCTTGGAGGCTTTGATCTGGCCCATTCAGCCATCACAAGGTCCACTCTTCCTAACCTTTCAAGATTCTCTTAGCCAATCAAAGCAATGTCCGATGATAATCGTGACATACAACCTTGTATAGCACTTGCGGGTAATTGCGTTGGATATCTCATCTACAAGTGTTGAAGATGATGTTTTGCTATTGTGCTGACAATGGCATTATTATCTACATATGTATAACTTTGTATAGATAATCTAGCTTCTAAAACAGCAGCCAATCCTGTACCAAATCCAGCAAATAGTTCTACAAGAATTATGCCCCCAGCCTCTTTGTGAAGCTCCACAAGCTTCTACAGAAGAGGCCTTGTATATTTTGGCTCCCAAAGGTGTTGATCAATCTTTTTCACCAATTCTTGGCATTGATCCATCAAGCCTTTTGTTGAAGTCCAAGGTGGCGTTGGATCCTTTGGATGCCTAACAAACTTGCTCAATTAAGTTGGCACTTGCATGTCTGAATGTGAAGGTGAATCCAATGAAGACATATTTCCCTCAAGTAGCAAATCACCAAATGGAAACCACTTGGCAACGCATCCATACATTGCTACTTGTCCATGTACTATTTCTGCACTGGCATTAAAGGTAACACGGAGTATATCCTTCCTTCCATCTCTTTGAAACCAACCCGGTCTAAACCATGCCTCCTCAGTCCAACAATCGTGACCAAAACCAATGGCGTACAATGCATGTCGCTCTAAAAGTATATCATAAGTGGTGGCACCCGTGATCACACATCTTACAGATATGTGAGTATATGCATCGTTGCCCACCTTGAATTGTAGCCTTAAAGGTTCTTTTGTGAGCCCTGTTGGATGTTCTATGCCCCCAAGAGATGTTGCAATTGTAAAAGGACATGGATCAAGGTCTCCTGCTTTAATACCTAGGCTCTCTGTTAGGTTCTTTTCCAACATAATTGGTTGAGCCCCTGTATCAAATAAAACCTTTAGTGGGTACACCTTAAAACCATTACATCTAGCCACAGAAAATACATGGCTTGAATTGGCCAATTTAACCACCCCTGGCTTCATCTGTAAGCGCTCACGAGTTGCCCTGGCTGGAATATTAGCCAAGTAGCTTGTAGCAACCTTCATATCATCTCCCAAATCAAGATGGTTCTCATTCAAATCTAGGCCGCTATCAAACTCTACTGCCAAAGGAGGTTCCTTCTTCCAATCCTTCTAGTGCATGAGTGCATCAATTGCCTGAGAAACAGCTTGTTTCCTTTCACCTTCTATATCTTTAGTCGCAATAGCCTCTTATGTTTCCTTCATAGCCACATTCGCAGGTAATTGCACTTTCCCTTGCATTATCTTTCCAGCCATATAATAGACCATAGCTGCATCAAAGTTCAAACTCTGCACTTGCATGCCAGAAAACAATGGGATCTCTAATACCTTAAGCGCCAATTTCTTGACCATATCCTCCTCCAAAGATATCTTGTCCACATTGGGACTTTGATTGTGAAGTGATTTGGTTGCCACATCTGCAAGACCAAATGTCAAGGGCAATCGTGATTGTCCAATATTATCCACAGGTCCTTTGTGGCGTGCACCAAGCTCATTATCAATCAATACGGGATCTTGAAGTATATTTGATGCCTGTGATGGTATCTTCAAGTGTGACCTTGTTGTTGCAGCTGCCATCAACTCTCCTTGGATTCCATACTCAAATCTATCATACCCTAGTTGTAGAGAGGCACTATGTGCCGGTCTTGATTTGGAGGTTGCAGATGCTTGTTTAGTTGTTGCTGCAAGCAACAACGCCAAGCTATTTTGCAATTCACCCATACGTGCCTCTAAACTGTTAGTTCCGGAGGTTGATCCACTCCCTTGTGGTTGAAAAGATTGAGGTCTCAACTGTGGATTTTTAATCCAACATTGAGCCTCAGTATGCCTTATCCGTCTACAAGCAGGATGAGAGCATTTAGGAGGAGAGTTGGCAGGCTTGCCTTGACTTTGTGTCTTCCTTTGTTGACCCTTGTCAGCTGCTTTACCTTTACTTCCACTTGCACCACCTACACTATCAGAAGGCTTTGGGCAATCCTTCTTGCTATGGCCCAATTCTCCACATCCCCAACACCTTATACGAGAATTTACAGGTGTTGCCTCTTCTACGCCATTGCAACTTGCTTAGGTGGCTTTGAATTTGCATGGCCCTTGCTTTGACCTCCGGTAGTAGCCTTAAGTTGACTTGTTGTTGTTGTCATAATGGATGATAACCTTCCAGCTTCTTCCACGCACAACCCTCGGTCAAATTGTTCTACTATTGCAAATGCTTGAGCTAAGGTAGCTCGACCTCCATACATCAATAGCATATGAGGATGTGTCATCTCTCGGATCTTCTTGTCTTGTTTTCTCATGTAAAGCTCCACCAATTGCTGCTCTGTAAATGCATCTCTACTTTCACGAGCAAACCTTGCAAGGCATGCATACATGATCCTTGGAGTATCTCCAACTTCTTTCTTGAAATCCTGAATGTGGCGCAAACGATCACGTCTTATCCCACCAAACTCAACTTCCAGGTGTTCAAAGAATACTACCAACGGATCAAAGTTAGGCGGAGGTCCAATAGTGTCTATGGCCTCTGTGGATGCTCTGGACAATCTAGATATGAATGTGATTGTTGTCCCTGAGGCGGCGCTCTCTCTAGCCCTACGAGCCCTGGCTGTAGCAGCTTGAAGCCTTGCTATCCGCGCTGCATCTCTACTTGTCGAGACTTCCTCATCATCACCATCATCATCATCCAATGCTCTAGCTGCAGGGATAGCAGCACCCTCCTTCAATGTTGTAACCAACTCCACGCGTCGCGTCCAGTAGTCCTCAACAACATCAAGATCTTTCATGTGGTCTTCAAACCACGCATCATATGCTTGCAATGCCTCAAACTCCAAATGGTTTGGTAATTGCTCAATGGCCCACCAATCATTAAACAATGGATTACGTTGCTTCATTGTTCTTTGCTATGATCGAAATCTGGTCTTCCAGTCGTTGAAGGCTATGCCTTCAGCTCTCCCTGAGTATCAATCTCGAACCATGGATCCACCACTGTGGTCATCGATGTCCTCAAAGGCACTAAACCCCCAAGGTTTAGGTGGATCAACCGCAAAGAGGGGCGTATGTGCACCCTCTTCAAGTTCTTCGTCGTCGATGTCCTCCAAATATACCTTATCGGATATCGATGAATACTTTGGTGACCCGTAGTCTTTCTTACGTGTTTGTACCATCAACTAATAAAATATCATAGCTTGATGTGCATGCAACAAACCGTTCTTGAAATGGAGCAATGAGTAGAAAGTTATTCACTTCTAAGTCTTGAACATCACCACGGCTAGTAGAAGCCGGTTATAGGTTGTTGAGAACCTTGAGGTTAAGTGGGATGGGGGAGGAATAGGACTTGGATGGGTGACCAAGGGAACAACTAGGTCGAAATTTCCTAGATTCTCATGGCTTCGCCTCGCGAAGCCCGCGTAGCCCGCGTAGCCCGCAGAACTCGGTAACTCGGTAGCTCGGAAGCTCGGAATGCCTTCCGCCTTCGAGCCCTACTTTTTCTGGCCCCCGGTTACTTTGTTATCTTTTTACTAATTACTGTCATAGTAACTTAGTTACTATTTACCCTCACAGTAATTGCCTAGTTATCAGACAGTAATTACCAGTTACTATTACCCGACAGTAATTACTTAGTCACTATTTACCCTCGCAATAATTGCTCAGTTACCCGACAATAATTACCCAGTTACTATTGCCCGTCACTTATCCGGTCTAGTCACCCTTATCTCTGTAGTCAACTTCCGGTCTAGTCACCCTTACCTCCAAAGTCAACTTCGTCTCTCCCAAAATTTCCTCTATCAACGTTGCAACGCCGACAACAACTCCAAAATACCTCCAAAAACAACCGCTCCCTAATACAACCGCTCCGAAAACCTCTGACGCTCCATTGTCTTTGCTGCCGCTCCAATTGTTGTTGATGTCGTTGTCGCCACGCCTCCGCAGCACCTCCGCCGTGTTTCTACAACATCTACAGTCCTCCGTACATCCGCAACGTCGTCTTTCGCACTAAATTCCAACAACTAAATCAAACTAGATTCTTGTCAAGTAATGAAGATCACATCCCTTCTTCTTACTCTATTCCTATAGAATTAGTCCAGAAAAGTGAAGAAAGAGAAGAAACCGCGACTAAGCTTTGTATTACATGGCAAACCGCCAATTTTCAACAAGCCTCCAAGCCACACATCCTTCCAACTCTCTCTTCTACACCCAAATCTGAACTTGACAAGAATGAAGGTGACATGGGCGGCTTGGGGTTACAACCACCCCAAACTAGTCTTGAAATAACCCCTTTCACACTTCCAAACTCGCCTAGTGTTAATTCAGCCCTATTAAGTGACTTTAAGTCCTAACTAGGCCCCCCTTAGGCTATACTAACAATAAAACTATACTATCAATCCCTAAAGAGACACTTAATCTTCACCGTTGCCATATGCCATGACATGGAGAAGCATACATCGGTGTTAAGGAAGAGTTTTGGCAAAATCCAGGCAATCACTCTTTAACCTGATGATATGGTATACGTAACTTGCGCAGTGGGTCCAGGTCAATCGAAGGTGAAGACTTCTCTTTTGAAGAAGTTGCTTCTTGCACTTTTCCCTTTGAATCTTCTTCAAAATCCAGGTCAAATGAAATTCCTCAAATCATTGCAGACATTTTGATTAAACATCTCTCTTGTTGTAAGTACTGCTAGACACAATAACGTCTTAGCTTGTTTAGCGTTATCACCGGAGATGGTGCTGAAGGCTAAGAAGATTATGGAGGAACATAAAAGTTATGAGGCATTACGGGAGAGGGACCCATCACATGCGAAAACTTCAGCCCCACCAGCGGAACCAAAAGAAACAGAAGTTTATCGAATTCTTGCTGAGCCGCTACAATTGGATTGGCGACCACTGAAGGGGGAAGGGGAAGTGGAGGCCAACATCCCACCACAACTTCTGAGTTACAAATATTATCTAATCCTCCATTAACGAGTAGACGTCCTACGAAGAGGCCACGGTGTGTTGAGAGTGATGTAGCTTCTCGTTCAAGAGAAGGTCCATCAAGTTTGGATCCAAGCGGGAGGAGGTTGATTGTAAGAAGTGTAAGATCGGGTGGCACGGTTCCTAGGTCGGGGCTTGGGACGTCTAATGGTCATCGTAGGGCCTCTGCATCTACACCGGGAGATTTAGCTGATTTGTCAGACATAGCACCGGAAAAAAAAGAATTTTACAACCTATCAGATAGTGTGCCAGAGGATTTTGAAGACAATGCGGAGATACCACATAATGTTCCAACTTCAATGTATTTAAAATCACCAGTGCCTACAACGGAGGTGATTGCAAAAGGATCAATGTGGGGAAATTTTATGTTTAAGGCACACATAGACCGCATTGTCTCTGGAGAATCCGGAAACGAACCACCGGGTTTTATCACAGAAGAGGGTCAAAGAAGTATTTAACTGCCTAAGAGACCTAGAATCCACGACTTAGGTGAGTAGATTGGTACTTCGGCCGATCAGATACATCCTGCATACTACCACCAATGATGGTGTCGTTGAGAAGGAAGAGTTGTCATTTCCGTCGGTAGCAACAGCACGAGAGTTTGGGGGCATATTCATTGCACACGGGAGTGCTTTTGCACATGGTGCCATGGGATCCCAATATTTTTGGCTTCAAGATCATATCATTTGGGAACTTATGGATGTGCAATACATAGTAGCAGCTTGTAAGTTTGCACAACAGCAGCAGAGAGATGGTATTATGCCTTTAAATGAGTACCTTGACACGTTCAAGCGGCAAAAGGCCTCTTTTGTGGTATATGATGATTGTCGCTTTTACATTGACGAGTCTGTGCGGATCAACGTAGGGGAGTTCCAAAGACAATCATATTCTTCCATGGAGGAGGATTTGAGGAAGCTCTGTTAGATTTGGGATCTATATGGGAGGCATGATAGCACACTACGTGCGGACAATGCACGCACGTTTGTTGCTTTGGTGAGTGCGACAAGTGCAGTCCATAAATTGCCCAAGGGGATGGAGTTGTCACGGTGAAGAGGTTGGACAAAAATATGGAGGATCTGACCAATCATGCATGGAATCCGAGCAATGATTGCTTTGAAGCTATCATTCAAGTATGCAAGGACTACGAAGACGACATTCTCTTTTACATCAAAGAGGAAGATGACAAGTGAAAGGACATGGCAAGGAAGAAAGAGTTGGATCCAAATGTGAACGTATGACCAACAAGAAAGGAGATGACCCATACTTGGTTGAGGCTGTTAGGTAGGATTCCTAATCCATATTATCTTCGGTTGGCAAAGTTTGTTGCAGCGAAGCCGGTGAAGGAGGACGGAGTAAGACCTCGTCACGCATATTATTTCAACGGTGTAAAAGACCCAAATCCACATCCTTGTACGATTTCCGGTGTGGTTGACCGGTATCAGAGATGAGAAGTTGTGGCGAATTCCATCCGTTGGTTGATGGTGGAGAACAAGGAAAGTACACCTAATTCCATGGGAGAGTTTTTTCCTATCCGTATAGGGAAGTATTTTCCGAGGAGTAACGAACAACTTGATACCTTTGGAAAGCTTTCGAATGCTACCACGAAAAAAACTTGAACTGCTCCTATGCGGGAGAAGGTTCTAAACTAGAAGACATAGGCTACCTCATCCCCCCTTCCATCGGGTTTTATTATGGTGACATTGCAGCAAGGGGGCGTGGATACATTGGACTGTTTGTGGATGTGGGAAGGTTAGCTACTGCTAATTGAGAATGGTAGATGGAAGTCAGGAGACCAGGCCAAAACGACATAGAGAATCTTCTTCCGATTTGGTGTAGAAGAGGGTTATTCCGCACCGACTGCATAGAGCTGGGCAAACCATTTTTGTGGGTGATTGATTGTCGACCTGGCGGTAGGAGGCATGGAGATGGACATTGGAGAGACGACCAGTTATCCGCAGCTTTTACACAACTGATATTATAGATGGTAAATACTGAACGATGGAACGTCATCTTCTTGTTACCAGCGGCCATATATACAAAAGAAGAGGTTTTCACAAAGGTGAAGCTTCGAGAGGGATGTACTATGCAACGTGGATGTTGGGCATTTGATCCCAACTTGGTTAATCCCTATGCTCTCGATTTTATAGGGAATGGGCGTCTAGAACAAGTAGTACAACCAATTGGCGATGTGATTTGTATGCAGCACCCTGTGGGTACATCTCCTGGTCCAAACTATGTTTCTGGAGACTTTCCACTTCCACTTGTATTCTTGGATCACTAGAGTGAGGCACGCCAACCCTCTGAAGTTGATTCACTTTAGAGATTTCCATCAGAGTTGGCAAGACTAGTGGGCTGATACTTGCCTTATGGTTGAAATTTAGTGGCATGTAACATATCTACGGCCATTCCCACCATCCTTCAAGGAGGTTTCCAAGGATCTCAGATTTTTATCATTGACAATTGTACAATCAGAGTTTCATTCCTGTACAATGAGTTGTCCGATAATTTCCAAGGACAATTGTTGGTCAGAACTGGTGGAACAAGTATTGGTTGCAATATCGTACATGAAACCGAAGAAGCGGTTGGTGGAGTGAGGAATGAAGACGACAATGAGGGTGGAGGTGGTTTACATGAGAGATTGCCACGTTCAGATACCACTGAAGATTCCTCATTTCGCAGTAGCCCGAGCTACAGGACTTCATACAGCGATGAAGATGAAGTGAACCAGCCTCCTCCAAGAGAGAGGATTCCATCAACGCTGCGGGCAGTGGGAGATACTTCAGGGGAGACGTTTGCAACACCTATAGAGAGGATGCAAAATACCGATGTAGTAGATGTTAGTTTGGCAGCAGTGGCAAGAGGGGGGCGTACATTTGATGGTCCTAGGCTGGAGATGGGGGAAGAAGAATCGAACTCTTTGGCATTTTTTTTGGTGTAGAGCAGGATTCTACAGCCTTAGATGCCTTCTCAATGAGAGACGGTATTGGAGACACATGAGACGTTCGAAGGTACTCAGAGTGATACTGGACCAAGTTTGCATTCTGTTCCAAGATCTAGCATATCCGAGGACATCATTGCATTTCAAGGGGCCTTCTCCTTAGAACGAGAGATGTCCGTCAATATAGAGGATGGCTTTTTCTACAATGATGATAGCATAAGGCATATGTGGGAGGGTGTTCCTAGCAATTACCAATATGTTGAGTGTCCGTCCATTAGCATTGAAGATGTGGAAGATCGTCTAGTGCACGATCATGAACTGTCTGCTATGGTAGGTAGCGCCATTGGACACGTGGAGGGAGTTGTTGCGCGAGAAGATGAGCTCTGAGACCTAGAGCTATATACTATAGTAGAGCATGCAGTTTAGGTGGCAAGTACGCTAGTATAATGCAGTTTAAGATGTGTCTATTGTTCGGTGGGTGGTGTATATTTATATATTGGGTGGTCCATATGATATGTTTGATTTTAGAATCTCTTAGCAATAGTGTGGAATTGCTTGATTATGTATGTATTTGCATTATAAAATATAGTGAGGTACTTTACACTCTCTTAGGAAATTGCATAGATTTTTGTATCTCTTACACATTGTATTTGTAGTGCACTACCCTAAAATCTTATAATAACTCAAAACACATTTATACTCTCTTTAGGCACATGATTATAATTTTGTAGCAGGATTTGCAAACTAGATTAGAAATCATATATCTTTTTTTAAAAGGTAGCGAATGTAAGAAATACATTACTTATATTAGTATGAAGATGTCAATGTTTGACACGACAAACACCAAAATCTTATGACAAAAAACATACTGAACTGATGCCAAATTTTGATTTTTTTAAAATTATGAGCAAATAACTTGCGGCTTTCTACCATCAACCAATGCACTTGGCTAAGTGCATAATTGCTTAATTGCGTGTTCCACATAAAACTAAGAGATCTTCATTTAAATTTATTTTTTATTGTTTTCACAACTACATGTGGTGCAAAATTCTTGTTGACCATTTGGAGTATAGTTCAAAAACATATCAAGTTTTAAAATAAAATAAAATATAAAATGACTATTTTTGAACCTCCACCCTTACACAATTATTTTTAATATGATATACCTCTTCTCTACTGCTGTAATTGGTCTACAAGTTGGAACTAATGTCATGCTTAGCATGATGGTAATGAATAAGACCTTGTGCAGTGCATAAAACTTGACACCAAGTGAAGTCTAATTATGATGATCTATTAATTTGAAGGTAGATTTTTATAATGAACTCATAGCAAAGAAGAAAATGAACAGTTTTCTCTACTTCAAACACTATAATCTTTCAATTTGTGCGGTAAAAATTTATGAAATTTTGCAAGTATGTTATTTAACAAGTTTCAATTGAGATCTTGTCATCCTTGTTGGAAATAAAAGTCTTTGTTTCTTTTCTTACTCGTTGCACTAGGATCAGCACTTTTGAAGTGTTGTTGAAAAATGAACCTTGAAATTGTTGTATTTATCATTATTTGTATAACTGTTGTTGAGAAATAGAACCTTAAAAAACCATCTTATTTCACTTATAACCATAGGATGCATTTTTCATACACTTTTTAACTACACAAATTGAAAGCTTATAGCATATGCAATGAGTTATGTAGTTTTTCTAACCTTAATTTTACAGGATTGATTTATTTTATTTCCTTCAGAAGATAAAATCTTTGCGCTATGCAAAGTTGTAACTCTACACCATCACAAACTATATGATGTAAAGTACTTGTCTACCAAGGTTTAGGTATAGCCAAGGTAACTAGCATTTTTGAAGAAAGTTATGTAGGTGAAAAGAGTAATAGAATACATTTCATATTTTTTGTAATTTCAATCTTTACCAAATCTCAACGCTAATAAGATTTTGTTTTTTCTATTCGAAAATAGATTATAAAATAATGATAAAATCTCAAATTTTGTAAAAAAGGGATGTTTTTCTACATGTTTAAAAGCTTCTTTTCCTCTTTGAGAGAAATTTTTGCACCATAGAAAGTTTCTTTTGTAGAATCTCAAAGAAAGTTATGTTGGCTACTTGTAAATGAAATCTCAAAGTTAATGGATAAACTTCATGTAATCAAATAAATCGCCCATCCTTGATGAGAAACTACTTAATATTTGTAAAAATGTCACATCGTATGTAAAGATGTCATAAATGATGTTTTCACAACAACTAATTTGCGAGCTTGAAAAGCATGACCATATGCATTATGGTGGCTAAAGATGGACTTCCTAGTACTAGTTACAAATGTTCACATCACCAACTTGAGTTGCAGACATGAGTAGGGTTAGCATACAAATACCATATTTTTGAAAATGTCACATGCAAATGTGACCTTTTTACAAATACTATATACTGCGAAGCACAAATCTTCATCAAATGTTTAATGAAAAAAATAATATATTATCATAAAATTCTTACAATGGCTTATTTATAAAATTAAAAAAGTCTAAAAAAATCACACTCACAATCAACATTAGTTTTTTGAATACTTGGTGTGCCCAATCAAGTACTCAAAATATTGCTCTTTGGACAATTCATCCATTTAACCCCTAACGAACAATTTGTACCTACGAAGGACAAATCAATTTTGGACATGTTCCTAAAAATCTATTTTTTAAGATGACTTCTTCAAACTTTTACTGCTAACAGAAATATGGGTAGTCTTTGCAAGGATAAATATATAAATATTTTTGGACTTATAGTAAAAAAGTTATGATGCTTCAAACATAAGAAGCTAGACTCTTTTGGCAGTTGGGTAGGATACTATAGAGATGAATAGTGCTACTGTAGAATTTACAATTGCACCTTTTTCAGGCGGGTAGTAGTGAAGGAAAGTTCTTGGCTGCCTTCATTGTTTTGAGTAAAAAAACACATGGAAATTAAGGATTCTTTTTTTTTTAAATTATTTTTCCTGTTGTTAGAATGTGACATAATGATTCTATTCACCGCTTGGATATTAGATCCAACAATTCTTTATGTATTAAAAAAATAGCTTACCTAAGAGAAGAGCCACTTTCTATACTCTAAGTCGTTGCATGTCCATTTTTCTTATCGTAAATACCTCCATTACTTGTGATTTTGGGCGTGTGATGACTTAACACAAGGTAGAATATAGATCCATTGAGTTTATGCAATGTGTAGTGGAAAGATATGCCATTATCTTGAGTCAAAGTATGTTGAATCAGTCCGGGTACAATAGAAAAAAACTATTTTGCACTCTTCAAATGCAATTATCTTTCAATCTCTACGGTTAAAGTTTATGAAAATTTTAGGGTGTTTTCTTGTAGTAGTTAGTTTGAAGATCCAATGGTTGAAAATAGTAAAAAATCCTTTGAATAAGTCTAATAATGTCTCATCTCAAAGTGGCAGTTTTGCGGTGGTTTTGGTGATGCACAAGGCTCGGTCCTTTAAGGGTTAAGGGTTAAGGTTCAAAGACAATTAAAAAAAACCCTTTTTCTTTTTTGAAGCAAGTTCATGCATCGTTCATCTTTGTCAAAAATCTTGTGGTTACCTATTACAATACACAATTCCCCTATATCTATTTGAGGTTGTTGATCATAGTAAATATCTATTTGAATAGTTTATTGAATAGTATATTTACAGTATTTAGAAAGAAGAGAAGATGAAATTAAAATGATTTCTGCAACATTTTTTTTAATATACTAAAATTAACATTTCATTTCATAAAGAGTACTTGTGGATTTTTCTAAAATACTTGGTACTAATATATGTGTATTCCAAGTTGATGATAATACGTAGAGTACATCTAGAACTAAGAAAACACCCAACTATTAGATTCATCAACAATAAATTACTTTTCAAGCCAAAGGTGGAGTATTTTTCACACTTCAAAAGGTGTTTGAATCACTTCATCTATAATTTTATTTTCTACATGTTGACCAAATGCACCACATAAGAGAGTTTTCCTGAAAGTACCGAGTATGGCCACCTCGGATTAGATCCTGTATCCTTAGTTTTATTAGTTGGCTTGAATGTGGCCTCAAAAAATTTATGATGCAAAAAAGTTGGATGACTAGGTGATGGTGTGGCCGGATTTAGAGTGCAGTCATGCTTGGAGGGGGCTATGTGGAGATGTAGAAATCATGCACATGTGCATGTGGAATCTAGGTTTAGGAGCCTAGGTGGAGTATGTAACACTATAGTACTATTCAAGGAATGCCAACCTATGGTTCATGAAAAATGTAGGGTGAGATTCCTCACCCTCTTAGTATTTTTGTTTTTAAATCTCACCCTACTTTTGTGATTAGAAAAGAACACAAGGTCCTCAAAAGGTGTTGCAACAAGTCTTTTTAGGACACAAGGTGGCCATCCTCCAAAAATTAGACTTAGGAAAACTCTAAGGACTCAAATTTTAACCCTCAACAACAAGAAATTCTTGGAACTAACTCCTTGATACTTATTGTAATTTTAGAACCATAGACCTAGGTTAATGTACCTTACATACTAAACCATTAACCTAGGTTAATTTTCACAATGTACCTCCCCTCAAGTTTAGCATGTGCATGTGCATGTGGAACCTAGGTTTAGGAGTATCTTGTTAACTTTATAAAAAATATTTATTAAATTTCTTTTTTTTGCCCAAAACGTGTACACCTTTGCGTCCTATGACCCTTGTATGGTCATTTGCCACGCTCAAAAAAGGGCAACATCCACATGAAAGTCTCCATTCCTTTATTCAAAAGCACTCGTCTGACATCATAGTTGTCAGATGATGCAATGACATAAACTTGAGGGGAGGTACATTGTGACACTAAAAAAGTTCTAAACTTAAGTATAGGGTTATTCTAAATAAAATAAAATACTAGAACATTAGGCCCACATGTAGAATCTTATTAGCTTCCTCCATCAACCAACAATAGTATTAAAAACTTTATTTTTGTTTTTCTATTGAATTATCAATTTTCAGTGATTTTAATAAATAAAACCAAATATTGACTACGAATGACAAATTGCTTTTGGACCCTAGGATCCATTAGTAATGTCAATTATTACACCAAATTCATGCATGTGAATTTCCTCATTTATGTACACTTTAAACAAATTCGTTCCAATAGTGTGACACTGGGATGTCAAAAGTGGTACACCTTGGTGAACTTATACCCATAAGGAGGGATGGACCTAGGAAAAAACTTACCAAATACAGCAAGGGCAAATACAAGTTTGCAAAACATCAACAAAAGGAAGAAGCCTTGATGAATTCATAGTGTTGGAGGGATATTATGTTGGCATGAGACGAACCTCTGCTGGAACATAGTCCCACACAAGGACAGTCTTTCTTCCATGTGACCTTGCTAATAGATACAAATCCTTTTGTTCAAGTCTTTCTCAACCTAGCTTGCCAATGGAGGATTATGACACTCATATTCTTTTTCCTGAGAATGAATCTTCCTCATAGCCTCAACCCGTAGTTTTTTTTCCCTTTGTTCTTGATCAATAAGTTTTTGAAGGATGTATGGGTGCTACCAATTTTGATGTTGAAGATATCCTCGCTTCCATCATTTGCAACTTGAAGGCTATAGTTGACTTAATCCCAGAGGAAGAGGAGACGATTCTTCTTCCCAATTCATTGCAATATGCTTATGATCTTCATGATCAAGCTTATTTTTGGGTTGGTAAATTTCAAGGATAGAGATCTTCTTTGCCTAATGAGGACCTTGGTCAAGCTCTCGTTTCTTTGTTTTTGCTCCCATAATGACACTCTTTTCTTTCATGACATTTATCATCTTCAACATATTGGGCGTCAAGTTCATGTCTATATAAATGAGGTTCTTCCCCTCATATCGCGTCTCTCTTTCGATAATTCTGAAGATTTTTCTTTTGCTCGTGAACCTGATTGATGCTTCTTCTTTTTGAGGCTCTATGTGTTCTTCTCTATTAGAGTTTTGCTTGAGGTTTTCTTTTTTGCTTCCTTATTATTTGCTTGATTGATGTCTTTTTCTTCCCTTGCTACTTGTCATTGCTCTAGCCTTAGCCTGTGGCTCTTATTGTATCTGGGCTCTTTGCTGGTTTTGTTGGTGGCCTTCCGGCTTCTTTATTTCTTTGATTTCTTTCTGATTTATTTCCAATTGGGATATTTTTTAGCATATAAACAACATTGCTTTATTAAAAGTGACTTTGTACATGTTGTAAGACATATTTACCACCAAAATCATATTTTTAATTGTCATTTCTTTTAACAAAACCTTTTGTAGTTGTAATGAATACGTTAAAGATATATAAAGCATAAGAAACACTACAATTGCATCTTCTATTCACCTATAGTATTATATAAAATCAAGGTCTAAGACAAGGAATGCTCTAACTTCTTTTGCGCCATCTTCTATAAATCACAAAGTCCTAGATCCAAAATATATTTCTAGATTCATAACATTCAGTTAGGTCGCAAATTATTTGATTTAGTTTCATATGAGTTTTTGTTTTGTTATCATGGTTTTCGATAGGAACATGTGATAGTCGAGTCCTTGAGTTTTGATTTAGTGATAGTAAATAGATTTTAGTGAATAAAAAAAGATTAGTAAAAAATTATTTTCAAAGTTGGTCAAAAAAAATATCACTGAAAATGACTTATTTGATTTCCATATTTTGGTTTTCGTAAATTCCGAGTTCTTATCTAATCTTGGAATAATTTTGATAGGCTTGCTATGTACGACCATGGGTGTTAATATACTATATAGTGTGGCCGACAATAATTATTTGAATGGAAATGCGAATTGCCCTAAGATACAATATACATTCCAAGGAGGCCAAAATGGTCATTTGAAATGTGACTTCTTGGATTTACTGAGGTCCACAATAATATAGGGTATGTCAATCCATTACCGCCCACGTTTCCATTGCCGTCCACTTCTATACTTCCTCCAAGATATTGAGAAGGGTGTAGAGGTGGATAGTACATGAAAGGTGGACGGTAATGGGTGAAAGCAATGCTAGCAGGTCGCTCTAGAAAGGTCATTGCAACGGAAAGTCTCATGGTTTAGTGGCATTTTTATCTACAATGGCTCTCCACCAAGGATTTGACCCTTGGCACTTTTTGAAAGGCTCCCTTCAAAACTAGACTCTCATAGAAAGAAGAGTCTCTCCTCTAGTGCGTTGGTTCCCTCCTTGAACTACCCTTGCACTGTTCATTTTCCTTGCTTTTCATTGTTCATCGTTAGTGTTGTGCACTTTTGTCACGGTCATTGTAGCTATGGCGTCCCATGACCAAGTCTTAGAGATAGAGGAGGTTAGATTTAATCCTTCAAGGCCAATGAGCTTTTTTGGCCTATGATGATCTATGAGTGTTGTAAATCATATAGAATGGCATCTACGCAATGGTTACATTTCAGAACAAAATTCTACGAACTTGTTTCACAGAAATCATTGTAGCTCGTCGATGCTTGCACCGATTGCGGTGGCAATGGTCTCAAAAGTTACCCATCTTCCTCCACCTCTAAGTCATGGTCAATTTTTTCCTTTGAGGTGGCGTGTGGCGCTTTCTATAAAGGTTTTTGCCAAGAATCAATCCATATATGGTTGATCGGCCTTAAAGGGTTAAGAAGGGTAAAAACTTCAGTGTAGAAGAGGAGAAGCAACTTTGTTTGTCATCTCTGCACATTTTGCAGGATCCGATGGTAGATAATGGACAAAAGAGTACCCAATTTTGGAAGCGAATTATGGAACATTACGCTTTTGTGCAATGCTCCGTTCTCTTCAAATGAATGTTGTTTGTGCTTTCTGTAATTTTGCTCAGCGTTTTATTGATATTACATTTCATTACAAACAGAAGAAGAAATTTGGTTCCTTAGAGGGCCGGCGTGAATAAAGTGTCTGTTTGTACGACTACAAAATCCATGTCCACCGGATATGGGTAAGTGGTATGGAACTACTTTCTCCACTCGAGGGTAGACACTATGTATCACGTAACAAGTAACCAAGAATGATGTTAGGGGGATTAATGCAATGAAGTTTTTGTAGGTTTTCAAGGGGGGTCTAAAATGTCTCGGATGGGTTGGTTGTTTTCAAGTTTTCTTTTGTGTAGGAGTATGTACATAGCATGTTGGTACCGCATGTGCATGGTAATAACCATGAGGGAACATGTGCTTTTTTGCGTTTTAGTGGGTTGTCGTTAAAAGTTCCGGCATTCATGAGGGTGAAGCAACGAGATTTGTTTGATGATACAATTAATTTGCAAATTGCCCATACAACTTTTTTGTGGCGTTTGACAATTAGGGCGTGTACATGAGGATTATGGCATTTGACTAAAACGTGTAACCTTGTGTCTAGGTTTGTAGTCTTGCATTTCATTAAGAACAAAATACAATTAAAGGTCAAGGTTAAAATGCAAAAAATACAGTGTTTAAGACAATCCAACGCTTAAAATTTTAAAGTACACGGTTTTAGAGAAGATTTAACAGAGCAACGTACGAACATGAAAAGAAAGTTTCACCAATACAACATCGATTGAACAACTACAGCTCTACAGACACCGAATTCTGTTTTTACTGGCCCTTCTATTACGGAATTTATTCTTTTTAATTCATAATTAATTGCTCGATCTAATATCTGAACGGTGATTGAAATAATTATAACTCATTCAATAGATACAACTATTTTTTTTGAAGAAATTTTTTTTCATTTTTATTCGGGTTCTAATGAACCCAATTGAGGTTGCAACGAACTTTCCTTTGATATAATTATTGAGAATATTAATGAAAATACAAGTCTATAATTTGTGAAGTATAAGTAATGGAAAAGTTGAATGAAATTAGATTCTATAAAACTTTCATTATATATGGAAGCCTATATTTGAACTGTATAGGAGATTGGAAGATGTAATATTCTAAAACATCTTCACAATTTTTGTGTACACTATACATTGAAAGGCAAATGAAATGGGCATTACAAAATTTATGAAAATAAAGAGTGATTTCAAAATTTTGTAATGGAGCAAATAAACACCTATAGAAAATTTTATTGCTTCGATGAAGTTAGGTGGAAGCAATTGTGATGAATCCATAGGGATTTGAAGTTTATTTGGTAATCATGATTTTAAAAAAGTAATAATCTCTCTAAAGCAAGTGAATTTAATTATGGCGCAAATACTATTAATTTACTCAAGTTTAGGATTCCCTTTATTTGTGAAGTATTAAACATACAGATTACAGATAACTTATAACAATTTCCTTTATTAATTGCAATTGGTATATTCCAATGATATGACAACATTTCATTGACAAAAGAAAAACATAAGAATAGATAATTTAGTCTCCGTGAACATTATCAAACATAGTGGATGGTAAGTGAAATAAAATTACATATTTTTAAGAACGCAATACAATAGATAATAGAAGGAATAAATTCAATGTATGTTTGTCTCTTTCACTTCCCAAAGGTGCTCAATCAAATCATTCCTCAAGGCATAATGCCTACCAGAATGCTCAATTTGAGCCATGCCTCAAATGAAAAGCCAATTCAACCTCCTCTCCATAATGGTGTTAGTAGGGGGTTCAAATAATCCTCTTACTCTAATCCATGTTCATCCTCAATAATCATGTTGTGTATAACGCAACATGCTAACATGATATCACACATGGTGTCCATGTCCCATTTGCGGCATGGATTCTTCACAGTATGAAAACGTGTTTGCAAGACACCAAAACACCGTTCGACATCTTTGCGTGTAGCCTCTTGCACCGTTGCAAAGTTTGCCCCCTTTTCCTCATGGGGCTTCTCGATTGTTTGCACAGAACAACTCTACTTTGGATAAATTCCATCAACATTGAGTAATTAAAACCTGGAATAGACATTGCCGTTCACATCAAAAGATAAGTCATGACCTACTCCTTGCAAAATGTCCTGTACGACACTGGATCTACCAAAAAATTTACATCATTACCCCCCCGAGTAATCCAATGAATGCATGCCAAAAATCACAAAGATTGATATACTATAGCTTCAAAAAACAATGCTCGCTTTGCCATCTTTGTTTGTGAATTGTCCTTGCGATGCAAGAGGACAATTCTTCCAGACTCACTGTGTGACCCAAACATTCCTAGTAATCCCCTTTCCTCGTTGATGTGCATCCGAGTCTCAATGTCACCACTAGTGGGCTTCCTCAAGTATGTTTCTCTAGAACATGCCGTCACCGCCGTACAAATCTTTTCATTACCTCCATGGCCGTGCTCTTTCCAATATGGCAATACTCGTTGGTAGCATCTGCTCAAACTCCGTAGGCTAAGATGCGCATGGTGGGCATGGCCGCGGTCCATTTTTACAATGGCAAAAGCTCCATTGTTCCTGCACAATTGGACCTCTAGACAAAGTAGCCATCATATGCCATAGTAGCATGCACTATTTGCAGAAAAAGCTCCCTCTTCATGCAAAAATGCCATCTAAATACAAGTGAACCATAAAAAGGATCTTGACTAAGATAGTCTCGATAAATATGCTTGTGCCTACGCTTAAACTGCATGTCAAGATTTTGAGCTCTTCCGGATCTACGACCACCAACTTTTACTCTCTCTTCCTCAACTTCATCTCCCATTCGTTCCTAAAGCATAGCCCTAACAAACTCTTCATACTCCTCATCCTCAAGTTCAACTTCCAAATTGGAGACTAGTTCTTTCCTCCATTGCTCCATTGCAAACACGGTGGTGCCTAAAGGCTCTACAAAAATAATTAAATAAAAAAATCACACTACCGACAAGCTCACATACACAACACTCTCTAGCCTCAACTCTTAAAAACCTCTCTCTAGAGCACTCCTAGTGACGACCTTATTTACTGCACCATGTAAACTCATGGTGATGTTGATGGAACTCAAAAGCAAAAAATCAAAATCTGTCGTGACGTGGCCTAGGGAGACAAGATTCAACTCTATGGCTACGAAATGTGGCGTGAGGTTTGGCTAGCTGGAGGGGAGCCTAGCGCTGAATCTCACCCGCAACCTAAATTTGTCTCTTGTACATGTTTGGTAGCCGGCGCGTTGAAGGGCGACTGCTAGCGTTGCTTTGACACACCTTAACTCTAAAGTTCCTTGATATCTTTGCTCATAAACTAGTCCAAAATTGCCTCTACTAGAAAGAGGCATGGAAATCACATTTTAAGTGAAATTTTGGAGTTTTACCCATAAGATCTTGAAATAGAAACTGATATTTGACTAACATAAGACAAAATGATCAATTATGGACAAAATAAAAAACTTAGAGTCTAAATTAAAGCACCGAAATCATAAGAAAGAATGATGAAGTAGCCATATTTTTTCCTTTTAAACCATTAAAATTGACTAATACCGTAAGCGGCTCGCTTACAGAAAATGGTCAAGATTCTTCTAGACTCTAAATATGCTTCAAAACACTTAAGATTCTTAAGAAACCGAAACTCTTATACCCCAAATATAGTACAAATTATCGAGGATTCTAGAAGATCCTAAAGATTCCGGAGAACCCTTTGATTCTAGAAAAATCTAAAGATTCCGGAAATTTTCCAAGGAGCCCTTGGCATTTGTCAAAAAACTGGATAATCATACGGGAGTTGGGTCAGAAGATCTCTGATATACCTAAGGCTGAGTATGTCGGCTGCCTGCCGATGAAACCATTTCGATCTGCACTTCACAACATCACAAAAAAGGACTGAATAGCCAACGCTACACAATAAAAGACTGAAATCATTATAGTGCAGAGGTCCAAATAACAAAAAACATCAGTTTACAAAGGTGAGCATGTCGGTTGATAGTAGACGTGACCATTTTATTTTGCAATTAAAAGTGGTCACAATGAATACAGTGGAGGTTGGCGAGGCCGAAAAGCAAATTCCAATGACCATGAGAAGACCAAATAATGCTTGGGATAGCCGTCGGCGGGCAGCTCACGGAGAGAACAATGCAGAGGCATACGATTGTCGATGCATGTGCGCTGTTGCAGGGCATGGCTGCTAGAAGCCCACGAATGCACAAGTGTAGAGGTGAGGAAAGTCGACGGGTGGAGGGAATCAGTCCTCAATGTCTTCATCAGGGTTCATGTAGACACCGCCAGCCTCCAAACAAGCAATTGCGGCTGTGGCTGATTCTTCAGGGATTTGATGATGAATTGGAGGTCCTTTCTTCTTGTGAGAAGGAGAGCGATGCGAGTAGAGTACGGATTTGCAATTTGTAATTTGAGGAATCCCATTTTCCTTTATCCAGGGCCTGGTCCAACATTCTCTAGCGATCGTACTTCTTTTATCCTTCTTCGATCTCGCCGGTGTCCACCATTCAACTTGGAAGTTACCATAAGTCTTCCCTGGGTTTGTATCGACCTTTGCCAAGACTCAATCCATCTAGACTAGAAGATAGTGCTTATCCAAAGGACGAACAAGCACAAAATCACCAAGCAGGGCGTCATGCATGGGATTGAAGATCTGTTTTGGACGGCTCCTCCCAGGGCCGCAATAGGGGTATGGATCAGCTTCGTCCTCCGGAAAAGTATCCGGAGCACATTTGAACACCCTTGGCGCAACATGATTGTGGAAATGATCAATTGTCCAGTCACTAGAAGGCCAAAATCCCTCAAGAAGAGCTTCCTGGTTAGGAGGAAGGCGACCATAAATCTCCCTATGAATACGCGTCCAGTAGTCAACATAGGGCGCCATGTCAAGTGCATATCTCTGATTGCGGGACATACCTGACTTCCATAAATCAATATATTTTGCAATTTTGTCCTGGATGAACGTCTTCTTCTCAGTGACCGCGGAAACCCAAGCAACTTCCTTGTCCTGATTCCTTTGTCTACAATTTATGGTGCAATCACCCTAGAGGGGTTTGAACCGGACAGGCTTGGGTCCACCGACAGGTAGACGTGGGTTTCCTTCGGCATCGGCCTCCCACATCTTAACGGGCTTACCTGGAAAAGAATTAAAATGATACGATGTATGAGTGAAACCGAAAAAGGATGGTGATTTCATCGGCGGTCCGCCGACGGAAAGAGAAGCTGAGTGACAATAAATGAAGGGCATACCTGGAGGGAGCCAAGAGGAGTCCGTGGCGGATTTCTTGTATCTCATAATCGGCGAGCCAACGTCGTCGCCTTCTTCTTCGACGTAAAACTTGAAGAGGTGAAGTTCCGCCAGTCCAACAATTGTGTTTGGGCTGTCATGATGAAAGTCACTGATAAAAGACTTAAAATCAGCCACCTCTTGCACAAACTCCGGAATGAAAGCCACAGTCTTTTGAGAGTCCATGACGGATTTCATAAGGTCAGCCAAAGAGTAAGTGTTTTTTCTCTTGATGTGTTTGGATAAGTAACTGAAATGAGCATCAATATCTTCGTGAGTGTGCCCGACAATCAAGAAGCCCACGGTGACTTCTTTAAAAATTTGTCGGGCTGTAAGGAGAGAGCAGAATGCCATCACGAATCTGTTCTTATTATCCTTGACGGAGTTGTCAAGTTGGAGATAGAGGTTCCTTGGCAGTGGAATTTGAGGTCGACGAGGAACAACGTGAGGCGGTGGATCTCCCTTGGATTCAGGGATGGAGGAACTACATTTGGACTTCCCATGAACAAGGGCTTCAAAGAAAGAATTCTGTGGAGGAACAATAAAGAGCTCCTTGGAATCAGCTACGGGAGGGCGTTCCAAAGCCCTCAACACCCGACAAAGAGACAATATAGTGAAGTTTGAGTCGCAGCGCCATAGCAAAGTAGAGTAATGGGCATAGGCTCCATCACCATGTCCGTGAGTAAGCATCCTTGTGCAGAATATTGGAATTTGACCCGGACCGGCCGTTGCCTTCGTAATCCGTTGCATTCTTGGAATAGCAGTCTTTGACGTATCCATTTTGTCGTGAATGATGCACAGGAATTCCGTTGGGCTTATAATGGACGGTGCAGTCCAACCAGCATACACCTTTCGGCAGACGCTTTGATAGTTGAGATGCCGGTTCCGTTCCTCGGTGAGGCTCTGAAATTCGTTGAATCCCCGGGGGTACTTGGCAATGAACTCAACAAGGAAGTCGCATTTGGTGCACCTGGAGAAATTACTACCGACGGCCTTGACCTCAACATTTTGGAAGTACTTATTCTTCATCTGACTGACAGTTGACTGAGAAACATGCATTCCATTGTACCGGGTGTTCACCTAATAAATGTAAAGCAATCATTGAGGTAATCAAGACGACGAAAGTTCATCGACGGCCCGCCGATGGAAAATGAAATTCAATAAACAAGAGGGGCATCGAACAAGAAAACACAATGATCATTGCATGGGGAGTTCTTACCAAGTTAGCCATGTCGCGCATATGGTTCCAGTTCATTGCAATGGGAAGAACCTTCAGTGCACCGACCCTCTTCTTTCCAATGACTCGGAACTCATTTGGCATCTAGTCAGCATTGTCATCTATCAAAGTGGAAATCGTGCCACGGGCCTGAATTGTGTGAGGCCTCGGCCGTTTTATTCCCCGATTTCCATGGCAACCATTCACACGATCAGTTCTTGCATCCTTCTTGTAACTGTGGTAGCCGGATTTAGAAATTCCGTGAATGCGGTACCAAGCAACTTCGTAGACATCAACGCCGGCAAGGGTAATATACGGCTTGCGTTGCCCAGGCACAGAACGCAGTTGACCCTGAACTGCGTAAGCCACCTCCCTGCGATCTTTGAAGCCAGACGCGTAAAACTTGTGACGAATTCTAACTGTATCCTCCCAGAGAAACGTTTGACAACACCTCTGAGGAAAACAAGGCTTTGAACTAACAGAACGACACAGGTCCGGCTGACAAAGGCGGCGACTCTTTCCAGGTTGAAGGTCGTCTTTTGGTCGGAGTTTACGGTAGACACCTCTGTAAAGATCCTTAGGAACTCCTTCTAGTCTGTCATGCTCATTAGCCATTGGTGAGTTGCTCGAGCAAAACTCTATGCACTCGGACAGAAGGGGACCTCCTTCAAGGCGGGTGTGGGTGAGACGCCAACGCATTGTGGTCATTTGATAATTGCAGTCTTCGGAGACGAAGATGACACCGACGTCTGTATCACCAAGTACCAACTCGTCGCAGGCCTCGTGAGGCAGACAAATAAGAATCATTGCCCTTCAAAACACAAAGAAATCATCGTTCAACAGTTGACAGTGCTTGTTCCTCCATAGGTGTCGGTCAGGAAGCGACAGTGGGTTTGGAAGATCGGAACGGTCACCACGAGCTGTTAGCCGGCGTCGAATTTCTTCATCCGCTCCTTTCATTTCCTTGTCAGAGTTGAAATTGCTCGAATTATCTATATGCGTGGTTCCGTCGGTGGCCCGCCGACGATCGTATCGATTTCTACGTTCATCACTAATACCGAGATCATCGTCATATCGTCGGTCAGATCTATCAAGTTCGACAAAATCTTCAGAGTCGTCCATTTTGACAGGGTCTGTGATAACAGGATTAAGAACTAAAGGACACGCTTGGTACCCACTCTAGAGAATCAGACGACCAACAACATCACTAAGTTTATCGATCTCTGGAGATTCGCAATATGCAACGTGGTCACAATATAGTGGATGGACAGACGTGACTCTAACAATTAGAAAGAAACTATGCGGGATAAGGAATCCTTCCTAAGTACCCTCGGATGAGCACTCCGAGATGACGCCCATGCCTGCACAATGTCTCTTGCCCTTAGTGATAATAAGTAGCGCAACCACCATATCCACCCTTAGGTTGAGGAATTCCTGGACGGGTTTGACATCCTCAAAAGAAGTATTCATGACATCAGTGGTCGCGTCCAGTAGTTCATCGAGATCAGCATAGGGTATCAGGTATGCGTCCTCCCATGCAATTGACATACCCATGCATTGACTCAACCTTGTGAGTCCGGTTTGAGGGAAAGGGATGTTCATCTGTATCTCATCCGAAACTTCGAGCACTTTGACCTTCACAATCAAAGGAACTCTTCTGATAATGCGCTCAAGAACAACGCGACCAACATAATACAACCCTTCTAGGGTGAGGGCGACGATGACTCCTTTGCGACACCTCCATCTGCCAAATCTCCTGTTCCGTTGGAACAATTGGATCGGCTCAAGGTCTATGACAAAAAAATAAGAATCATGACAGTGGTGCCCATTGGTGGGCCGCCGACGACACAAGTGAGAAGATAAGTATGGGTTTGTGGCTTGTGCTAGGTGTGTGCAGAATTCCCCGACGGTATTAACCGCGGCCGCCAACGCGTGAGAAGGCTTAGCAGATACTACTCACCAACCATCGGAGGCCAGCCGTCGATACGACGTCATCCGCCGATGATGTCAACCCCATCTGCCGACGGTAGTAACTAGATTTAATGTGCACAAATGGTGTGAAGGAAAAATGAAGAGAGCTAGAACAAAAAACTTCTATACGCCAGACGTTCTTGACTAACTGGTCTGTAGCATTAACGGACTATCCCTGGAGAATTATGTCCATAACTGACGACTGAATTTAAAAGGTCAAATTTATATAGACATCAACAAGCCATTAATGGCGCTCAGTTACAAATTTTGAACAAAGGCCGCAAAAATCAAGTTTGAACCTGCCGTTACTGATCTCGCAAAGGTTCATACAAACTCCTCCCAATCAATGTAATCAATTGAGATTTGAATAATTTGAAATTTCAAGTCATACATTGTCATGACATGGCACTTCATCATGGCATATTGTTGCAGTTTGTAGAGACAGTATCCCTCCGGAATGCATCCGATCGTCACTAAGTGCTTTCCCAAAGTAACCGCTCCGGTTTCGTTCCTACAGAGACCTAATGTTCTTTTCCAAATACTGAGGATTACTAAACTTATTACAACAAGTCGTTCATAAGTTACCTATAATTTTTACTAACGTAGGGTAGATCCGGATCCTTCCGGAGTCCGGATTTTGTACAAGAGTTTCCGGAAAGTAATTTCCGGAAGTTTGGAGGGTAGTTTGATTTGTCTTTGTTCCTCCTCAGAGAGGCTCCTGGAGTTTTTAAGCGAGTGGCCGGAGTCCACTGATCCTGTTTTGTGTAAGTGGCTAGATTTCCCACTGCCTTGTGACTTTAAGTGGCTAGGCACCCACTATCCGGAACTTATAGTGACCGAACACCACTCTCCTACTCTGCTAACAAGATGAATGGATTGTTGCTGCTAGACTTAGACTCTCACGACACTCGGAAGGCCTTCCGGATGCGGTCACACAAAGATAAGTCCGGACTACAATGGCATTCCCGTAAGTAAGGTTGCAATTCCCCGGAACAGAGGCTCACCGCTCGCTATGGGTATTCTGTCTAGATCTTTGTATCAAGATTTTTCCTATCTTGGGGGAGAACTCCGGCACTGACCGGAATCCAGTTTAACACAGAATCTTCCGTGACTAGAGATTACCAAGAACACCTGTGCAGCTCATCTCTTCCCATCCAGGCTACTTTCAGACCCTGGAGACTACCAGAAACACCTCTGCAATAGCCCTCCAACTCTCCCACGCGATCTCCTGACACAGATCCTGACCGATTTTCCTCTAGCAAAACAAGTGTATCACTCCACTCCGGAAGAACCACGCACGCAACCATACACACAAGAATCGATCCGTCTCTCCCAAGTTCCACACGTCACACCATAAGCACAAGATAGCAAGTCTGGTACGAAAATATCACGTGTATTGCCAGGTAAGAAGAACAAGATGAAAAGGTTTTTTCCAAAACCTCCCTACTAAGTACTAACTAAGTTCCTTCTAAACTTAGCTTTCCTTGTAGCTATCCTATGGGAAGTCCGCTAGATCTTATCTAAAAGATCCGAGAAATCCGGAATAGTTCGAAATCGGATCTCATATCTAGAAATCACGGAACAACTCCGTCTCCGAAATTCCTATTCTAACTACAAAACTGGCAGTCGATTCCGTCAGCAGTCAGGTGCACTTTGGGTCCCATCGTTAGTTGCTGTTGATCCGGAATCTACTACTGAAACAAAAGTACAAAACCTAACTAACCTAAGTCGAAGCACCTCAGCCCCGATTTCTCCCACTCCTACGAGAGAGGGAGATCTCCACCGGCGCGCGCTGCTTGCCCTTTGCCTTCTTCGATGTTGCACGAAAAATGTTGGTCTTTCGGGTCGATGGTTCGGTCGCTGGAGTAACACCAGCCACCGGAGTCCTGGCGTCAGGCGGTGGAGGGGGTTGTTCCGGTGATCCTTCTAGAACCGGCCGTGCTGGCAGTTCCGTCGCGGAAGCTGACCTAGTCTCTTGGACCAAATCTCTGTAGCTTCCGGACGGACTCCTTGGTCCGCGCGCCAACCTCCGGGACACCAACTTGGGTGGTACTGGAAACTCGTCTTCTGCCGGAGGATCTCGCAAGTGCATATTAGGTGGCAACAAAAGATCCGGAAGCTTCTTCAGGATCTCACTCGTATTCGGATTGGGAAGTACGATACCCTACGTTGGTGTCCAAGGTAACGAAGTGTCGAGAGACTCCGGATTCGCTGAGGTGCCTGAAGCTGGAGTGGTCTTGGTCGGTGGTTCCGGAGGGGCCGTAGTTCGGGTAAGTGTCGTGGTGCCTTCCGGTCCAGGTGTTGTTGGATCTTCCGAAAGTTCCTCGGTGATGTTATCGACTAGCAGCTTCATGTGCTCCCACGTCCGTCCCATCTTCTCCGCTTGATCTTGGAGACACCGGATGATGTTGGCCTTGGTGACCTTCTCCTTCTTCTCCACGAGTTCGGTGAAGAGCCGGCTCCGGTTGATCACATCCACCGGGAATTCCAGGGCCGCCCGGACCTCTATCAGAGCCGCTCCGGACGCATTGGCCTTTGCCTCAGCTAGTTTCCGGGCCGTCACCGCCAGAGCTGCCTCCGCGAGGTACTGCTTTATCTTCCTCTTCATCTCCGTACTGGCCTTGTATATGGAAGAGATCTAGGTGTGCAGTGCCTTCGTGCCCACCTCCCAACTCCAGAATTCCTCTACCCTGTTGATGGCGTCCTTCAGTCGGTCGACGTCCAGACTCCAGAAGATCTACTCCACGCTGGTGGTGATGATGAAGTTGGTCTCCTTAAGGAGTCCAACCCTCTAACCAATATCGCGTGTGAGCTCATCCATCAGTTTAAGCTGTCCCCTGCAGTCGTCCTGGTCAACCTTCCTCTTCTTCCGACTGGTCCCTCCTAAGGGTCCGGACTCGTCTTCTCCAGATGATGCGTAGGAGCTGCGGATGCCTGGACTCTCCGCCTCGGGCTCTTTCCCCCGAGGTCTCTTTGGAGCCTTCCGGCCTTCCGGAGTGCCTGTGGTTGCTGCTTCCGGTACAGGCTCCTTCGCTACGGACTCTTCTTCCTCCGACTCGTCCCCTCCATACCTTTGGAAGTTAAGGACTTCGTCGTACTTCCGGATTTCCGCCTGAGTTAGCTGCTGGTGGTGAGCATAGAGGTGCACCACATACGAGGCAAGAGGTGTCGCCCATTTCTTCACCTTCTCGAGATTGGCCACGAGACGGTTGATCAGCTCGGTCATCAACGTTCCCCAGTTGACAACAATCTTCCCCCGGAGTGCTGCGAGGAAAGTGCAGGCCCACTTCGCCACTACCCGTCTCGGCTTTTTCGGATGGAAGATAGAATTTAATAACCCTAGCACGAGCTCGGCATCTAGGTGCCGAAGGTCTTGGAGGTTGAAGCCATCTGTCGTAGTTTGCAGAGTTAATATTCCTCCGGAATGCACTCAATCGTCACTAAGTGCTTCCAAAGTAAACCACTCCGGTTTCGTTCCCACAGAGATCTATTTATCCTTTCAAATTATCCCAAAGCCACTAGTCTATTCATTACTTAGGTCAGTTAATCTATTCAGTAATAGTTCCGGACCCTTCCGGATTCCGAAACCCAAGCAAAACTTTTTGGAACTAGTTTCCGGAAGATATATACAGCCGTTCCCGGAAATAGTTTCCCGGACCCCGGAGGGTAGTTTAATTTTCTTATGTTCCTCCTCAGAGCGACTTCCAGAAGGTTTAAACGAGTGACCGGAAGGCCACTAATCCTATTTTGTGTAAGTGGCCGGATTCCCCATTGCCTTGTGACTTTAAGTGGCTAGACACCCACTGCCCCGGAATTTATAGTGACCGGACAATCACTCTCTTCCTAATCTACTAACCCGTGGTATGGTGTTGCTCCTAGACATAACTCTCACAACATCCGGAAGGCCTTCCGGATGCAGTCACGCAGAGGTACGTCCCGACTACAACGACGTTCCGGTAGCACTTTTGTAGCCCACCGAAGATAGTGATGTAGTTTCACTAGAGAGGACTCCTTCTAGACTCACATAGCAGGTTTTTCCTATCGTGGGGGTAAACTCCGGTGTTGGACTGGAATACGGGTTCACACAGACTAGTCCGTGCCCTAGAGACTATCAGGAACACCTCTGCAATAGATCTCTTCCCCTCCTGGTTCTTCCAGGCTTCTAAAGGTGGCCAGGAACACCTCTACAACCTCCTCCAGTTATTCCGGAGACTCCCCTGCTGAAGATCCAGACCGGTTCACTCCTTAGCTAAAAAAACAACCTTCTCTCCGAAGAAACTTGTACAAATACGTACTACAGTAACGGACCTTGAACCTCACACGCAAAATAACTCTCTTCACAAGTACTAGGTAGCAAATCCAGTGAAAGCTCTGAAAATATATTCAACGTGAAGGAAAAAAGAAACAAGGCGATGAGTTTTCAAAACCCATCTACTAAGTACTTAGAACTATTCCTATTTTAAGGCTTATCTTATCTACAAGAAATCCGGGGGATCTTATCCCTAAAGTTAAGGATCTTATCCCAAAAAATCCGGAAAAGTGAATCTTAGATCCTATTTTCCCGGGTCCGGATTCCGGACATCCGAAAAGTACGCAAAATTCCGGAAGTGTTACAAGTTTCTGGAAGACTTAGTTTCCGGATTAAGTAGCTGGGTGCAACTTTGGGCCCCATCGTTAATCGCTACCTAATTCCGATCCCTAAGCTGCTACTACTCCTAAATCTAACCTACCTAAGGGGGTGATCCAACGTTCTTGAATCTACGACTGGTACGTCTCGTAGATGCCTCTGCCTTGGCCTTGCCGGCCCTCCTCCGCTGGGGAGTAGAAGCAGCCGGAAGGTCTTGTGATCCGGCTCCGGAAGTTCGAGGCTGTGATGCTGCCGGTGGAGGGGGCTCTGAGGTGGAATCCACCACAATAGTCTCCAGAGCTTCGGCAAAGCCTTGGAATTCGGCTCCGGGACTAGGAAGATCCGTCGCCAAACGCCTAGCGAGTGGTGGAGTGGACTTCTCGCGGCCTGATGAGGGAGGAGTAGGTGCAGGCCGGATGGGAGATGGGGTTTCGCCCTGACTTACCTCCGGTAGTAACTCCGTCCAATGCCTTCCTGTAGCGGGGCTCGAATTGCCGGGAGGACTGCCGGTCATGGGTGCAGTAGGCTCCGACGGGGTCGGGGTCTCCGTCTGCTTCCCGGAAGCCTCCGGGTGTACGCTTGAAGGTCCGGGTTCGTCTGGAGACATCCGGATACGGACCCGAACTGCGATGTCCTCTGGTGCTTGGGTGCTCCGGTTCTCCGGTCCCTGAGTGGGCAGGTTGGCCACCAGTTCCTGCATCCGACTCCATGTCTTCTCCATCTTCTTGCCGTGGTCGTGCAAGAACCGTATGATCTGGATCTGGTTCAATTTGCCTTCCTTCTCGAGCTGATCTGTGAAGAAAAGACTCCGGTTGACAGTGTCAACCAGAAAGGCCAATGCTGCGCGTACCTCTGTCAAGGCCTGTGCGGCAGCGTCTGCTTGATCATCAGCTTCCTTCAGCTTCTTCCTGGATGCTGTCAATGCCGTAAACGTCTCGTCGTATGTGGCGGCAAACTTGTCTCGACTCCGGATGATAGCAGCCTGCTGGATCTCCAAAGCTTGGAGTCGGAGCGTGTTCTTCTGTAGTTCTTGGATCGCTGTCGGTATCTCCACGACCCTCTCCACCTCTAGCTCCCGCCGGATGCCGTCCAAGATCTCTCGTAATCCTGCTTCGGATTGGCACACGATCGCCGCACGCCAACCTGCATGTTGAATGAGCTCCAGTAGGTCGGGCCCGTCGAGTCCAACAAGGTGCGGGGGTTCCTCCGGAGGAATGCGACCTTCACGTGGAGCGGACGTGGGGTCTTGCGGAGGTTGCTCACCCGTTGGCTGAATTGATGTAGATGGTCCTGGTGTCGACTCCCGCGGTACAGATCTGCTCCGCTTCCGGGTTTGGGGAACTGTCTCGGGCAAGTAAGTCTCCGCGTCCTCTCCAACCTCGTTATCGTCTCCAGGTTCCGGACCGCCATAGTTATGGATCTCCAGCAGCAGCTCGTATGCATCTTGCTCGTCCGAGGTAAGCACATCGTGTTGTGCGTAGAGGTGAGTGAGGTACGAGGGAAGAGGGGTGTCGGCCCTCTTCGACTTCTGGAGCCCTCTCACCATCTGGTTGATCATCTCGCTCATAAGTGAGGCCCAATCTACACTAAATTTCTCCCTCATCGAACCTAGTATGGTGGTGGCCCATTTAGACACCACCCGTTTAGGTTTCTCCGGGTGAAAGATCGGGTTCAAGAATCTTACCACAATTTGCGCGTCTTGATGCCGGAGGTCGTCAGTAGTGTAGCCTTCCTTGGGGTCGGCTTGCTTCGTGAACTCGTCCGCGAGGATGACGTCGTTCCGCTCCGTTGTCTTGACGGTTCTGCTACAAAAAGAGTAGGTGCGCTGCCACTCCGGAATACCCCATGTCTCGGGGTGAGCTCGTATGGTGCCGTCGTACTGGTTGTCCGGTGCACCGAGTAACTCCACCACCAGCTTTGACTCCTTCGCTCCCCACGCAACGTCAAGAAGCCCCGGCAGCCCATGTTGGTGAGGTAGTGTTCGAGGACGGCCTTCTCCTCCGGGTCTGTCGGTATGATCGGGACTACCCGCTCAATCGCCGGTTGCGTCGTCGTACCACGAGTAGTCCGGGAACTTGGGAAGGTTCTCCTTCAGCCATTTCTGCAGAGATTCCTCACTGTCTCTCCTGTACCACCTGCACGCACTGACCTCACCACACACTCTCTCTACTGGAAATACTTCCGCTCTAGGTAAATCAAGAAGACAAGACGCAAGAGCAAAGGGAAAAGAGTAAGCCAAGAAGTGTGGGGCGTCAGACCTAACTTCTTGCTTTAATACTTGCTGTGGTGTACGGACGGCTGTTACGGTCATAATGGCGGTTCCAGCTCCTAACCAACACCGGATTCGGGTTCCTTCCGGCTCTGGTTTCCTTCCGGCTCCGGTTGCTTCCGGCAGGTTCTGGATGTGAGTGTTGTCTCTGGTTCCAATCCCTTGGATTTATGGGAATTCCTAAACGGTTTTAAGGATCCTTGGTACCCCTAGGTTGTCTTATTTCTTATTTATCTATTCTATAGTTCAAACTTATGATTCTAACATTCTAACACTAATTTTTTATTTTTTTTTGTCGGATTTTTAGGTTAACTTCCGGAACCTTGTGGGAACGGATTCCCACACCATCCTTCGGGTCCGCTGGTCCTCCGAAATCCTCCGCGAGAAACTCGTCCCGCCTTTCCACCACCTTGGTGCAGCCGGCTCGGAAGTCGTATGCCTGAGACCATTCCAACTCTCCCAAGACTTCCGGATGGGCTCTCATCAACCCCTTGTACTTATCGTCCGGAGTGCCTACAAGTTCTCAGACGTAGACCCCCTCCCAGATGCCCATGGGACTTCGAGCAAACCCTCACAACCCATATATTTCAGGCTATCCTTCAGCATGCTGAGTTCATTCGCGTCTTCTGGGATTTCCGGGAGGATGCGGGTTAAGGGAGGGAGTGCAACTACCGGCTCTTCATCCCTCCGGCCACGCCTATCCCAATCCGTCCTCTTCTTCTTCGCCATCAGCACAGACTTCATGAGACTTGCCTATCACCTCACAGTCTCTCATGGTTGTCCCTGCACGCACCAACCTCACAAAAACTCTCCCTAACGGACGCACTTCCGTTCTAACCGTCTAAGTTTCAAACCCTAATGGCAAGTGGTTTGAAAAACCGTAAGAGTGAGAGAGGACGAGAGAGAGAAAGAAAGACAGTGAGAGGAGAGAAAACTCGACACGCGAAGACGAAGTGAGAAGAAAGAGTCTCCCACCGAACCCCAGCCTTTTGTAGTCTGGCCATTAGTACGGCATCATGATGACAGTTGACGGTGACAATTCCGGCTGACGGTTCCGGATATCTGACTGACCCGGAATTCCGGTAACTACTTCGGCTTTGTTTGTAGCAACTTTAGGCTTAATTAGGGTTTGCAGTCAGGCCCATCCGAATTTTTGATTATATCAAGACTATAGGCTGTATTCTAACACGAACTATCGTAACTAATTAACTAATTTTTTTGTTTTGGCCGGAAGTTAAGTTTAACTTCCGGCACCATGTGGGAACGGAGTCCCACACGTACCATCTTTTCGAACCAACATGTCAAATCATAATCACACTTCAAATCATACTCAAATATCCTAGTATAGCTAGCTTAGTAGGTATTCATTGGGAAAACCCTACATCCTCGCGACCGTTGGATGACCGCCAATCAAATCTAACGGTCGCGACAAACCACAGTCGGGATCCCATATTAAGAGAAGTAAAACCTAAATCCATTCATTCTACTTTTGCAAGTTTAGCGCTCCAAATTAATCACTTGCACTATTGATGTCTTCCTGCTCTGCTAAAGATTTGGGATTTGTGCTAGCCGCCGACGTTTATAGCGAGCTGCCGATACACATCTACCATCCGCCAACGCGTATTGGGACTTATCGCAACAGAAAAGCTGAGCCGCCGACATTTTTATCCGGCCCGCCGACGACATGGCTGTCAGGTATGCTCCCAGAATTAAGGTTTTTTGGTTAATAATTTAAATGCTTCTTTGTCTATGTTACATTTCCTTCGGCGGGCCGCCGACATAAAGGACGCAGTGTCATGTGTTGGCGGCCCGCCGACGCCATTACTCAAATTTCCTCTCTTCTCATTATGAGAATTTGTAATGATATCCTTTGATTCTGGTTGCGAATCGTCGGCGGGCCGCCGACGATTTGAAGGCTGCCTTCTTTCCTATAGTCTGCATCACTTATCTAGATCTTACATTCTCTCATTCAGTATGGAGTCGTCGGCGGGCCGCCGACGGTCTTGTATATTGTTCATTATCTTCCATTGCGGATTTCGTCATCCCCTTCTTCTCTTGTTTTCTACTCTCCGCGTCTTCTTCTCTCTGTATTGTCGGCGGGCCGCCGACGATCAAGCTCACATCTCCATCCCACTCCACTCTAACCAACGTCTACTCTGTGTAGAAACAAGAAACTTTCGAAAGTGAAATGACTTCTCAGAGAGGCTTGTCCAAACTTGGACCGCGATTGACCTGATGGAATTGAACCCACTGAAACATATGAGATGAGCCAACTTGTTGTTGCATGGGGAGTGACGTGGAGGTCGGAAGACGAGAGGGTGGAGTTGGGCATCGTTCGCCGGGTCGACGCAACCGATTTTGCGGGTGGAAATACGGTCGAGGTCATCAACGTCCAGGAAGGCGACGCGGAAATCAGTGTGGCGATGCTTTCAACGATCAAGCTTTCTCCCTGAGATCTTGTCGACATCATTGTTGTTGTGAAGATGGATGCCCTTCGATGCATCATGGCACTTTGCTTGAACGCAAACGACAAAGGGCTGCAATGGAGTAGCGGGAGGCCTTCAGATGGCATTGACTTTGTCGACACCTTTGTAGAACTAAAGAGGAATCGGGATGAGCTCAGGGCCAAGAATTCTCATAAGCCCACGCCGAAATCAGCACGGAAGAAAAAGTCGGTGAAGCCACCTGCGATTATTGAGGTTGGTGAACCCTCGGGCACTGTGGAACCAGTGCCAAAGACAAAAAAGCCGCTCGTGAAGGGAGGCAGTAAGAAACAGTTGAAAAATACGGACCCTAGGCAAATGTCTGTCGCAGACGCACTTCTCAATGCTTCGAAGATCAGCTCCAAGACGGACTCTATCGAGCTCACTGAAATATACAAGAGCTTCAACAAGAACCTCAAGTAGGTATTCCCATACGGGCAACGTGCATTGCATGAGCTGATTCCTTACGACAAAATTCACATCACTCCGAGTAAGATGAAGTACAGGACATTGTTCCAAAGAAACTTACGCAGGTGAAGGTTTTTTATGGTGCTCTTGGCGGGATCATGAAACGACCCGAATTGAGAGCCATTCCCTTGAAAGGGCCGCCGGAAACTGTCGACCCAACAACAAGTAGGCCGTATAAGGCAATGGATCTGATCCTCGAGGCGGTCCTAGAAAAAAATGCCACATGGAAAGAGGATGGGGAGCAGGTCGTCTGGTGGATGTCCAAGAAGTCGCACTGGTACATCATTGGCGGGCAACACACCTATGAAGCCAGCGTGGCAGACAGTTTGCTAGAGAAGGTGAAAGAGAGGCCGAATGCTAATAAAATCGCCAAACTTCTTCAGTTTGAAATCATAGCGATGCACTCTCATGGCTCTGACACGCTTATCAAGGTCTCTAGCATTCTGAACACGCAGATGTCAGAGAAGGTGGTGTCAGAGTCTTACCGGCCTGTTTTGAAGAATTTTCTAGACAAATGGATTGCCAAGGGCCGTTTGAGCAGGGACGAGGACTCCAAGCTATTTATGATAAGTTCTTAAGTTTTGTTGTTGCCTTACATGTCATTTCGTCGGCGGGCCGCCGACAACTTAATCGTGTTGGGTGGCCGCTGCTGCAAGACATGAAATCTACTAACTCCCTGGATTGGTATACTGTGCGGGACTTCATGAAGGAAACTCTTGGTCCATACCTCAACAGGACAGGTGCCAAAAATACAACATGGAAGGCTCCCCTTGTAAATGTGGAGGACGATACTTACGAACTCTGGCAGGTTGTCTTTCAGATGTGGGACAATGGGCAATTGATTGGTGAGGACGGAAAGAAACCTATCGATCGGTTGCCTAGGTTTCCACAGCGGGAAATCACGCTCGACGACTTGCAATGGGTTTAGGGTCTACAGGATGCGGACATCAAGCGGTTTGCCCACGATATTATTGACTGCAAAGTATACATCAAAGTCACGGGAAAATGCCATAAAGACGCGGATGGGATTGCGTTTAGAGACTGGTGTCATGCTCTCAAGTACAATCTAATCGTCAAGAACGAGCTTATGTTGGTTTACCGGGCCTTTCTGTTGAGGAAGCCAGGAGTGTGACGAGGTCAGGGATCAAGAGGTGGACCGAGGAAGACTGGCACGAATTTGCGGTGAGCAAGGGAATCACTGACCAATCCATCTCCAATATCCGGCAAAAGATTGAACGCACTGAAGCTGGAAGAGCCTGGTTCAAGGGGAGATTCAACCCAATTACTCCCACCATCGACCCACCGCCCGAGGATTATCATCGCGTTGTGGAGAAATTTACAGCTCTCCGACGAGGCGAAGATCTTCCCGAATCTGAGGTTAGATTCAACGCAAGGGTGGCTACTTTGCTAAATGAGGTCATTGCCTCTCTGAATGGAGCCAACAGAACCATGAAGTTGGAGCTTCACTCCGCGGAGATGTTCGTAGTCTTTGGGTTCAAACCCGACGGTGAGGTGGAGTACATCAGCGCGGATGATATCAAGATTGTCACTGATAGAGTAATGTTTGACCTCACTTCGGACGAAGGTCCCTCCGACCCGCGTGTTGGTGAACAAAACATAGTAAAGAGCATGTTGACTCCATCTCTATGGATTACAGACTTGTACGCCAACTTCATATTGAAGCAACAATCGTGCAAAAAGAACGCACACTGGAGAGTACACACCATCCGCTACCTTCCCGTTAGCGGTGCAAAGTTCAAGCGGAATCCTCTGGACAGCCGACCTTGCATTTGTGTCGCAATAATGTTCGACAAGCCTGCCTAAGATAAAGACGTCACGACCCCGTTCAAGAATCTGACGCGGTTGAAGAAATCTTTGGATCCTGTATGGGACGACGTTACACTACGGGAAATCGAGGCATCAATGACTAGCGATTTTAGTCATTGTTAAGTCATAGATGACCTGTATTACTAGGGAATGACTAAAACTTTTTTTGTTCGGGCACAGTAATAGTTTTGAGTAATAGATTTCTGTAGTCATTCTTTTTGCCACGTAGACTTCTCATCCATGTGCCTATGTGGCCCATCATCCTCGAACATTGATGAGTTGGCTACTGACGTGGATTTGAGTGTGACATGGAATTTATGGTGGATGATGATGTGGATTTTTGTGTGACGTGGAATTAAACGTGGCAGTTGACGTGGACAATGATATGGACAATGATAGTTTTTTTGTGAACTGCCTAGTTATTGTTTAGTCATTGTGCAGTGTTAGTTTAGTAATTCCTTAATTATTCTTGTAGTGTAAATTTACCCATAATAGATATGCATGTACTAATTTTAGTTTTGGTCTAGTTGTTATTTGGTAACCATATGGTTTGAATGCAGTCATTCTACAGTTATTTGATAGACTTTTTGTACACTGTCTACTTATTGTTTAGTCATTATGCAGTTAATTTTCAGTCATTATGAAGTGTTAGTTTAGTAATTTCTTAGTTATTGTGGTAGTAATAAATTGCCTATAATAAGATTGCAAGCACTAATTCTACTTCTACTCTAGTCATTATTCGGTTGCTGTGAGGTTTGTGTGTAGTTATTCTGTAGCTATTTATGTATACTATCTAGTCATTGATTAGTCATTGCGCAGTGTTATTTAGTAATTTCTCAATTATTGTGGTGGTTATTAAGTTGTTATGCTTGATCATTATTTCAGAGATGTATTAGTTATTTCATAGAGAGTATATGGTTACCACAATTATGCAAATAATCCCTGTACAACTACATAACACTTTTATAATACCATGAATAATATCAAAGATGTCTCTATCATGAAATACTTTGAAATAAACAAAATGGTGGCTAGGGCAATGACTACAAAAGCCCCTCAAATACAACGCCCAGTAAAAACCATCTACTAGCATCCAATGTGATGCATGCTCAATAAAAACCAAACATAAAACAAAGTTGCCATTTGTCCCCTACAATACCAGTCACTCTTCCCCAAGCCCCTTTCTCTCGCTTATTTTTGGGATTCAACAAATCCACCAATATCCCCTTTTGGAACTGCAAGCCCACATCCATACAAATTTATTAAACAACAAGATTTTTGTACAATGACTAAACAAGTGATCAACAGTTACAAAACAATGACTTTAATACAACTACAGAAATACTAGAGAAAGCATAAATAGTACATGAAATGACTAGTAATTTTGGGCCGGTGGAGAGTGTTTGTGACCTAAGTGCCTCCAAGCAATGGACTTCTAACCAAGAATTTGACTTCCACATTCACATGTACATCACGTACATAACCTATGCACTTCACATCCATGACAACATACACATGCACGTGCATGTATCATTCACTTACATTCACCACACAAGCTAAGATCATACATGTAGATAATAGCAAGGACATTGAAAACAATACTTGCAAGTGGAAAATCAACACCAAAAAGGGGGCAGCACATCCCCTGGCATTAAAACATACGCCATTTCCTACCGAAGACTCCAAATTCAACAAAATAAACTTTTAATGAAGGCTGGCTGAAATACACTTCAGCTCGTGAAAAAATCACTGAAAAAAACCTTACCAATCAAAAGTCACAAGCCTCCAAAGTACGGGCTTTCCAAATCTTGCGGCAGTCAATCCTCTTGCAATTGATTGGCCATAACTTTGTTGTTATTGCTCCAAATTCTTTGATTCTAGACTTATTGAAAAGCTAACTTAACAAGACAAAAACTCCGCAAATTTCAAATCTTGAATCGTCCTCACCTCAAAGATATTGTCCTCCAAAGTCAGTGCTCAAGGTCTGTGTTGACGGCGGACCCCTTCTTGCTTTGGCGGCCATATCTCCCTTGAAAATGCTCCAAATTCTTTGAGCCTAGGCTCTTTGGAAAGTCAGCTTGATAAGCTTGATCTTCTCGAAATCTCACTTCCACCTTTTACTTACTCCAACCGTAGTTGTAGATCTAGCCACGGCCTTCTCCTATCTCACTCTAATCCTAACTTACTACATTCTTTCACATACTCCACACACACACACCTTGGAAGAGAGAGAGAGAGAGAGAGGGAGGAGGGCAGCCCTTGCAAGCCACTCCCTCAAACCCTAGCCGCCACCTTTTGTCACCCTAAGTCTAACATTCATCCGGTTGGGCACATTCATCTAAAGGGTATCACTAAAGAATTACTGAAACACAATCCAAGTCACCGCCTACTTGCCACATCAACAATGTCAAACAGAAGTAGACATCCATCTACGTCAGCAACTTTTTAAAAAATATCCCCGAGTTATTTTTTAGTTATAAAATATATTACTGCACCAAGTAATATTTTAGTGATGCAGTGATCTGTGCCGAATGTATTACTAAGGAATTACTGGATTACAATCCAAGTCATCACCTATTTGCCACATCAGCAATGTCCAAGAGAAGTAGACATCCATCTACTTCAGCAATTTTCTAAAAATACCCATGAGTCATTTTTGAGTTCTAACATATATTACTGTAGCTAGTTATTTTCTAGTAAGAGAGTAATTCTTTTCAAACGGATCACTAATGAATCACTAAGGCACAACCCTAGTCAGTCACCTTCTTGCCACGTCAACACTACCGGATGAAGCATGGATGAAAACACTGGGATGACGATAAGAACATTGTTGGCCGTCACATGGTTTTCATCACCTCTCTGCCCGCAAAAACTTAAATTACTGTAAAATGACTAGGGCAGCTAACTAGCTAGATCCGGGTAGCGTTTGCAGATCCTGAGTAATTCTGTAGTAATTGTTTTTTGGCTAGTCATTTGTGTTGTAGTCATTTATAGGCCGATTTCCCGTAGTGTTACGCGCCCTTCTTCAAAGAACTGGTCCGGTGAAGACCGCCATGTGCCATACGGGTTGCTTCAGGAGATTCTCAATGGTGCGCTCAAATCCGGACCCCATCCCCTAAGAGTCATCAATATATGGGGTGGTGGCAATGTGACTTCTCTAGCCCTTGTAAGTCTATCTCATACTTTTGTTTCATTGTCTTTATGTGTTGATTGGTGGCTACTTCCCATAGATAGATATGAGCAGTTCGATTTGTTGGCGGGCCGCCGACGGTTTCGAAAGTTTGATGCTGATGATGAAACTATTCCAATGCAGCGTCACAATCCTACTGTTGTAGAGTTCGTTCGTGATGACATCCAGCAGCGTGAAGCCTTCAATAGAATAAGGGCTATGTCCTTTATTCCTGGAAGCGCACATCTCCAGTTCCTGGGACATCCGGCCTCTCCAGTCGATGCAGATCCGAATGCTCCTATTTCAGCGGATCGTCTGCAGGAGGCCCTTGACGACATTGACCTTGGCAATACTATACCTGATAAGCTGTTGCATCGCCCGGGCACGACTCAAACTCTCGAGGATATTCCGGAGGTGTCCGACACTCAGGAGTCAGATGATGTTGGAGACCGGCACGTTGACAAGGAAGCCCAGGAGGAGCTGGAAGAACTGTTGCAGATTAGGTTGTCTGACCCACAGAACAGAAATCCCGTGCACGTCACAGAGTTAACGATTCCGCTTGTGGATGCGCCGCTAGTCGAGTTAATTGTTCGGGTTGCAAGGCCCACCCGCGAACCAGTTGAGAAGGCCATCGGCGGGCCGCCGATGGCTAGACGCAGTTCTCGCTCCACGGCCTCGCGAGTTTCCACTGCATCGGAGACCTTTTCAGCGGATGCAGTCGCTGGCACCATCCTAGGAAGTCGAAGGTTTGCTCGGACCTTCAAGCCAACGCCTCGGGCGACACAGTTGCAGTTGGAGGAGGAGGATAGGGCGTCCCAACGAGCTCGGACTCGGGAAAACTCTCCAACTACAGATCCTACGACACCTGTAGAGCGAGGTGTCCGCCAAATCAGGGGCTCTATCCAAGGTTATGGCATCAAAGTTGAAGGGTCAAAAGGGAGCTGGTTAGTCCTTGTCGGCTGGTTCGATGAACCCCGTAGCTGGAGATGGCCCGAATATAACGCTATCTCCCTCCCCCCTATTGCCATGCAGATCAATCAACCACACGGAGGTTAGTGTACTTGGATACTCCACAAAGCTAAACGCGTAGTCAATATGAATATTTGTTTTTCTAAGCTACTAATTGGACTACCTAGGAAATGTATAATTTCCTTAACTCGGACACATGTCCGATTTAATTTATTGTAGCCGGCTTGACGCCGACAACTTTTCTCATTTTGCCTTGTCCGTGTCTCGTTTGGTTTTCTTGTGCAGCTCTAGTGGCATCGGCCAATATGATCTTCCACCACATCAAGAATAATCCTTTCAACGTTTATCATCCAAAGCCTTTCACCCTTGCAGCCACTCAACCCGGTGGTGGCTAGGAAACAGAGCTGCACGGGGAGCTTAGGAGACACCTCATTCCATTCCTCAGTTGACTTTTGGCAAAGGCTGAGCCTGTGCCCACCTTTTGCGAAGCGAATTCTGCTGAGGGCTAGAAGTGTTGTGTCTATCCGGATCCTGACTATACTTGGTACATTGAGGCATACTGGTCTCTAGAGAGACCTCGTCTAAGGGTAGTGCGTCGATAGTAGATCGGCGTCGGCGTGCCACTGGCGTCGACGATGCCTCAATTTTCCACTATTCTCAAAGATAATTTTGTATATATATATATACAGTTTCTAGTAATAAACTCGGATTCAGCTAAGTACAGTCTTCTCGTTTGTGGTCAGGGTTGTTCCGGCGTCCGTCCGGCTGTCTATCCGATAGAGGCTGTTGTTCGTCCGGTAGAGAATATTCTAGAATATTTTGGCATATTCGGGTATATTCGGATATATTCCTATATATTTGGAGCATATTCTCTGGAATATTCTAGGCATATGTCCGATAAGGGTGCTGTCCGTCCTGTCCGACTGTCCGATTGTCCGTCCGTCCGCTGTCTTTGGGCCCCTGTTCGTCTATGTAGACAACTCTGTTTGTGGTCGCACAACTTTTCGCGTTCAAAGCCGCTGACTCGATTAGTTCCTCGTCGGCGGCCCGTCGACGCCACTTCATTAATATTAAAGTGCTTTGTCATCCGTCCTATCTGAATGCTGTAAACTTCCGTATTTTTCTCGCATCATTCAGTCTACCATTAATAAGCTCCCACCTCAGCTCTATGTCTCATATTTATCAATCACTTGTCTGTTCTTTCGTCAAGAGGGGAATTCCGAACGTGCGATCCACTTGGACGGTATTCCTGCTCGAATCGACACTATTGAGGTCACGGTCGACTACTTTGCAGAGCTTTCGGTGGGGTCCCAAAATTTAATTTTACCTCTTGTTTCCCAAGATGCCATTCGAGGGGCCGCTACTTCTGTCACGCGATCGAATTCCTTCACCAACTTCGACATCAATGACGACAATCTTCGGCTTGTCTCGGACGGGGCTTGGCCTCCAACGGTTCCGGTTGTCGGCGGCCCGCCGACAACTTCTTCTGCACATCAGGGTGCCAACGTCAGCTCCGAAGTTGTTCCTAGGAACATCCAGGTAGGTCCTCGACGTTATTTCCTCGTTCTAGAAGTGAGAGGGCTTCTCATGGACAAGATGACGGTTTTCTGTGGAGAAGGTCAGCCCTACGAATATGTTCCCAAATTTAGGCCGGGTCTTGTTGGCTTTCTTACTTTGTGCCAGTCCAATTTTGTTTTGGCAATCTAGAGTTCCGACAAATTTGATACCGTCGAAAGACTCACCCTACACATCCGCACAGTATACCTAGCCTACCCAGTTCTAGTACGGCGCCAAAATGGCCGGAGCGGACCGAAATGAGGGTCCTAGGAGATCATTTTTGTGATGTCTCTGTTCACGTTGATCCCATAATGAGGCGTCCGGATCCCGCCAAACTGAAAAGGCTCGTTTGTCTATTCAGGGACAAACGCTATTGTACTCATCCTAAAGCCAATGAAAGTAAAACCCTCCTTCTTGACCCTAATCCCCTCCGGAATATTTTAAACGATCCTTGTAATGCCGTTCACCTGACTGCATTCTTGTTCACTTCTCCCGACGCCTACGACCCACAGAGAGGCCCATACCTTCTTTCTGAGGTGATCCCATTTCTGGAAGGACTTCTTCAGAGCGGACTTAGCGTGCCGGAGTACGTCGGTCGTAATGTCTCTTGGGGCGAGGGCCGCTACTTTTCTTCAAGTGTGCACTTCAAGAATCACCGACAGGTTTACAGATCTCTAGCAATTGGCTATGACATTCCATGGTGCGATACGCAACAAGAGTCGGGCTTGAGACTTATCCCACCACCTTAGCCACCCCTATCCATGCACCCAGGCCGCTAATTCAGCATTTCTGTCAGCTGAACTTTTCGATGGCTTATTTTTTATTTCTGTATACATTAAAGTAAATTCTGGTAATTCTTGTAAATGTTTTTAAATGCTTTTCATTTCTGTTTTACAGAATTCAGTGACAGATTGGTTCTTCTATGTACATTTAACTAAATTCTCGTCATTTCTGTAAATATTTGCAATTGCTTTCGGGTGTCTGCAAATTCTTTTTTCCCTTTTGTTCCTCCTGACATGATTATGTCCTCATTTCAGGGATCCACTTTCTATTTTAAGTGCCTTCACGCTCCACCGTCGTCCATTCGGATATGCATTGTTCTCTACGTCAATGGATTATTTTTCTTCGTCGACCCAAAGATTTCAACCTCGTCTGATTGTCCACATGCAAATGTTCTACGTAGGCCTCGCCTCAAAAAACTATTCGATATGCTTCTACCCTACTTTAACGTCGGCTTATGGTCAACGATGCCCCTGAACAAACTCAAACCACTCATGTTGCACATTCTGCTGGATGGAGTCAGTGATAGGTTGTCATTTGATTATAGTAGACGGGACTTATCTGCCTCTCACAACTTTCTCTACAGTTACAAGTTGATTTCCATTCTTCGTAGGAAGATGCAATCTCGAAAGGTCTGTCAACCCGACCAAGTTCTTTTCGTTGATGTGAACCCGTTATCGTTACCGCCGACTGGTTTTGTTATATGCCCTGGCTGTTCCAGGGTCAACTGACACCTCCCTTAAAAAACGGAGTCATTCCTAACGTCGCGACCAACATACTTCCTCTCGTCTACCTCCTCCACAAATTTCAAACTGTGCCTGAATATATGTTGCAAGTTGAGCGACCAGGCCAGGCTCATTGGACTATGTCATAGGCGCGCTTTTATGGGCATGCGGTAGTGCGCTGGTGGGACATTGAGGCCTACTAATAATTTCCATGGGCAGCCTGCCAACGCACATCCTCTTTATCGACTTGAAGAACTTCTGGCCCCCAACCTTAGTGTTGCAGTTTGTAGAGTAAGTAGTCGTCCGGATAGCAATTAGTTGAAGCTAAATGTGCCCGGCATGGTCGCTCTAAATTCGTTCCCACAGAGATCTATTGTTTCTTCTTGGAATGCTAAGTAAGCTATCTGCTATCCCTCTACCACACGCCAGTTAGTATTCCTATTTTACGCCTGACCTTTTTATCCGGATCCTTCGGGACGTCCAATGTAGTTTCCTACTATTTTCCGGGTCCTGCCAACTTCCGGAAGGTCAGATGGAGTTTGTCTTCCGGAGTTTTTAAACGAGTGGCCGGGTACCACTGATCCTATTTTGTGTAAGTGGCCGGATTCCCCACTGCCTTGTGACTTTAAGTGGCTACGCACCCACTCTCCCTAGGTTGCTAATTGGTCGTTGGTTTGTTGTTTCCGGATGCACTCTCTCACATTATCCGGAAGGCCTTCCGGATACGGTCACTCAGAGGCTCACCCGGGCTACAACGACATTCTGAGAAATGATTAGTGGTTCGGTGAGGTGTGAAGGGTAGATCTGCATTTGGACTTCCTTCTAGACATACACCACAGGCTTTTCCATCTATCGTAAGGGGAAATTCCGGTCGCAACCAGAATCCGGGTTCACACGGAATCTTTGTGCCCTAGGAGCTACCAGGCCACCACCTAAAGTACCCTCCCTCCCCCTCCAGGCTTCTTCCGGTCACCAAGGATCGTCAGACTCTATCTAACCTCTCCTTTAGCTGTTCCGGGCGCTCTCCCACAGCAAGTCCCAACCGGTTAGACTAGATGCTTATCCGTGAACCACTTCAGCTTCCACAACTATTCCACTAATCATCAACCACAATGGGCCCTATCCTTCATTCACAAAATGATACATGCCACCATAATTTCAATACAAGAAAATATACTAACAGCAAATATCATTCCTGAGGAAAAGAAAAAAAGGCCCTGAGCCGGCCACAACTCTTGCCTTAAGAGCCCGCTACCGCTGATCTAAAATCGGAACTTAAGGAGCTAAAAATCCAGGAAATCCTATCCTGAAAGTGAAAGGGATATTATCCCTAGAAATCCGGAATTCAAACTCAGATCCGAAAGTTTCGGATCTGAGATCCGGTTTCTACGGATCTAACTCAAAAACTAAAAGGAAAACTGTCTTTAGTCTTACCGTATGATAACCGGGTGCAAGCTTGAGCCCCATCGTTAATCGCTTATCAAACCTTTAGAACTAAAGATTCTAATCTACGGGGTTACTTGGTTCCGCCTCCGACTGCTACGGCGTGAAGGGGTAACTTCTGCTGGAGCGGCGCCGGCCTCGGTTTGCGCCGGAATGGCTGCTGGTGGTTCCGGTGAGGTGGTCGGCGTCGGTATACCTGGTCCGGATGGTGCATTCGGGTCCCCTGTTGTAACCGCCTGGCCGGATGGTGCATCGGCCCGGTCTTCAATGTCCGGAAGGTCCCGGAAACTACCGCTGGGGCTGACCACCATAGGTGTCGTTGCCGAGCTTCCGGGTAAAGGATCCGTCACTGGTGGCCCCGGAGAGGGAGACTCGGAGGGAATTCGGAAGGGCAAGGGTGGTACTACCTGACTCCCTCGCACCTGTTCCCACTTCTGCATACTCTCCGTGCTTGGGAAGGCCACCCCATTCCAACTCATAGGAGAGCTGAAGTCCGGCGTTCCCACGAGGTCATTGAACTGTCCGGTGAGTGACTTCGTTGTTCCAGATGCAGGTCTGGGTGAAGAGCCGGCCGGAGGTTGAGAAGGAGAAACAGCTGCCGGATCGGATGGGGATCCGGACGGGCCGGCAGTGGTTTCAGATGGATCTGCCTGGGTTCCGGATGGTCCCACAGCATCTGAAGCAGGAGGTGCCGGAACTGGAGGGGGAGCTCCTGGTACTGTTGAGGTGGCCGCGACGAGCTCCCTCGCTAGCTCCTGCATCTTGGACCAAGTGCCCTCCATTTTCCGGCTGTGATCTACCAAGAACCGGATAACCTGCCCCCTGCTGAGCTTCTCGTTGTTCTCCAAGCTCGCCATGTAGAGTAATGCCCGGTTAACCGTATCCACCGGAAAATCCAGTGCCGTGCGAATATCGGTCAGTGACTGTGACGCCGCCCGGACCTTCGTTTCTGCCACCACTCGGGCATGCTGTGCTGCATCCCGTGTGGCTTCCGCTTGCCGGACCTGACTCCAGAGCCGGGTGTTAACCTTCGTTATGGTGGCGTTCTCCTGCTCCAGTCTTGTGACGGAATCGTGCTTCTCCTTCATCTCTCTGAGCTGGGCGATGAGGTGAGTGGTGTCCTCCAGTCCGACTGCCTCTAAGATGGCCATTATCATGGCATGCCTCTCCCGGATCTCCCCCTCCTGGATCCTGGTCCTCCAGACAATATGTCTACACAGCTCGTGGACATCCACGGGAATGTCGCCAATGATGCTTGGGACAAACGTCGGTCCCGGCTCTGATCCGGTCGCGAATCGTTCGTCTTCTGGGGCCGGTTCCGGTGCTGCAGGCTGTGCTGCGGTTGGTGGTGCTATGGGTGGGCTCTGCGCCGGGATTGTTGACAACGGCCGACATTCTCCCGGGGTCTCCGGAGTCCTCTGCACCGAACGACTACGCTTCCGGTTCGGTCTTCGAAGTATAAGGGGGGATGACGACTTCTCCGTGTCAGAGTCCGTCGATTCATCCAGTTCCTCATCTGTTTCCATCCCTCCGTATGACTGGATGGTGAGCAAGCTGTCGTACTCGGCCTGCTCGTTCGGACTCAACATCTTCTGCTTGGCATACATGTGAGCCAGGTAGGTGGAAAGCGGGGATGGGGTTTTCCGGGCTTTCGGTAGGTTCTTCACCATCCGGTCAATCTGCTCGTCCATGATGGCCGCCAAGTCGACAGACAGCTTCCCTCTCATCGAGCCTAAGATTAGGGTTGCTAGCTTGGCCACTATCCGTTTCGGTTTCTCGGGGTGGAAAATAGGGTTGAAGAATGCCATTACTAACCTGGCATCCGGATCGGTGAGATCGCTGAGGACATACCCGTCCTTAGGGTTAGCCTTCGCGCCGAATTCGCCCTTCAGGATGGCGTCGTCACGTTCCGCCACCTTGATTGTTCCTGCCCGGAACTCGTAGGTATCTCTCCAGAGCGCCGTGGTCCAGACCTCCGGATGCGCCCTAATCTTCTGTCCGTATTGGCTTGGTGGCTCTCCCAGGAGCTCCGTCATCATTGTTTCGCTCTGGAAGGCCCACGGTGTCGCTAGAAGACCTTCACAACCCATGATTTCGAGGTAGCTCTCTAAAACCCGACAGGTCTTGACCGGCTTGGGAATCTTCGGAGTTACCTTCTGCAGCACCAAAGTTTCGGTAGCCGGAGCCTTGCCCTTCTTGCCCGCCATCTGTGCCCACCTCTCCGTGAACTTGCGCCTCGCAATATTGTCAAGAGAACCTGCACGCACTGTCCTTACCAAGTCCCTCTTGCTAACCTAAATTGGCTCTTCCGTCCTTCACCAAGACCGGATTCAAAACCCTAAGAGAATGCGAGAAGGGAAAAGAGAATGAGCCTGCTGGAAACCCTAAAAGATTGGTGCACAGGGCTGCCAGTCGCGTTTTGTATCTGACGCGTTCGTACGGAAAACAGTTATGCGTCATGATGGCATTTCCGGTTCCGGCTGTAATCGCCCTCCGATTTTGCAACTTCCGGGAAGGGTGCTGTAACTATCTTCATTAGGGATTCCGGCGCAGTTTTAAAATCTTATTCCATTCCATGAACTACTTATGCTCTTTTAGCCAACTAACTAACTAATTTTTCTAATTTTTTTTCTTATTTTCTTCCGGGATTGTATTTAAGTTCCGGAAGTATGTGGGGACAGCTTCCCACACTTAGATGTGCTAGTAGTTTAGATTATATCATTCTTTTGGCAACTCGTCCACATTGTACCTTTTCATGAATTCAATATTCTTTTTGTTCAACTCGTATTCCTCTATACAATATGCGTCATCCTGTCGAAAATCTAAATGCGTCATCCTATCGAAAATCTAAATGCGTCATCCTAGTACATGTCCTAGTATCTTGGTACTGCCGGCGGCCAACCGACGTGCTATCTTGATATAATAACTAGCATGGTTTCTCTTCTACTGAGCCTCCATCACGTTCGGAGAGAAGTTTCTTTAATACTGCTGCGGATTTCTTCTAAGTTTGTTACTAAATTATCTTTTTTGAATAATGCTGGCGGTTTTTGAATGAAACTCACCTTAAGGTCGGCGGGCCGCCGACGACCAAGCATCTTATGTCACGTGATCAGCATCACATTTGGTTCACCAACCAAGATTGGCTACCTAGTCCATGTATTTGAAAGTACTTTGACATTCATTTTGGGCACTACAGATGTATCTTGGTACTGTCAGCGGCCAGCCGATGTGCTACTTTGTTAAAATAACTAGCATGGTTTCTCTTCTACTGAGCTGTCATCACGTTCGGAGAGAAGTTTTTTTAGTACTGCTGTGGATTTCTTCTTAGTTTGTTACTGAATTATCTTTTTTGAATAATGGTGGCGGTTTCTGAATGAAACTCACCTTAAGGTCGGCGGGCTGCCGACGACCAAGCATCTTATCTTAGGTGTTCAACATCACATTTGGTTCACCAACCAAGATTTTGAAGAGGCTTCACTGTCTGTGCTACTTTTTTTTCCTCGTAAAGAGCAGCCTCTTATTTCCTTCTATTTGTTATAATGACATGTCTGCCGTCATGTTGACATCTTTCCTCCGCGGCCCGCTGACGTTACTTTGAATTCTGGACTTGTTTTTGTCCATAATTAGTTAAATATCCATTTAGAATTCATTATAAACATGCCATATTTGTTTGGTTGCAATTTGCCGCACAAATATGATAATTATAGCGTTTGAAATGAAAGAAAAAGTTTCGTACTCTCCTAGCGCGACAATGTGTGAAAATGTTCGACTTGGGTTGAAATGCTTTTTTACACTAAAGAAAAAATATTTTTTTGACATCTTCAATGAAGGTAATATTCTTTTTATGTATGAAAAATCTAAATGTCAATAGAAACTTCTACCAAATGTTTGGATCTGCTTGGACTCCCCTTTTTTAGAATAGCATAACTTTTTATTTAAAGATCCGGTCTAAAAAAACTATATTCCCACAAAACTACTACTATGCCGCATCTTCATAAAAAATTACAGAAATTCATGATCAGAGACCATAGGAACTTATCCAAAATGGAAAACGTTCCTCCAGGGGGAAATGGTCCTTTGGGGTTGAGGTCACTGAAACCCACACAAACAAGCATGAATGAGCTGCTTCGTTCAGATTCCTTGCACGAGGTAGTCAAATACACTAACGTACCGTAGAGTCACAACGTGAGCGAGCTAGTACGACACACCTCCGCAATTCTCCTTGCAATTTTGCAACTTCGAATATCGTGGACCACAAACTATTATTCTACGATTTGGTGGTCGCTACAGTTTTGCTACGTCCGTGACATGCAAAATTTCCCCTTTACGTTTCCTCAGATCCACGTGAGCACAGCATTCTGTCCGCCGCCGCGACGTGCCTTGGCAGAACCGCCTCTTCTCATCTCAATCGTGCCACTATTCACCTAGAAGGCTCATCCAGGCCTTTCATTTACTTGTTGGGATCTGCATTTAATTGTTGGACTTTTCTCTTCCCTCATGCTTCCAAGTGGCATTCATTTGAATTTTCAATCCCCACTTTGTTGGAGGTGAGTTGGTTGATCATGTGCATGTTGAAGCGTGAGCAGCCTCCCTCATTTTGTGAAGATAAGAATGCTGTTTGTGGAACTCTTTTTCCAGTAGACGACAATTGTTATGAATGTTCTGGAACGTTCAACTTCCTGATGTGGATTCTCTGGATGGTTGACAAGTCATCTAGTGGGGAAACGTCATGTCATTCATGCATCTTTGAATCTCTGTATTGTGTCAAGTCCCGGCGCTGAAATATACTGGTTACCCATTACCTCAAATAAGTAATCAAATGCACAAACGTGCTTTTCAAGCTGGTCCAGTTTTTGGTAACGACCTGACTGTTCACTATTAAGTTAAAGTTTCTGTTGTAAAATTCTCAGACTGTCGGTTTCCTGTAACTCTCCCTGGCACAATCAGCCGACTTTCTTGTTTGCAAGCAACGAGTCAGAGATGCACAAGAGTTCATTTGACTGGTGGGCCTCAGATTCAGGTCAACGGAGAAGTTGCAGCGAGGTGCCGTTGAAAGCACACAGGTAGTTTTGTTAATTCTGAAATAGACATGTTTATCACAAGATCAATAGGTCAAAAAAGGTCGTTACAGGAATTTGGACGAGCAGTTAGTTCATGTACTGCAAAGTACTCAGATGTCTTGTAAAAAAGGTCAAATCTACAGCCTGGTAGTCCACCGCACTTCAAAGGTTATGACTTGACTTGAGAGAAACTACGAGTTGTCGGTAGGAATTCTTTTTAAAGAGTTAGATTCAATTGAAATCAAAGGTGGGCTGGCCAAATCGAAGGTGGGCGGAGAACTCTTATGAAATCACGGAGCATCTGTACTTGTTGGATAAAATGGTTCCTCTCCTTTGACTCCTTCGTGCAGATGATCACCAGCTTGAACTTGTTGACCTTGAGGAGAATTAGCAGCTCCGAGCGCTTTCTCACTTGGGAATTCCGAATAATTACCTCGTAATACCCTTCCAGCGATTTGTCAGGCTCAGAAGTGCATGATCTTTAGCTCCCAATGAACTTTTCTCATCAGCTGCAGCTTCCATGTTGGTGGTCGAATCTGTGATCTGATATTTGCACATCACATCGTGGCTGTCACTTCTCCGATGATATTATGGCTGGGACCATGTATGGGAATCTGCGCTAGAAACGAACCAATTACGAACCATGTGATCGTGAGAGAAAGAATCATAATGTTGAATACGTCTGTAAACTCCTTGGAAGTAGTAAGCCAAGCCAATCGGAACACTGGAGCTTTTTGAACCTGGATCACACAGGCAGCTCTCTGATCAAATCTATTAGAGAATGTAAGCGCTGTTCTTCAATAAATTCCCTGCACGTTGTTTTTCGCACAACTAAGCAGCCAGCCAAGGAACTAATCAACAAGTCATTGTACGTGGCTCCCACACTTGAATGTGGAACCCGGGAGTATTTTTTTACCCTCAGGTATGCACATTGCTCTTATTGAATTCCACCAGGAAGGTGACGTCTCGTGTTCCCAGCTGTTGTGCATGCAGCTTCAGCGCCAGTCAAGCCGGACTTTAGGGCTGGCAACTAAGTCATGTAAGGATAATCTCCTCAACAAACCCGGAACAATGACTTCCACTGTGACTTCTTTAATAGACTAATTACAACTCTGCCGTACAAGATGTACAACACCCTGGTGCAAAACAGGAAAAAGCACTTGCCACTGGATTCTCATCCCGCTCACTAGGAGCCGGAACAAAAGAGGCATCTCAGAAATCGCTTCCTAGAGCAAGAAAACACGTCCTAGTTGTAATGCATTCAACTCCCATAAGAAGGAATCTCTGACAGTAGTGTTGTTTCAGTCACATTGAAGACTCTCTCTCGCGAACGAACTGATTACGTAATCTGATGAACTAATCAATCGCAAAACCTAACTAACTAAGGTAAGCCCCCCTAAAACCGACAAGTTAAGGAATGTGCATGTATGGAGAGAGGAGATAATCATATTATTATTTTTCAGTGATAGCCAATTGGATTACAATTCCAACCCAAGTGATTTCATATTTTTTCGATGAAACTGAATTAGTTATGAATTTTCAAACTGTGCAACCATGTTTATTGGGTGGCCAGCAGTAGGTACCCCATAACCTACGATCAAAAGTAAGGGTCTTGACTAATAGCAAACCTTCATTTGGAGCTGAGTTGGTGGTAATGGGGTGGAAGAGGGTTAAATATTCCCCAATTTTTTAGGCGTTGGCTATGGGTTTTTGTTGGTTATGGGGGCTTACCGTAAACCAACCAGCAGCTCACTAACTCTCTCACTAATTCGTTGTTCTGCACATAGCCTTTCTACGTCGACATTTTACAAGACGGAAGTAGGATTCAAACGTTGACTACTGGACTTGAATAATATAGAGCTAGAATGTTGAAGATAAAGCACAGGGCTTCTGGGGGGTTGAAATAGCTTCGCCTGGATGTGATAAGCTTGTTAAATAAAGCTTGTTGCATATCACGACTGAAATTTCAGCCAAATTTGTAAAAATGTAATCTACTTTCATCTCCTTTTATAAGTTATGGCAGGCATCCCTACACTGCCACATAAAATGTAGTGGATTTGAGGTGGCCATGGAAACCACCCCTAAATCAAGTGGCCAGCATAATGTGTTCAACTTATGGTCATTTTCAAAATTAACTCAGCTTATTTGAATCATCAACAATTTCTCAAGAGATCAACGCAATGATTGATGAACTTTCGATTGTAAACCTCAAAGCAAGCAAGAAGTAGCTACATGATACATCAGAAGCAGCAAAATGCCTGATTGCAAGCAGGTGAGAGAGGCAGAGATGGATGGATCACGCATCTGAGCAGCACTAGCTGCATTGCGTGAGAATGTGGGTACATGCCCGAGACATGAATAAGTTGGCTGTAAGGCCCAATCGAAGTAATTCGATGAACTGTAGTGCCTCAAAGAGCGCCTTGGAATACGTCCATCATGGCCAACTTTGTGAATTTAAAGTACTCTACACTGGTTCATCATATCCATTGCCTGACTTTCAATCCAATTACGATCATGTTTATCTGTTGGTCTAAATTTATGCTCGTCCAGATGTTAGTTCTGACGTGTCAGCCGTTATTCTTATTATTCTCACTTTTCTGAAAGACTTTCTCCCGCTAATTGAAGTAATTCTTAAAATCTATTTTTGAGGATCTACATGAATGATAACTGTTCTTAATGCAAATACATATTTCAGCTGGATCATTATTTTTATTCTTTCTGATAAGAGCAACAGCCAAGCCCGCTTTGGGAAGGGCTGTGATTCCACAATGGGGGCAAGTGGATATCCTCCTCTAGCATACCATGATCTCTGTGCCGAGTTGCTCAAATACCGTGCCGCGTTCATCGGTAAACGATTTCGGCAAACGCCCAGTAAAATACTACAGTAAGAATTTCAGTGGTAACGTCAAAATACCTTAAACCGACACTTTAGTGATTCTGTGCTTCAAAAGTTGAGATTTAATTGCAAAAAAAATATGCTTGGGTAGAGAAATAAGGTTCTGATTTGTGAGAGAATTTTTTTTTGAAAACAACGTCGTAGATTGTGAGAAAAAAGAAAGAAAGTGGGTTTCCTCCAATCAACCCTAAAGCGACCAGGTTTAGTGACAAAACCAAACCTTAAAAGCACATTAAACCGTCACCTCTATCCCACCAAACCGCCAGCTCCATCCAGCTCCATCCTTGCATTCATTGGTGGGCTTGGAATAGACTTGGAATATTTCTGACAGAACATATGACAGAAAACGAGACGAAGAAATCCGGTTCTGACGAGGTCTGCAGTGTCGCTTCAGGGTTGAGTGTCGGTTTAAGGTATTTTGACGTTAATCATCTCCCACGTCCCATCACATGTGTTTACAACGTTGTTTCTTGACTGTTTTAGAACATGAACGCCTCAGTATCAGCCTGGTATCAGACCAATATCACATAGATATCAGTCAAGAACTGCGCATTTGGACTCCAAGTTGTGCAACCTCTTCCCGGGCTCTATTGGATGTGGCCGCGGTGCTTTTTCAGGATTCGGCTAATTCACAATTCCTGCACCACTTCGGCGCGCGATTTGACAGGACATCCCCACGCTTCGACTTACCGGGTGGGGATGAGGTGGTGGGGCCAAAACCTGGCCCCTATTTTGTTTTTGAATGGGGGCCTAAATTTAGCCAAAGGGAGACCTACACACTAAATTAGGGCCATAGGCCCTAATTTTGTAAAAAAAAGCCAAAAAAAAGCCTCTGACCCCCCCAAAATGGGAGGGCCAGAAAAATGAGCCCATGCAATTAAGTTTTGGCCCCACCACCTCCTCCTCCACCTCGTAAGTCTGAGCGTGGGGGGTTTCCTGTCAAATCGCACCACTTCTGGGTTGCCTATTCCTTATCGTCGCCTGATTGGACAAGTCTCCAATCTTTGTTGCAGATTTTGGTATATAGTGTTATGCACAGTAAATGACTTGTAATTACTATAACCAGTCAAGCATATGTGTCGTCATGCGGTTGGCTCAGAGGAAGCCGATTACTAACGGAAACCACCCCCCAAAAGGTAATATGGCCCAAGGCGAACTAAGCCCCTTGTTCGGGAGGGCCAACGGACGGAAGGCTAGCTCGTCCCCCGCTTCTCATCAGGCCCAAGGAGACCAGGCCGGATCCCTCTCCTGCCCCCCAACCACGGGCAACAACCCCGCACAGCCACGGGCCCCACTATCGTCGCCGCCAGCTGGCGTGCCAGCTACCGAGCCCGCGATCCCTGCCAGCATGCGATCCCCTCCCCGCAGCTTCCCTCTACAAACCCGACCCCACCGATACCCCAGCTCATACCCCAGCTCATACCCGCCCCCGCTCCGAGCGTACCCGGGTCGGTTCTCCCAGCTCACATTCTATCTCCACGGGTGCCCCCGCCCCTATGATCGCTATCAATACATCACAGAACTCTTGCACAGACAAGGTACATCCTCTACGTCCTCCTTGGGTGCCTCACATTGCAAGAGGTCACTCATTTGCACGTGCACTACATCCATCATCGTGTATGAGCTAATACTTAACCTTCTCTTTTGTGTTTTTTGCCACCAAAATCTTGCATTTTGATACATTTTTGTAATTGAAAAGTAGGGTTTCTTGTATGATTTGTCACTCAAATTTTTGCAAGAATTGTGCAAGACTATTTTAGGGTTTAGGTTTTGTTTTGGGTATTGCAATAGGAGAGGGTGTGACCTTTTTTTGGATTCATAAGATGGTGACGGGTATTTCAATGTGAGAAGGTGAGGTGCTTTAAGTATGCTTTGTTGACATAGAAGTAGTGCGTGACATATTTTGGGTCAATATCACAGTGACGGGTATTGCATTGAAGTCCAGGGACGTTTTATCTATGTTTTTGCACGGTGACGGGTATTGCATTGAAGTCCTGGGAGGTTTTATCTATGTTTTTTGCACGGTGACGGGTATTGCATATTTTGGTGTGTACATTAGTGACTATTTTGTTACTTAAGGTGTCGTGACGGATATTATTGAGTGGACCAGGGACGTTTTTCCATTCTTTGCATGGTAGTTACAAGTATTGCACATTGTTGGGTATGTAGTAGTGACTACTTTTATCATTATAGGTTGTGACACACATTTTGTCAATGTCATTCTTACTTATTTATTGATGTTTTCTTTAGCGACGGTGCTCTCGGGCTTACCTGTAGCCGTTCTCGATCGTGACTTCAAGGAGGTTCTCGCGACGGCTACACCATGGCACTATTTGGTGGAGAGTTGTGGTTTCGGACCATGGAAGCATCGGAGACACCTAGGTAAACACCACCGTGATCACCATGCCATGGAATTGGCTCCTTTGTCTCTTGGACATCCGTCTAAGGCAGAACCAAAGCTCCACAATATCAACTCCCGCCGAAAGATTTTGACCAATCCTTTTAAGAGACAAAGGAAGGAATTGGGGAGAAGACTCAAAGCTTGGAAGGACATAGTGGAGGCTTTGTGGGCGAATGTGGAGACCAAGGCCACTGGAGATAAAATGGCCGAATCATTAATTGTCACATTGTTGAAGAAGAAAAAGTATTGGACGTACCTTGGGGCAAAGAAGAAAGGGCTTGGGGAGTTGGATGCAATGATGGTTGATGCTCTTCCACGCAATCCCGATTTTGTTGCGGTTGTTATGAAGCTGGAGTGTAGCCGTGGTGCTGAGCCCGTGGATATTGCTTAGTTGAAGGACTTGAAGGTTGCATTTGATGAGCTCAAAAACTAGAGAAAGAATTTGTGGTGGAGAGCTTAAACCGTGAAGGAGTTGGTAGAATGGCACCGCCAATGTTCCATTGAAGCCATATAAGTATAGTTTTTCTATTATCATGTGTATTGTAATCCAATGTATGTTGAATTCCACATGTTCAAATTTTCTTTTAAGTTCATTTATTATTCTAACGTGGTGTTTTTTCAATTATAGTTATAAGGAGGGAAAAAAAACGTTTATTGAACGCTATGTGGATGCGGAGAAGAGTGTCTTCTGCTTGAAGAACATTCTTTCCATGGAGCGTGTTGAGGCATTGTGTTCCGTGTACAAAGATGCACATGCCGAAGATCTCGAGAACGGCGAAGATGAAGAGAAAGAAGAAGAAGAAGAAGAGGAATAAGAGGATGATGCCGAGAACGACGATGATTAGTGTATTTTTATGAAGTATTTGGTTGTAATCGACTTCTATGGTTTCTTATTTCTTATGTAATTCTCATTTGCATATGTTGTGTTCTTTGACAATAGAGTGAATGAGTTTAATGAGTTGTTGTATCTTTTATTTGAGAGTTTGAGTACCTAATTTCAAATGGATAATAAATATTTTTTACAGAAGAAATATCACACTTTTAAAAAGGAAAAAAAACTTTTCAAAGTGTATAGACAATGTGTATGTTAATGCTTCATATGCAACTACAAATTCATATTGCAAATCACGTGGTGCTTATGAAATATATTTCCTCATAATATTAAAAAAAATATCAATGCATATTACTTCGATGCACTTGTACAGAAAAAACCTTAAATTCTCAAAAAATGCTTAAAATAACTCACTAGGAAAGCTACGTAAAATCTATCTATTTTCTATTCTATTGGAATATTATTCCTTCACCTCTTTTGAAATTGCGCTATTTTTTCTCTCCAATATTTCTTTCTTGCAACCGAGTTTCCATCTTCAGTGTATACAATTTCAAAGGATGTTTGAGGATGAGAAATGTCGTCCTCTTCCATAGTACGGATTCGACGTATGTCACATACCACGGTAGACATCATCGATTGCAAGTGGTAAAGAAAGGCATCACCACGATTTGAAGCTTCAAGTATTGCCTCCTCTACCAAACTTCTAATCATACGTACAGTACCCTCCGTAGATGTTAGAATCCTCTTAGTTTTGTTACCACCAATGTTCTCATTTCGTTGAACATCTATCAACACATCACGAGTGTTGAATCTTGGCACAATGTCATCCGTCAATACATTATCATCTCGTTGTACATCATTGTCTTCCGCTACGTCCTCCTCATCCTCGTATCATTATCTCCAGTTTCAAAAGGATCACTTGGAACATTGTGAGAGAACATACGTTCGAGCCCAGGGTTGTCATAACGGACGGATTGAGGTGATCGGACGGGACGAACGGACGGTTCGGACATATTGCCTCAAGTGCGCGGAGTAATTTTTTGCAGGTAATAAATTTTTACTATGATGGCCATGTCACATTCAGACGTATCACGCCACCGTAGCACTAGGGCGAGGACGTCTCCGCCTCTAAATGGCAGGGGCGGAAACATCCCCGCCCCTCCAGCCCAATTTTAGAATCAACAACTTTAAATGGCCATATCTCACTCAAAAATAGTCCAAATTAAGCATATGAGATGTTTTTTGGCATCTACAAAATATTTAAATGTCAAAAAACATCTCATATGGTTAATTTGGATGATTTTTTGAGTGAGATATGGCCATTTAAACTTTCTGACTCTAAATTTATGCGGGGAAGGGGCGGGGACGTTAGAGGCGGGGACATCTCCGCCCCTAAATGGTAGGGGCGGAGACGTCCTCGCTCCTTAATGGCAGAGGCGGAGACGTCTCCGCCCCTAACGTCCCCGCCCCTTAAAATTTGGAGTCAGAAAGTTTGGATTAAGCATTTGAGGTACATGTTGACATTGGTTATTTGAAGTTCCTGATTCTGAAATTGGGCGCTCACTCAAATATAGTCCACATTAAGCGTATGAGATGTTTTCTGGCATCTATGGAAAATTTAGATGTCAAAACTTACCTCAAACGCTTGATTTGGGCTATTTTTGAGTGAGTTATACCCATCCAAACTTTCTGACTCCAAATTTAGGTCGGAAAGGGGCGGGGACGTTAAGGGCGGAGACGTGAGGGTGAGGACTCAACCCTTTGAAGGTTGTAGAGGAACAAAGTTGGGCAAACTCCATTCTCGCCTTGGCAAAGGCCTTCTTCCTTCCCATGCATTGGAGAAACGATATTTTTAATGTAAATTTAGTTTTCTTTCCATTTTCTAGGGAATGACATGATTGCCGTGATGATTGAGGAATTCAAAGATCTTGTGCGAACCAAATATAGCAGCTCTTTGCTTCAAATGATTCTATTGGACTTGAATTAGGAGAAGAAGAAGAACTACGGTCTTATAATGGGACCAGCGTGAATGTAGTGTTTGTTCATTCTCTTTACTAAGCATATGGCCATGGAACATAGGCTAATGTATATAGAATTATTTCCCCCTCTCGAGGATAAACACTTTTATACACTAATTGCATTAAAGATAACCGACATGGCATCTCCCCCAAGGGCTTTGTGAGTCCTCATACAACGAGGCCGTGGGACCTCCCACCATAAGGTAAGGGCCTCTTGAACTGACCCTGTTTTTTAAACCGTCCCCCTCTTGAAATGTACACTATAGGTACACTGTAGGTATTCTGAGTTAGAGGACGGTTTAAGAAACAGGGTCGGTTCAAGAGACCCTTACCTTAATTGGGTGGACTATGGTGGTACTTGAATTAGAATGTTGTATTACGCTATAAACAACAAATTCTTTTTCTCCTTGTCAAAGAAGGTAATTTTTTCTGGAGAAGTGAAACCTCATTTATTATCGACGGACAAATACCATTGAGCAATGTAGTTTTAATGAAAAGATGTGCTCTTAAATGACTCATCTTAAGGTCATATTCAAATTTATGAAGCATAATGTCAAATCATCCACTGTCCATATATCCCTTATGTAACAACCCCTTTGGAACAATCCACGAATTACTCTTTATAACCGTAGGGTCGATCAAATGTTTTTTAGTACACATATAGATGTACAAAAAATATAAATGTCAATAGAAGCTGTAGTAAAATTTCTAGCAATATAGAACATAAATATTAACTTCTTTCTTGAACTCATGTCTATATACAATAACGATAGAACTTTGTATGGTTTGTATGAAATTCTTTTTTTAAAATAAATATAAGTTTGACGTTGTTTTGTAATATATATATGCCGTATTTATAAATTGGGAATGTCAATTTCTTTATGTTCAAATGGAAACTATTACATTTCCTCTAACACGTGCAAACTATTTATATGTTTCTTAACTTTTTTGTTTATTTTTCTATGCCCCTTCTTAACATTGGATTCAATTGTAGAATACTTATATGTAAAGCGTATTACCTTCTTCTAAGATTCCAAAAACAAAGTATTTTCTTTGTTGTAAAAAAACATTTTAACCCAAATAAAGCACGTTTACACTTTCTGGGGAAGTTGGGAAAAAAATAATCTTGAAGGGGCCACTAGCAAAAATTGTAGAAACTACGTACGATAAATAAATAGGGGCAAATGTATTCACTTAGGATAAATTTTATAAAGAAAGTACATGTAACATACATTGCTTTAAAAGTGTGAAATATGGTTATAAGTAATATATAATTAGATATAATATCAAAGAACTATGTAATTGGTACATACAAAATATCATGGAAAAAATAAGTACAAAATTTGAATGGTAGATTCTACTGATTTAGGTTCTCACTATTTCTCAATGGATGAAAAGGGGGTATTTATTGTGGGGCACTCATGCAACATTTAATTGTTGGGTAACTTGTACATTTCCTCCGTGGTTAGAAGCTTACACTACCCCTTATGTTTGGGGATTTATGTATTTCCCTCTCATTGCATGTTTAAATAATTCCTTTGTAAAATTAAGTTGCGTAATTCCTTTGTAAAGTAAAGTTAAAGGGATGTTACACAAGGGATATATGGACATTGGATGATTCGACATTACGCTTCATAAATGTGAATATGACCTTAATATAAGTCATTTAAAAACACGTCTTTACCTCTAAACTACATTGCTCAATGGTATTTGTCCATCGATAAGAAAGGAAGTTTCACTTGTACAAAGAATATTACCTTCCTTGAAATGTCAAAAAGAATTTATTGTTTATAGCGTAATACAACATTCTAATTCAAGTACCACCATAGTCCACCCCATTATGGTAGGAGGTCCCACTACTCCGTTGTATGGGAACCCACAAAGTCCTTAGGGGAGATCAAATGTCGGTTGCCTCTAATGCAATTAGTGTAGGGAAGCACTTAGAGTAGAAAAGTGTTTATCCTCGAGAGGGGGAAGTAGTTCTATACACACTAGCCTATGTCCCGTGGCCATATGCTTAGTGAAGAGAATGAACAAACACTACAATCACGCCGGTTCCATTATAAGACCGTAGTTCTTCTTCTTCTTCTTCATCTTCGCAAGTCCAATGGCACCATTTAAAGCAAATAGCCGCTATATTTGGTTCCGACAAGATCTAGGCATTCCTCAATCATCACGGCAATTATGTCATTCCCTAGAAAATGGAAGGAAAACTAAATTTATAATATAAATATAATTCTCCAACGCATGGGAAGGAGGAAGGCCTTTGCCAAGGCGAGAATGGAGTTTGCCCAACTTTGTTCCTCTACAACCTTCAAAGGGTTGAGTCCCCGCCTTCCCGTCCCCGCCCCTAACGTCCCCGCTCCTTCCCCTCCTAATTTTGGAATCAGAAAGTTTGGATGGACATAAGTCACTCAAAAAAAGCCCAAATCAATCGTTTGAGGTGTGTTTTGACATCTAAATTTTCCGTAGATGCCAAAAAACATCTCATACACTTAATGTGGACTATTTTTGAGTGAGATATGGCCATTTGAAGATCCTGATTCCAAAATTGGGCGGGGAGGGACGAGGACGTATTCGCCCCTGCTATTTGGGGGCGGGGACGTCTCCGCCCCTACCATTTAAGGGCGGAGACGTCCCCGCCCCTAACGTCCCCGCCCCTTCCCCGCATAAATTTGGAGTCAGAAAGTTTGGATGGGCATAACTAACAAAAAAAAGCCCAAATCAAGCATTTGAGGTACATGTTGACATTTAAATTTTTTGTAGATGCCAAAAAACATCTTATATGCTTAATTTGGACTATTTTTGAGTGAGATATGGTTATTTGAAGTTCCTGATTCTGAAATTGGGCGGGGCGGGGTGGGGCGGGGACGTCTCCGCCCCTACCTTTTAGGGGCGGAGACGTCCTCGTGCCTAATATACCATTTTATATTGTCAACTATTCTTTTTTTAGTCTAAATCTTGCGTGGCAGCACTTTAGTTCATACGTGGCTGCCACGTCGCGTGTTTTTTTACCTTGTAGGTAAGTCAACTCTATGTTGATTGTATCGGACGGGCGAGAGCTCTACCGGACGGGCGAATTGGATGTCCGTCCAGTATGACAACCCTGTTCGAGCCCCTCTCAAATCGAACTATGATAAGTTTCTAGAAATTTTAATATAGCCTTCCATGACAAATCATGAGAGACTTTGAGAACGAAGAGTTGATGCTTATATATGTTCCCCCGTATACTCCACTCACATGATGAACAAGCATACAAAGTGAATGGTTCACAAATATCATAGTAACGGTCTTCAGCCGATTGCGATTTTACCTTCCATAATATATCCCCTTCCGTTGGTGGTAGAATATCTTCAAGAAAAATTGTCTTCGCTCGTGCGATTCCTCTCTCTACAATTCCTTCGACTGATTTGTTTGGAATATGACCGTTTATCTTTTGCCCTTGCATGTACATGTAGTTGGAATGACTATGCCGACGGTGACCAATGTGGTATAATCCTGGAACATTATAAATATAACACATTTAGCACATATATTGGCATCATTTTCCTTGTCATCTTTATAAATCTAAGTGAAGAATTGAATTACAATAAATGCAAAACTAGAAAGGATCAAGAAGAAAACGTATACCTTGATGCTTGTAGTGAGTTTCAAAGTACTTTTGAAATTTATCCACGTGGAGGTTTTCGAAAAGAGTTTCACCAATCCTCTTTGCGCGTTCTAAAAAATCGGATTCCTCTTCTTTGTACTCAATTTTTAAGTATAAAAAATGGTGGAGAGCTTTGTATACGAGATCCCGTAAGTTTTAAGATTAAGGACCTTCATGATGATATGATTCTTACAATTCTCGATAATGTGGAATGCACACAAGTTGATGGGAATACTGTCCTCCGGCTAAACACGATTGATAGCGTTTCGGATCTCCGCAGCATTGTCAGTCATGAAACATGACGGTAAGAATTCAAGTATATTTTTTTTAACACGACGCCGTAAAACTTCTAACTACATCGTCAAATCCTCTTCCGTGGATCGACTTGATAGCACCAAAGCAATAGGAATTCCGTTATTCCAGTCATCAAACACAAGTAGAGACCACAGAAGGTAGTTAGGGATGTTCGTACCGCGAGTTGCGTCCATCGAGATTGCTCTCCCATGCCTGAATTTCATCATCATTTTGCTTTGCCAATCGGTCTGGATACCCGAAATGAAAAGCAAGCTCGTTACAACGTCTTGTTCATGCCACATAAACACGTTCTCGGGACATGCCTGAGTCCACATCTTGACACTAGCAAAGTCCGACGGATCTCTACGCCAAATTCCCATCTTCTAGCGTCTCTCCATGTATGCAATGTCTTTGAGCTTGATGAAATCATCCCGGGTAGGAGAGACACTTGATTTCCTTTGGACATTCCAATTCCGCCAATGTTCTTCGAATATTTGAAGAGATGTAAATCTTGCGCTTAATTTCCGTTTGACCACGCCTTCATTTCCGCACTTTTCCTTAGTTGGTAAGTGGTTTTTCTCCCAATAGACTGTGGATCACTAGGGCCGTGAGCAGGAGTTCCATCCTCTCGTGTGTGATCAACGTGGTAATATGCAACTTCAGCAACATCCATATACTATTGCAATTGCTTCACCAAGAATTCGGCAATGCATCATCGCTATGAGATTTAGAAAAAAATAGATCATTTCTATGATCTTCCTGGCGGAATGCACATTCATTCCACACATGCTCAATAAATGACGAAATATACGGCCTCTTTTTGAGTTCCCCTTTTTTCCGCTCTTTCATATTTCAAACCAACTGATGAGCCATCCTCACAAATATGACCTTGAATGAAATCTTCCACCCTGTCATAGGGAATGTATGCATGCACAATAGCACTTGTATGACCCCATCATTTCCTACTTCCATGGATCCATGTCATATCAAGGAATGAAAAAGGTCCCCGAGGAGGATCTTGAACGTTCAGAGTATCCCGTGACTTTGGCATGTTTCACTGTATACAAAAACATGAAAATGAAAAAATATCAATTAAATCTAATATTCAAAATTGTTACAAGGAAATGACCTAAAAAAGATCAATACAAATATTGTTTAGTTTCAATGCAATGAAAATGAATACAATTCATAGTTGAACTCCATATAAGAATAAGCGATTTCTATAGTGAGGTACAAGATATATGGAAAGAAATACCTGTATCGGGAGGAAAAGATGTGAATAAAATTTGAGAAACCCTTTACATTCTAAGCTCAATATCCGTTGCACGGGGAAATTTGAAAAACGTTCTTTGCTTCAGCTGTTATACGTATACAATATCCCTCACAAAAACAAAAAGTCAATAAAATCGATCAAAGAGTATTTTACTTTAAAACACAATATCCGTCACGGTTAGTAAATATATGATTTAGTACTTGCAAAAAAAATCACTATTTAAATCATCATGTAAATGTAATGCCTATGGAAAGGATGGAAAAAACGCCCCTAGTACACTTTAGAATATGTCACGACCTATAATGATAAAAGTAGTGACTACTAAATATCCAACAATGTGCAATACTTGTCACTACCATGCAAAGAATGGAAAAACGTCCCTGGTCCGCTCAAAATTACCCGCCACGACACCTAAAATAAGAAAGTAGTCACCAATGTACACACCAAAATATGCAATACCCGTCACCGTGCAAAAAACATAGATAAAACGTCCATGGACTTCAATGCAATACCTGTCACCGTGCAAAAAACATAGAAAAAACCTCCCTGGACTTCAATGCAATACCTGTCACCGTGCAAAAAACATAGAAAAAACGTCCCTGGACGTCAATGCAATACCGGATGAAGCTATCTTGCGTGCGGTGAGAGGTGAGCGGTGAGCGGTGAGGCATGAGAGGTGAGCGGTGAGACGTGAGCGGTGAGACGTGAGCGGTAAGTGGTGAGCGGTGAGGAAAAATTTGGTGAAAAGTTTTAGAAAAGTGTCATTTTTTTACTATATAAAAGTAACTTTTTTACTATACGAAAGAAATTAGACTACCGAAACTGAAAGTTATGTTGACAAAGAGAATTTGAAATAAGGACTTTTAGACGGCTATAGGGTCGTGAATTGAGCACTACAATATCATATAAATGACCGTGGAGTTGAAACAGGGTTTAGGGTCCTTCAAGAAGTGTTTGAGGTCCAAATTTGAACGACGGTCCGAGACGACCATAAACTACCCGGGGGATATTGTCGGGACTCGGATACCAAGAAGTATGAGGTCTTAGGTTCGAAACCTGGCTGTAAACTCATCTACTTTACGAGATAGCAGAAAATAGGCATTGCAGCAGGAAGTCCGACCCGAAGAAAAAAAAAAAAAAAAAAAAAAAAAAAAAAACAGAAGGATAAAACATGAAGGCAAATCCCGAATAGGTCATATAGTTGCAAATCCCACGGTGGCCCTGGAGTCTCACCGTCTCATATGTATATTAGAAAATCAGTACAAGGGTGACTTCGTGAAATCAAACACTAGGTGCAGCCCTCTTTCTGATGCAGAACTTCGAGAACACGCTTTATCTCGTTGAAGCTTAAACTAGGGGCGTGCATATAGACATCAACTTCTGGATCAAGCTCACAAACAATGGTAAAGATATAGTATAGGTGTTTGCAGTAACACCACTGAGGACGTCTGCCAAGTGACTTGCTAGACATCTCCTTGAAAGACAGGCAGTCACAACTGGGAAACTGACTGATAGAGATCATGTAGTTTGACACCTTAGTTATGGATTTGGACTCGAACGAGAGAATGCAACCAAAGGCGGGGTCAGGGAGCATAAGAAGGTTACTGATTTTTCCAAGAACCGAAAGCGCTGATGCGCAGGTATTCCGATGTTTGGTAGTTGGGGCCTTCGGATTCCGGCGGACGTTCTTGCCAAATCTCCGCTTTAGATGCTCATCTGAGTTTGCCGGAGTTGCAATAGATTTCAAGTCATACACTGCACCATCCTGACAGAACAACGTTCGAGGAGAGAGCATTACGCGCTCCGCGAGTCGAAAACCTACATTTCCAAGACGTAGAATCTCGGCCTTCGACAGAGACGTGCCAGATTTCACCGGCCAAACGTCGGGAACCGCTGGCTTAGAAATAACCCAGTCCCTCTTCGAACCCATCACACAACGATGGATGTCATCGTTGCAAAAGAAAAACTGCATCCTCTCAAGCCTTGTCTTCTTATAGTTCTTCATCAAGCCACTATAGGTGGGTACGGTAGTACTCTTGTTGTTCTGCACAATTCGAGCAGTACACTTCTTCTTCGTACCAGCCTGTTGTGCAAAGCAGGCTTTCGCTGATGTCCCAGGCAGCCTTGCAATATGCCATTTGCTTTCGTCACAGACCGTCTCCAAAACACCCACAATATGCTTTACCCCTGTTGAAGTTCCTGTTTGAAGAAGAGTGGCGGGGTTGGCTGGAGCGTCCCCCACTGGAGTACACACACACTCGTCAGAAGTAAGGTCCACGGTAATTCGTGATGACGCCCTTGTCGTGACCCTGGGACGTGAAATGCTGATTTTGTCGGGATGATGAGAATCAAACTCTGATCCTGGAGGAAGGTCAGGCTTCCGTTTTAGGGACAAGAAGACTTCCTCTCCTTCCAAATGGGGGGGGGCGAGTGCAAAACTCTGCAGCTCCAAGCATATTGCAGAAAGCTTCATGGAGTGCTTTCGAGTTCCCCGAACGGTGAGCAATCCGTCGAGCAGCATGAAGTCGAAGCTCTTCCTTCCCAGGCCCTTGTCTTCCTCGCTCTCCTTTCGAGAATTGATAGCAAGCGACGACTTGCATGAATGCACGAACCATGTCATCAACACTGGCAACGTATAAATCATTACCACGCATTCCGGATTGCTGCAACCACTTATTGTGGACAGTTTCCGCTAAATTGCAAGATGGCATTTCAGCCAATTCAGAATCTGTAAGTCCCTACAAACCTCAATCAAGAGAATTTGAGTTAGAAACTTGTGATACACGTATCATAAAATGAAGATACCTATCAATCAGAAAGCGCAAGGCGAAGCATACAAAGTACAAAGTTCTTCTAGAATTCAGTGATCTTCAGGAAATGAAAAAAATATAAAGGGCTAAAGAGAAAATAGTACCACTCAAGGAAGGTGTGCCGGCAGCGGCAGACCCATTTTCAAAGCAAGAGGACACGGGCAGGCTGGTATAATACAAGTGAAACTGGAAATTGGAAGTCACGGGAAATCGGAAGTCTAAAAAAATCGCCTGAAATGAGTAAATGAGACCGCCAGAAGAAGGGGCAGAAGGACTCTTCAATGTAGAAATGCTCTTGCAAGTAGGTATGCCGTTGACGGCACACCCTTAACTTGTGGTACAAGACTCACTAGCAAGGTGAAGAGAGGGAGGGTGTGCCGCTAACGGCATACCCTTAACGAGTTGAAGATGACTCACTAGCAAGGTCAATACAGCAAGGGTGTGCCGCTAACGGCACAAAAGATATGACTCTAAGATACAGTCTGCCGGTACATTGGTGCAAAAATAAGTGAATATTAGATTGACTGAATAACTGAATATTTGATTACGAACAGTTTATCGATTAAATAAACTATGTTGCTTGAGTAAAGAAAGAACATACCGCAACCATAAATCCACCCCATTGTCGGTATCGAAAATGCCAGAAGGCTAGCCATAAATCCAGACGTACGGCATCGGCATCAGATGTTGCACCCGACGACAACCACCACGCTTTGATCGCCAAGTACTTTGCTTCGGCATCCTCCAAACTCTTTGCATCTTTGTATAGCTTGCAAAGCTGACGATGTTGCTCTTGAAGATCGGCTCTAATGTCAGCCTTCGTATGCTTTTCAAGGGATTGAGTCCAATGAAATAGGCAAGTTCTCTCCCGATTGTCCATCGGGGCTGACGCATCCCCGCTCCCGTAAACAATGCGGACCACATTCCAGTTGGCCTGTGTGCTATCAGCCATGAATCCTTTGAAGGAAACTGTCGGACAGTCGTGTCGTGCAGCAACAACATTCAAGTTCTTCCAAAACACTAGCTGAGCTTTGACGTCCTCGGATTGTATGTCACATACGGCAATCGTCATCACACGGTAGTAGGTTGAGTCGTACACGTGACAACCCATCGTGGTCCATCCCTTCACACGTTTGACATGGTCAAACATGATCTAGGAATCTTCAAGGTCTCCTCTAGGTTGCATTCGCTTCACAAGATCAATGCCGCTTCCAGGTCCAACTTCTGCCATCTTGAAGACGAACACCTTGTCCGAATCACTGCCTTGCCCCGGAAATCAATTCTCCTGAAAAAAAGCCCAGTTGCTTGATCCCCAAAGTCTAGTGATGCTATCCATTACACCAAAGCGTCGCAAATATCTAAAGTTTGTTACCTCGTTTCGGATACTAAGAGACGTCATTTGCTTAAATTTCTCCAGGACCGGAACTAATTCGTCTAAGACTAGTGGCTTCTGTGAAACTCACTCTGGACATAGCAGAAGCTCACCGAGAAACTCCTTGCTTGCTTCTAAAATAATAGCAGAGTTTGTTGCAGATGGGGTCCGCTCTACTTGCTCAGAAATGAGAGTCTTAAGCTTTGAAGAAGAATCTCAACAGTTGCCTATTTTTACCGGATGCTCATGTGTTCCAATATGGACACATAAACGGGACATGGTGTCCGTTCCAAGCACATAGTATATTTTGGCTTTGCAGGTTTTTAGGCAAATAGGCTGAATTCGGCAAAGTTTGCAGACCATTGTCGAACCAGGAGGAGAAGACCCACCGACCCCGAAAACTGATGAGGACGTGCCCTCCCATTCGGTCTCATTAACGTTCGACGCTCTATTTTTTGGCTCTAAGTATTCACAATGAGGATTGAGACATTGCAAATGCCCCAAACAAGAAGATGTCCTAAAGGTGAGGTTAGAATCATTGGCAATGTGAGTGGTCACGGTTCTTGTCCAACTATGGCCGTCATGTTTCTTATCCATTCCCAAGAGCGACCCGGCCTGTGATGAAGCAATTTCCTTTCCAAGGGGTGGAAGCTCGAAGAGAACATCTCCATTAAAAGTTGCTAGAAGAAAGTCTACCTTCTCAACTCTAATAGAATCATAATCTATCTTCGTTAAAACTAACTTTGATCTGGATCTAGACCGAAGATTACGTAGACAGTTGATAGTACTGGGTGAATGAACAGGAGTAGAAACCAATGGGGGTTTGGACTTAGGAGGTAGAGAGGAGGTGCCAGCCGTTGCCTGAGGCCTGACCAGAAGTGACGATGTTTTTTCGAACCCAAATGGACTAAACCCGAGACTGTCACTGTCGGAATCATCGCTAAGGATGTGAATCGAGTTCTCCATTGGTTCTAGTTTCACTTTCTGCATCGAAGGCGTCACCTGGGTTGTAGTGGTAGACAACTTCGGAGTTAAGGAAATTGAAGGGGAATCGTCAGGCACCTGCCTTAGTCCATTCACTCTGTACTTCCCACACCGAAGTGACCAGACTACAACGTTGAATCGATTAGTAGATGACTGAGCTATCGTGTGTGTGAGCTCTCCTATAACCTCATCAAATTCCTCTTTCTCAACATTCAAGGACCCCTCAATGATATTGAAACGCTGACTTAAGTGAAGAGAACTAACAGTCGCTAATCCCTCGGAATCAGTAGTGAAACAGAGCGGGACGCATGCAGTATCCCCTCGGATTACGACGGATGCCACCTCATAATCCGCCAAAGAAGCCATTCTGTGCAATCAACAAAGTTGCAAATGAAAACAGGGTGGACGGAACAAGTGCAACTTCCTGTAGTGAATCGGAGGTGAAGCACAGCACGGTCATATGCTCCAGCTAAAAATTAATGCACTAGCTAGATTTATGGTTGATTAAATTTAAACATATCTCTTGCCGTCAAGAGCGACTTTCCTTGCAACAAATTTGGTGGCGAAGATAGGTATTTATGAGTAGCAGATCTCATTGTAATAAATTGAAGTCCGGACAATTTAGGAATTATGTTTTAAGGTCGTTCCACATTACAGGATATGAGTTGTTCGTTAAACAGAAATGATTTTTATTGAAGTCGTGGTTTGGTACACTAAATTTATGATAGTGGAATACAAAATGAATAGGACGACGTTAAGAAGTATGGGGGCACTGCAATAAAGTGAATTTGGCGGTTAGATCACATTATGGTGAACTTAATAAAAACAAGTTTGGCAATGCCGGCCCGATTCATTTATGCTGGCAGGAGCTGGTGCCTAAAGGTGGGGGCACAGAATACTACGCAGCACTATTAGTTTAAGGTGTAAAGAGAGTTTGCCAGTAAGGGCATAGCTGACGTCTTTTTAAGTGAGGCAGAATATCTGAATCCATTCCACATGGACTTATGAGTGCTATCTTTGCCGATGTGCCTCTTGCTATTATGAAAAGACGAAAGCAGAAGTTCTATTTTAGTGATCGAAAGACATTGATGAGAAGTAGAGTAGGGAGAGGTATTGCGATGGGGAAGTCCAAGGATTCCTTCGGCGAAACTTCAAAGAAATTAGACTTTGAAGAAGTTCAGATTAGAGATAATAGAGAGAGGACTGCTCTTAGTGTAATTCCCGAATGTTTTGTTGGGAGCCGCCATTTGCCGGAGGATGCCAAGGAACTTGCAGAAGCAGAAATGAGTGAGTGGACCCAATTAGATCCTGAAGTGAGGGAACTGAAAGGTCGCACAGGTACTTGAGTGACTGGATTGTGTGAGCGAACATCGTGAAGGATAGGAGATTTGAGTGCTTAGTTTTGACTTGAGAGGTTTGAAATAGTTGAACTTCATTGAGAGTCAGTGTAAGAGGAGAGCTTGATTTTGGATCTATCGTTTGAAGTTCATAATCTCTTTTGGTATTTCAAACCATGTCATTCACTGAGGACGACGTCTTAGGAACAGTAGAACATCTCTTCGTGAACATGGATTGATTAACCGGCGACTGACCTAATTCTTGACTAAGCAATATGGACAATGCAATTAGATGAAAGTCGCACTCTGTTGTTGCTCTCTGACCTGATCACAACTGCTTTTGTAGGAGAGAGAGAAGAGATTCAGGTTGGACCGAGCAGGTCATTGAAGGACGGCGGTGAAGCGGAATCGGCGGCTCGTTACACAGGTACAGTTCAGAAGGTTTACGTGAGGACTGCATTAGGGTTCCAGTATATTTTGTGCGCGTTTGAGTAGGTTATGAATTTACTGGTGGTCCATATGTGATGTTCATAAAGTCTTTTGCGTTCAAGACTGCATTGGGGTTTTCTGGATTGTTCATGGCGATCCGCGTAGCGAATTTAGATGTCCCGCTGGAATCTTTGATTTGAACTGGAAGCTGGCGTAGCAGAGGCAATCAGAGTGATTGAGGGCGGGGTCGGCACCTTGTCGAGGATGGACGGCGCCCAGGCGGATTCTGCGGGGCAATCAACAGATGATAATCGCAGGGGTTTTGTGAGAGGTTAGGTTCTAAGGGTTTCACGGATATGGCTGCGAATGTGTTGATCGCAAATGTTAGCGAGTTTGCATGTGGGTTTATTCGTGGTGGGGCTTCTTGTTTCGCGTAGCAAACTAAATGGACCCGCAGGAAGGTGTATGCTGACCTAGGAGTTGGAGGTGCAAGAGAGCAAGACGTAGTTGATGGTGGTGGCGGCTCTTCATCGAAGATGGACTGCGCCCAGACTGATTCGGCGGCAAGATCGACAGGTGAGAAGCTTGCCAAATTTTTGTGATGAATAAGTTAATCACAAGACTGAATAACTTTATCTTCGTAGTGATAGTGGAGAAGCGTGCTCGAATAGACTGCCGTTGCCGGCACTCCATTCGAGAAGTCCTGTCTACATTAGGGGGTTTCGCCGGGTGGAGTGCTGGCAGTGGCAGTCCTATCGCGCAGGTATATTTTGAGACATTAGAAGGCTCGAGGCGGAAGTTGGGTCGAAGGAAAATTAGCATGTAGATTGCTGTCAATGAGCGCACCTACATCGCAGATCAGTAGCTACCGAATTCCATCAATCAAAAGTAACGATCAAGTTAGGGTAATCTTATCCAAACAAACCGACAGACTGGACTTTGAAACCTTTCCGAGGGTATCTTTACTAATCACAGAGTTCTGAACGTCGTCATAAGATGCTGATGTTGCAATAAATGTTTCTCTACTCTGTTGTTTGATTCCGCGATATGTGGATTTAGAGTATTTGCCAAGGATTTATGGTTCTTCAACTGTCCTGTTAGTCTCAGTGAATCGGATCTCTAAACCAACGACCTTAATTCTGGACAATATCATTCTCTTTGACATTCTGTAAGCATGTAGGGAATGGAATTGGCGAATTGCTTCCTGATTCCTGTTCTACTTGTTAGGATTTTGATGTCAAATTCCCTTTTTTCCACTTCATTCTCATTTCTCTCTCCAGCAAGGCATCTAATATTCTGTGTCAGTGCATTGCAGAGATTCAAAGCCAGTCCGAGACAGAATTAGACACTCACAACTCTTTGAACTCAGCTATGCACCAATCAGGTAATCTGCTGAAAATATCATTTGACTAATAAATTCACCGCTAACATCAATGTTTGGACAGGGAATTCTCCCTCAGAGAGATTGAATGATGATGGTGCAGATAGTGAGGGGATTGAAGTCTCAAGGTCGGAGAGAAGATCAGCTGAACCACTCTCTATTGCGGAGCTGGAGAAACAAATGGATGATCTTGTTCTTCAAGAGACAGTCAACACCACGGCACTGCTTGATGGACTCTGATTTCAGCCAAAGGAGAAATCTAAGCTTGACATCCCCTTATGCAGGATGATTGGGCTGCCAATCGTTCGGCCATACTTGAAGAACGATGTCCAGGGGCTAGGATCTCACTTTCTGAAGAACGGGTACATGGAAGGCTCTAGTGTTTTCTATGTGGAGAAAGGGAACCATGAAGGGAAGTCGATTGATGTCTCAGAGGAAATCATGAAGAGTTGGAGTCCAGCCTGGACTGAAGCGAACGAGGCGTTCGAGCAGAGACTGAATTTGGATCCAGACTTAAGAGTATTTTCAAGGAAGATGTTTCATGTCTGGGATGGAAATCACCGGCTCCAGGCATGGTTGCCGATCATCAACCGAGATCATGGGGATGATCGACGTTGGCATTATGCGGTGGAGTCTATTGTGCTGAATGTGAATGGATACGTTCCAGTCCTCCTATCCGCGCTTCATCAAGTCAACTGGTGAGGATTTCTGCTGATTCAGCTGTATACGCTATTGAATTTTATTGACGGTTTTGTAATGGCCATTAATCTTTGTCTACAGGCGTCATCAGAAGTCGTTCGTTACAACAAATCTTGTCCACAAGCTATACCGCATTCAAGGGATGGCGGGGTAGCCTCTCAATTACTTCGAAAGCCGAAATCATGGCAGTTGAAGCGAAGCAAAATTCTGTCAAGTGAACGTGGTACACGTTGACACTTAAATCCTTAAACAGTGTCTTGTATCAAGTTAGTCTTCAGATCTATTTGCTTTTGCTATATTTCAATCTATGACAACTGATTGAATTGGATATATGAAATCGGCATCTTAGTGAGAGGACTCTTCTTAGTGAGCTCTACTCATCCTTCTTTAGGACCCGGAGTGAGCTCCCAAGGGTGTGCCGCTCGCGGCATACCCTTTGTGAGTAGAGCTTCTCTTTCGAAGCTCTACTCACAGAGGGTCTGCCGCCAGCGGCACACCCCCGGGAGCCAACTCTATTGATCCCTCTTTAGGACCAGGAGTGAGCTTCCAGGGGTGTGCCATTGGCGGCACACCCTCTGTGAGTAGAGCTTCTCTCTCGAAGCTCTACTCACAGAGGGTGTGCCGCCAACGGCACACCCCTCGGAGCACAATCCACAAATCCTTTTTTAGGACGTGGATTGTGCTCCCAGAGGTTTGCCGCCAGCGGCACACCCCTTGGATCACATTTTGCTGACAACCTTCATGCTCTCAAAACGGGGACCCATCCATTTATTCACATGATACATCCAATTTCTTGGTTGTATGAAGATTTCCTGGATTAGATCTGACCCACTACGTATCCGTAGTATTAGAGCTAGTATTCGGAATCCTGATCGTTTACGGATTATGCACTTCATGACGTCGTGTTTCCGTATATGTTTTGACTCATTCAATTGACTTTAAATCTGTCAGAGCAAGAGATTGGTGAAGCTGCTTCCGTGGCGCAACGGAAGTTTGCGGAGAGGTTTCATGATCCCAAGGAATCGACCTCAACGAATGTGCAGAATTTTGTCAGACAGTCTGTAGAGAAGATGAAGTTGTCCACACTCTCAGAGCTTCGGAAGCAGCTTCCAATCGCTGATTTCAAGCACACCCCAACGTTCCTCAGTCAAGTGAAGCTCCATAACGAAGCTCATGATGACGACGCTGAGATGACCCAAGAGAAGCTCAGCATGCTCGCAACCTCTGCCATGGATCCGTTAATGAAGGTTAAATGGCTACAGCGTTGGAACATGGATGGTAATCTGAGAGAATCTGTTAGGTTTCCGAAGTCGAAGTTTCCCGACAGTGATTTCCCTGAGTGGCTTCACCGCGCTACTTGGTGGGCTCAGGTAATTTCAGTGTGAATTTCTGAAACTTCCCAACTAAATAATTCCAATTAACATTCTAATTCGTTTCATTTCTTGGCAGTTGTCTTTCGAATCAGAGAAGCTTTTGGAAGGCTCTCTGTTGGATATTGGCGTTGATGTGAATTACGACCCCGATGGTGGAGAGCCAATCACAAGGATTGCCGACTACATTGAGGAGATGCGCATTCAACTGTGGGAGACCGCCTTTTTTCGTGAGTTTAATGTGGACAAAGGCGTGCACAAGAACTATGAATCATCGGATCAGTGCGGGTTCCCCTTTGCGTTGCGACGTACCATATTCAAGTACTTTAAGTTCATTCTGATGCCGGCCAGAGTTGTGACCCGCAACCCTCCCTTGTTCGCATCGTACCTTGATCCCAAAAGCACATCCACCATGTTATCTAAGGGAATCAAGAAGGATTGGGGACCACAACACTGGGAGCGCTGCGGTTGGTATCTCGACTGCCCCGTTTAGAAACCTCCTCACTTCGACATCTCACTGCGTGATGGCCTTCAGCCCGAGCTGATTGGGGTGGAGTCCACTGTCGATGGGGTTGCCGTGGCTACCAAAGCTAAGGGTAAGGGCAAAGCTGCCTTGAAGAAGGCTCGGGGATCATCGTCTCGCGACCCTGATGTTGAGGTCCTTGCTCCACCATCAGTCACCACGGCCATCACAATTCTTGCTGCGGGTGAGAGCTTTCAAGATGATCATCCGTCTCCCGATGTACCTGACTCCCCCCCGCGTCAGCCGGCCAATGTGGTGAAACGGAAGGCATTTCATGACGCCTTCTCTCCACGGAGCGCGTCAGCTCCAAAGATGGGTATCAGAGTGGAGCTTTCGACTCTGCAGGATATGATGAATGGTGGGAAGGACCATCCCTGCATGATTCGACTGAACGAATTCATGCTTAAGGTGAATGTTCTTCATCTTCTCTCCTACACTCTAATGTGCTTCCTATTTTGTTACTTCTTTTGGTTTTATTTTGGATCTTCATGGAGTGCCGTTGGCCGTGCTGGAATTCAGTACCTCGGTGTCTTCATTCCTGACTCAGTATTATTTTAGTCCCCGACCTCAGAATAGATATTTGGTTAGCTTTTGCCAATGAATGAATTCATCTGTTTTAGCTCTCTCATTACTGAAATTACTATTCATGATTTCTTCTTGCAGGTGTTACCTCCGACGTCGAACCAGGCATGAAGCGGAATATGTCCCCACCAAGGTTTTGATCTCGTTCTTGGAGACATCCCAGAGGGGTTGCGGGTTCCATCAATTTTGCGAGACGCAATGGACATCCCACCATGGAATGTGTATTCGGAGCAAGCTGTTGAGGCCCTCTTTGAGTTGGCTGAGTCGTTCCTTCATGAGCAGGGCTGCATTCTCGTTATCATTCCAGAGTCTGTGCAGCTCCGCACCGACGTGAGGTCATACGTTGCTGCATTCGATTTCAAGCTACTCCGTGATTGGTGGAGTGTGAACGAATTACCATTGGCGTTGCCCACTGATCCAACCAAAAAGGTTAGTCTTAATTTATCATTGCCTGACTCCGATTTCTAGTTTGTTTCACCTACTAACGATATTATGTAATTTCATATTTTTTTCAGACCCACCGTTTTCGGATCCTTCTCTACGTGAGAATTGCATTACCATTGGAGTCCTTCACATTCATTGTGAATAGTGAGCTTTCAAAGACAGGTTGGGGAGTCGAAGAGACGGACGTCCTTCTCAATCACAACGACTTCAGTACCCAGTCTATGCGAGGTGCTGTTCCATGGAGGGCTGGAAGAGAGAAAGGCGTTATTTTTTTTCAAATGCTTTTCGAGGCTCTCACAAAGCCGGGTGGTGCGATTTTTGATGCATTTGCTTCTACAGGTATCTCATCATCTATCATCTTGTGATTTTCATATTTATCTTTCATTCCCACATTTGTTTATCACGTAATCCCTATGAACAGTTCTAAGCATTTCTTCTCTTCTAGGGAACTCCCTTCGTGCGTGTCACGCTGCTGGACGGCATTTCGTTGGCTTCGAATCCGATAAGCTGGTTTTTGAGGCGTTGTTGAAGCTTCTTTTCATGCCCAAGCCGCCGCGATCTAGTTCCGCTATTCCGGCCACCGTGGACCTCACCATTGATGAAGATCCCCCAATCCGGAAGATCACAAAGAGAAATCGATTGAATAAGTAAGTCTTGTTTTGTATTCAACTTCTCTTGATTTTTCATTCAGTTTTATTAATTTGATGTCGTTTATTGTCTTCAGTTTCATGTCGTTGGCTGCTTCACCGGATCGTGATTTCTTCCTCCCATCGTATGCCGGGCAAGCTGCAAACGAGATGGCAGACCTGCTTTCTCCATCATCAGCTTCAACTTCCACTAGTTCTCGTTTTCCATCTAATGACTTTCTTGATCTTGAGGCTTTAGAGGACTCAGACAATGGCCTCTCATTGTCGAATAGTATTTGTAACTCATCATCCTAGATGCTTTTCGTGCGACCGTATTTCATCGCAACAATTTTATTGGTGACACGGCTTTCCTAGCATTTTCTCTCAACTGTTATCTTTGTTCTTTGTATTCTTTGCTTCTCTTCCTTCGTTGTGGTTTTCTCCCATTCCACTACAATATTCTTCCCACAAACACTCTTCCTTCAATCTCGTGAACAATTCTATTACGGTTGTATTCTCATTTCTTGAACTTTCTACTTCACTTTAAATCTTCGCCAAATCCACCGCCACAGCTTCAACTCACTGTGTTATTATCCTTTCAATTCCAAACATCACAAGAATTTCCAGTATATTTTGTTACATTTTCTGCTCTACCCAGAACCCCCAAATTCGTTCCCGTTCTTTATTCGAACAAAATATTACTAATTTCCCTTCTCTTTTTTGATACTCTACCCACTAGGGACCTTTACTTTCACTATGATACCCTGTACTTTTAACGGATATTATAGGGGTTTCGCCGGGTGTCGTCGTTTACTCTAGTTCCTAGGCCAGTTTTTTTAACCTTCCACAATAGACAGCATCTGCAGATATAGGGTTTCCTCTGACCTCTTCTTCTTGAGTCCTAACAAAAAATTTATTAAATTTCTCATCATGATATCAAAATCATTACTATATTATAGAATTTGAGGTTCCTTCTAATTTACTATTAGTAACATTTTTGAAGTGGATGCACTTCAAAAAGTTACCCCTCAACGCTCACCGCTCACCGCTCACGTCTCACCGCTCACCGCTCACAAGATAGCATTCCCCATGCAATACCCATCACCGTGCAAAAACATAGATAAAACGTCCCTGGACTTCAATGCAATACCCGTCACCGTGATATTGACCCAAAATATGTTACGCACTACTTCTATGTCAACAAAGCATACTTAAAGCACCTCACCTTCTTACATTAAAATACCCGTCACCATCTTATGAACCCAAAAAAAGGTCACACCCTCTCCCATTGCAATACCCAAAACAAAACCTAAACCCTAAAATAGTCTTGCACAATTCTTGCAAAAATTTGAGTGACAAATCATACAAGAAACCCTACTTTTCAATTACAAAAACGTAGCAAAATGCAAGATTTTGGTGGCAAAAAACACAAAAGAGAAGGTTAAGTATTAGCTCATACACGATGATGGATGTAGTGCACGTGCAAATGAATGACCTCTTGCAATGTGAGGCACCTAAGGAGGACGTAGAGGATGTACCTTGTCTGTGCAAGAATTCTGTGATGTATTGATAGCGGTCATAGGGGCGGGGGCACCCACGGAGATTGAATGCGAGCTAAGAGAACCGGCCCGGGTACGCTGTGAGCGGGGGCGGGTATGAGCTGGGGTATGAGCTAGGATATGAGCCGGGGTATGGGTGGGGTCGGGTTTGTAGGGGGAAGCTGCGGGGAGGAGATCGCATGTTGACAGCGCATGCTGGCAGGGATCGCGGACTCGGTAGCTGGCACGCCGACTAGCAGCGGCGATAGTGGGGCCCGTCGCTGCGCGAGGCTGTTGTCCGTGGCTGCGGGACAGGAGAGTGACCCGACCTGGTCCCCTTGGGCCGGATGAGAAGCGGGGGGCGAGTTGGCCCTCCGTCCGTTGGCCCTTCCTAACAAGGGGGTCAATTCGCCCTAGGCGGTAATATGTAGGTTACTTCTCAGTTGTTTATCTTACTAGGCATTGGAGCGGAATCAAATAGTCCTTGGCTAAAGTAGAGGCACCCAATTCCGATCACTTAAGCCAGTTTGGGACTCAAATGATATTGTATGTCAAAAACATTTATGCAGAAAGATGCGGAATTAGGAATGAAACTCAGCAAATATTTTTTCAAATTTAATCACAAAGATTTGGAATTGATGTAGTATTTAAAAGCCCAAAAACCACTAGAGCCCATAATCAAACTCTAGAGTAGGTGAGATTTGGTGCCCTCCTTCACTCAATGCCAATAAGTGAGAGTGAGTAAAAGAGAGAAGACATGCTATGGATAACCAACTCATGGAGGGTACTTAGTACCAATTGGTCTTGTTCGACTTTTGGGGCAATGCCACCAATGGGAGCTCCATTGAGGTGGAGCAACCCAAAATTGCATACTTCATGACCCAATGCCGATAATGACTAGTGTTTTTAGATTTTGAGTTATCGATTTTAGATCACTTCATGCACCATTTCAAGCATTTGCCATTTTCATGCACCATGCCATGCATACTCTTCTGATTGGAATTGAGTGGCTGATCGGAATTGGGTGCCTCAACCTTACTTACGGTAGGTTACCAGTTTTCTTTAGCCTGTTACCGCGTAGGTGGCTAAGGTTTACGGTACAATCACCACTAGAAAAATTATATGGGACAATCAACAATTATATGATTCAAGTATTGATAGTTATATCGCACACATGATGTAAACTACCACTACACTATCTAGTATGATAGCTCACTCTAAATGTAAAAAAGTTGAAATTCATAGTGTACAACATAGTGAGTTAAAGAGTAATAAATGCTAGGTCACACCAAGCTAGGGAGTGGAGAAACCTTTTACTATATGCACACATGGAACTTTTTTCTACTCCAAAAAATTACTAAAGTTGAGTGACAATTATGTAACAATAAATGCCTAGCTGCACCTAATAACAAAACTCATTTGTGAGTTATATATAATGAGGTCCATTGTTAAAAACAATTATATGAGATAGAAGTAAAGAAGAAGTTTAGCTATTTATAATTACCCTGCAACCACCAGATTTTAGCATGATGATGAGACACATCTTCATCTTCAAACGCTTATCTTCTTCACAACTTATCCATTCTATTAACGACATTCTTCCAAGCAAACGGTAAGTTCAATACTACGCCAAACCAAACTTGGAAATCAAACATACAACCATCTATAGGTGCTGAGAGGATATCCGCCATGCTCGGACTTACCCGAGGTGGGCCCCATGTTAATTGCATGGGATCATTTTTTTGGCCCTCTTATTTTGGGGGGTCCAGAGGCTTTTTTGGATTTTTTGGATAAATTTGGGGCCTATGGCTATTGTTAACCCTAGTGAACCCTCTTTTGCTATATATTGGGCCCCATCCAAAAACAAAATAGGGGCCCGATTTGGCCCCACCACCTTGTCGCCCCATGCGTGGGAGATATCCTATCAAATTGCCTTCTATATAAATCGCCACAAACATGGAGACAAAGTGTGGTGAAGCTGCAGTAGCAAGAATGTGCAAACAACTGCACACTACACTAAAGATCACATTTAGTGTATGTCACACTAAGGTATTTATAAATGCAATAACTTTTTACTCTTGATGAATATTTTTACCATGAGCACGACTATCTACACTACTTAAAGAGGTGGATCATTATAGACATAGTTCGTAAAAATATTCATCAAGAGTAAAAAATTATAGCATTTATAAATCAATTAGTGTGACATACACTAAATGTGATCTTGCACATTACACAATCCTCTTACTCCTCACTCAAAAATTGTCCCCACTTCACTTACACAGAATTTTTGCCTTGGAAAACAATGCTTTTTCTCGTCTTTTATGACCAAATGATCAGTATAATTATTATTGGTAAATTTATTATTATTATTATTTTTATTAATTTGGATACATATTAAAACAAAGTTTAATTGAAAAATAGAGTAACGACAACAAAAGGTCATGCCAAGATCAGTCACAACCCATCAAAGATAAAGACATTAAAGACAAGAGGTAGTCCTTGGTCTAGGCAGTCCTTGGTCTAGGCAGTCCTTGGTATGGTCACACTCTAGAGGTAATAACCACACACTCCACCTTGCTGTTGTTGCACATTGTGCAATTACCGTCGACACTAGCGTGACTTTGCAATCTGTACTACACTTTTGTGATTGGATTGACTCATCCACTTCTAAAATGCTTGAAAATAGTAAGTGTGTCCAGAGCGACATGATTGAGATGATATCATGGCCCTTTTGAGCAAACTTGAGGAACTCTTTATTTCATATAGATGGATATCATGTAGGGTGGGCTAGGGTAGGGCTCATTTTTTGGCTTTTATTTTAATATAGGGGGTCTAAATTGTTTTTTGGATTTTTTTGCCAAATTTGAAGCCTGTGGCCTCAAAGTACTCTCATAGGCCCCACCTTGTTCTAATATGGTCTCCCTTCAACTTAAAAAGAAGGGCCAAGTTTTGCCCCACCCCCTTTCATGTACCATCCGTCTAAACGGTTTAACCCTTTTAGGCCGGGTTGGCTATGGCTGATGGTCAAATCTACGAACTTAATAGATGTTGAAAAGCATCATCTACTATCCTCATAGATTTTCTTACAGCCATAGCCAGACCGGCCTTAACCCCAAAAGTCGAAATCGACCAGAATGTGGTCGATCTGACTCTGGTCAGGCTCTCAGTTACTAAATTTAGATCGTATGAAGTTACAATTTTGGAAGGTTGTAGAGTTTTCCCATACCTTTAAAATGACACCATTCATGCTTCAAAATTCCTCATACTTTAGGAGATATTCACGGTCAAAGTTTGAAAACACTGTTAGGGCATGCTGAAATCTGCCCAGAACTGCGGTATATGCTCGTCTATTCTCAAAATCTGCCCAAAATCAATTAGATCGCAGTAACTTCAAAAATTCACCAAAAATTGAGATTTTACTTTTTTTCGAATTTTGTTTTTCGTACATATGAAAGAGGTAGTAAAGCATGATCTCACCGTTTGGATTTTCAATCACATAATTTTTTACATGCCTTTTTAATTGTTGAAAATGGGCATTTGTATTTGTATTTCAGCATACCTCCATGTGAAAAATTAAGCATTTCTTTAGGTTTTATAGGTCCTATGAGGGTAAAAATTATATGGACATATTCCTTACTCACATAGGAACAAGAATTTGAAGAGCCTCATGTCAAATTTCCTTTCAAAATTGATTTTTTTGGCCCCCAAAACATTAGTTTTCCATTCTACAACAAGGAAAAAATCTTTTTTTTCAACTGTGAACATTACGATCTCACAAATGGAGAGGAATTTGAATCTAAGATTCGGTATGCATGTACATGTACAAGTTAGGTACTAGGTCTTACGGTTACATACTCGAAAATTTGTCAAAAGTTAAAAATTTTCACCTTGCATTGAAAGAGGGCAGTTTTGAGGGTTTTTGGCAGTTTTCAGGGCTTCCGACTTTAGGGGTTAAAGGTTTGAAAGAGTTCCCCAAACGCGGTGGCAACACGATCCTAGCAAGAGGCAACCCAAAGTAAGGGAACTGGGCGAGAAAGTGCATGTGACCTGGCATGGGCGGGGCTTTCCGGGGTAAAAGCGCGGGGGTGAAAACCGTGAGGCGCAGATGTTGACTTGAGTTCGGGAAGGCGGGCCCGGGGAGTCGGGACCCAGCGAAACGGTGGGTGGGGCCGGGCCGCGACTACTTACCACGGGGTGAAAATGGGGTGGAGAATTCACCTGCGGTAATAGGCAGCGGAGTTTATAACGAGGCGAGGGAGCCATGCCCACACTCATCTCTCACGTTTGTTGCGTTCACTGCTTCCTTTGAAGCTCCGCGGTTTGCCTTCCTCGATCTGCCTCTCCGTTGCCTCTGCAGCGCTCCGGCGCTCGCTCCCATGCTCCCGTCCTGTTGAGCCTCCGGTGGAACTCCTCGGCTCGCGGTTTGCTGCTGTGTGGCGGATTTCCTCGGCTGCCCGGTGCGTGCCTGCTCTGCAGTTTTCATGGTGCTGTTCGTTGTGTAGAGAGCGACGGAGTGCAATATGTGGGAGAATTTCCTGGTCCTGCAGTGAATTCCGTCGCTGTGTAGGTCGTGGAGGGAATGTAGACGGAGTGCTCTGCTTTTCGCCGAGTTCTTTTGTGGACGCTGTGTCTGAATATTTGTTGTGAAAAGTCTTCTTGTTTAGTTTTAGACGTTTCGAAGTGATTGTTCATATTTGGTTTTTATTTTTTTGAGGGACTGTAAACCGTGAGCCAGTTTATTTTTGTGCTGCGTAATGCTATTCAGATTTTTTTTTTGTGAATGTAGAATTCTGGATTGAGTTGTCTTGTGTTAGCTCGAAGTTTTACGAAGGCTATTGGCGTGCTGGTGTCGCACGAGTCTTGTCTTGGATTGAGTAGCTGAATTGTCGGACGAGGTTTACTGTTGTCAAATATCGTCTGTTATTTGCTTTTAGTGGATGTATTGTGCTTATTTGTAGTAGTTCCCGCACTTTTGCATGTTGTAGAGCTTTGCTGTAGATTACGTGTGTGGATGCTATATAGAAAGCTCTTGTTTTATTATTATGTTTTTTGCATTGCGAGCTTTATAAGTGTTTTAGATTGCGTTGTTTGTTGCAGGCACGTGCATTTTGTTCAGCTGGGAACGGGTTGCATTTTTCGCAGGTTGCGCGTAGGGTGACTATTCCGCGAAATGGCTCCCAACGGCAGTGACTTCGAGTTTAGCACGAAGCCAAATGGCTTGTCTAAGATCAACACCAAGGCTACCCCTGCGGAGATGTGCAAGGACGATACCGCACCCACTGTGAAGGCCTCGAACGTTGAAGAGCTGCACGCTTTGCAGAGGAAGAAAGCGTCTGTTCCTACAACGCCTAACAACGCTACGCCTAGGAGTTCGACTCCTCGTTCCCCCCTGTCAGAGGAGGAGCGTCAGAAGCAGCAGATGCAGTCAGTCAGGTTTGCAAACATCTCATGGAAGACCTGCCTTTTAATCTGCCATAATTCTTGCAAGTTTAATTATATATTTTCAAACGATTACCTGTCACACTGGACGTGCTGTGCTTTTGATCTGATTATGTGAAGTAGAACGCTGTAAATTATTTTGCTGTTGCTAGCCATTTGTTATTATTGCTAGTTGGAGTACTTAAGTTTTTTGGTTTTGCAGTGCCTCTTTGGCTTCGTTGACTCGTGAGAGCGGACCCCAGGTTGTCAAGGGCGATCCCACCAGGAAGAGGTCTCCCCCGAAGTCAGTGGTCGCTCCCAAAATCGACATCAGTGACAGCGCTTTGAAGTTTACGCATGTTCTGTACAACTTGTCTCCATCTGGTATGACAATGATACTCGTCTGATCTAAGCATGCTCATTATCTAATGCCTATATGTGCTGTCTAGCATTGAATTGGTATTTTTTTTACAGATTTTTTTTAAATTTTATTTATTTCTTTTTCTTTTTGAGTTGCAATATGCTTGCTGCCATTGTGGTATGGCTATCATGTATCTTGTTTGGGAAGAAAGTTCTTATTCAGTAGTTTCTGGTCTCTTCAGAGTTGTATGAGCAAGCCATCAAGTTTGAGAAGGGTTCCTTCATCACGTCAACTGGAGCTCTTGCCACCCTGTCTGGTGCCAAGACAGGCCGTTCCCCAAAGGACAAACGTGTGGTGAAGGAGGAGACCTCGAAGGACGACTTGTGGTGGGGAAAGTAAGTGTCCGGCCTCTTCTTCTGTCCTTGGTGCAAGTAAGAGATGTTTGATGGTAAATGCTTGCTAGCTTTTATATTACTAGGCCGTTTGCCTTGTTCTGTTGTACTTATTTTGTATTACTGCCTGTTCACCAGAGGATCTCCCAATATTGAGATGGACGAGGAGACATTCTTGGTCAACCGCGAGAGGGCTGTTGACTACTTGAACTCCTTGGAGAAGGTGTGTTTACAAGCTGTTTATTCCTGCGCTTCGTAGTTTTTCAATTGTTGACTGATAATTGAGCCGTAATTGGAACTTTTCGGTTGCGCTGTGCTAAACGGAAGCTGATGGTATTGCAGGTATTTGTAAACGACCAATTCCTGAACTGGGACCCCGAGAACCGCATCAAAGTCCGAATCATTTCTGCTCGTGCATACCACTCACTCTTCATGCACAACATGTAAGCTTCCCAACTTGTTGAAACACCCTAATTTGACTAAATATTTTTTAACGTTTTCATAATGCTGCAAGCTAAGTAGAACTCTAAATTCACTATACCCAACATGCAGGTCTCTCACTTTTTGGAATAATAGTGGTGTCGTCGGTGAGACTAACTAAAAATCACGGTTGCCAGGTGCATTCGCCCTACACCTGAAGAGCTCGAAGATTTTGGAACTCCGGACTTCACAATTTACAATGCCGGACAGTTCCCGTGCAATCGCTATACCCACTACATGTCATCGTCAACTAGCATAGATCTGAACTTGAAACGCAAGGAGATGGTGATTCTGGGAACACAGTATGCTGGAGAGATGAAGAAGGGTCTCTTCAGCCTGATGCACTACCTGATGCCTACGAGAGGAATTCTGTCGTTGCACTCTGGCTGCAACATGGGAAAGGCAGGGGATGTGGCGTTGTTTTTTGGATTATCAGGTATAGTTGGCGAAAGAAAACGAGAAGCTTACGTGTGGTTGGACAGCTACAAGATGAGAAGCATGATCGCCGTACTGATGCCGATGGTCGCTGTGATGTGTTGGTATGTCCAGGAACCGGTAAGACGACCCTGTCCACCGACCCGAACCGTCAGCTGATCGGTGACGACGAGCACTGCTGGAGCGACAACGGGGTGTCGAACATCGAGGGAGGGTGCTACGCGAAGTGCATCGACCTTTCTCAGGAGAAGGAGCCAGAGATCTGGAACGCGATCAAGTTTGGAACTGGTGAGTTGGATGCACCCTTGGCAGTGGTAGGTCCGGCTCATCGTCGAGTTGGCATGTACAATGGAATGTGGGTGTGGCATCGTCGTTTCTGTGCCCTGGGTGCTGTGTTTAATACGCTTGCGATTTGTGTGTACTGTGCAGTGCTGGAGAACGTGGTGTTTGAGGAGCACTACAGGGAGGTGGATTACACCGACAAGTCTGTGACCGGTAAGTCCCGTGTGTGCTGTGCATGCTGTGTCTGAGCTGGGATATCGGTTCGCGAAAGAATGTTTCGAGGATGTTTGGTTCAAGTAGGTGATAGTGCAGCGCGAATCAGTAGTGAATGGCGGTAACACTGTGGGGCATGTACTTGGTGCAGAGAACACGAGGGCCGCCTACCCGATCGAGTACATTCCCAACGTGAGGCTGCCATGCGTTGGCCCACACCCGAAGAACATCATCTTGCTGTCGTGCGATGCCTTCGGCGTGTTGCCTCCCGTGAGCAAGTTGACCCACGCGCAGACCATGTACCACTTCATCAGCGGGTACACCGCCTTGGTACGTTTGCGGGGACTCCCTCCGGGTGGAATGTTGAGTTGGACCTCCGTGGGCGCCGGTGATTTGGAGGTTGGTGGTGGCGGGTTTGTTCTGACGGGGTTTTGGGGGTGACGTCTGTGCAGGTTGCCGGAACCGTGGAGGGCGTGAAGGAGCCGACTGCGACATTCTCTGCATGCTTCGGAGCTGCTTTCATCATGCTGCACCCGACGAAGTACGCTGCCATGCTGGCGGCGAAGATGCAGCAGCACGGAGCGACGGCGTGGTTGGTGAACACCGGGTGGACCGGCGGCAGGTGCGGACACGAATGGTCATGTTGTAGCTGGTGTTGTTTTGGGCTGGTGGTCGTGAACGTGGTCGTGAAGTGTGGTGGCAACAATATGTGGCGAAGCGGTGTGCTGAGTGTGTGTGTGTGATGGTGGTGCAGCTACGGTGTGGGATCGAGGATGAAGCTGGCACACACGAGGAAGATCATCAACGCCATCCACGACGGGTCTCTATTAGAGGCTGAGTACGTGCAGACCCCGATCTTCAACCTGGCGGTGCCCACCGAGGTGAACGGGGTGCCAAGTGAAGTCTTGCAGCCACAGAATGCGGTACGTGGAGTTGATGTTTGTGGACGCAGATATGGTGGTTTTGGTGAATTTATATCTGGAGGACACATGCACGTGTATCAGAGAGATAAGTGTGTTCTGTGCGTTGGGAAGTTCGAGGTTGTCGATTGTATCGCAGAGAGTTTGACAGTGACGACTGGTTGTGTGCAGTGGTCGGACAAGAAGCAGTACAACGACACTCTGAAGAAGCTCGCAGGGCTGTTCCAGAAGAACTTTGAGGTCTACGCTGACTACAAGGTCGGTGGCGACAGCAACCTGACGGGGAAGATTCTTGCAGCTGGGCCTCGTCTGGAATAGACGATGAGACACATCTGTACATGTGGAATGATGCAGAGACGGGTGGGATCTGTAGTCGAGGGGCGCGTGCTTTCTTTCCCAGTACAGTAGAGAGGAAAGCAGTTCCTAGGTGGATGACAACGAACAAGTAGAATAGGTAAGATGGGTTGAGCCCTTTCTGGGGATAATATTTATACTACCTAGGTTCGGTGATACTTGGGTAGGAATTTTTCATTGAGATTCTTTGTCCATATCCTCACTTATCTTTTGTGTATATGAGATCCTTCGATCTAATAAGACCACCTGAACTGCAGGTGACCATTTTCATATAATCCAGTTTTGCACCTAGGAGTGGTTGGTTCTGGCTTGTTTTGGCCATGTGGTTGCAGCACAGAAAGCTAGAGAGATTGTCTGTGGAGGCCACAGAGAATTTTTCTCTTCTGAATTTGTTGTTACGATCGTTACCAGCCGATACTTGGATCGTTCGATTGATGCTTTCATTTTCTTTTCGTTTTCTATTTGAAGAATTAGTGTTGAGCGAACGAATGGTTCTCTTTGGTTGGAGTGAAACTTTCTAATGTGATTATGGGTTCAAAAATCTCTGATACATTTTATGATGTGGCATAGTAGTAGCTGCACGGGAATTGAACTGTTTTTCATATTGGACCTTGGGAATAGTACATATATTATTCCAAGTTTGATTGGTTGGACTTTGGGCTAATTAATTTTTTTTTGCTATGCCCTTTGTAAGCATTGAGATTTTTTTTACAATTAATGATATTTTCTTCTTTAAGTTTGTCATAAAAGAGGGATCTTTTGGAGTTAAAAAAGAAACCTTCAATTTGCATTAGGCAGGGTCTAAAAAACATGATCTTTGACATGAAATGTGTCAATTTTAGTTTCTGAATACTTTATATACAACTACAAATTATAGTGTATACACTTGTTTTGACTATTTGAATATGAATTTGATAAAAATTGCGTTTGCAATGTGTTGTAGCACATGTTGGCAAGTATTCACATCTTAACACAAAGATACCCTAAGGTATTCGTTCCCACAGAGAATCACCGAGAACTACAATGACGAACAACAGTCCTAAATCTATACAATGCTAAACATACCAGGATAGATTCATAAACATAACAAAAAACAAGGTTATATTATACAGGTTAGTCATATCTACAACGACCCTTTTACCATTAGGGAAGGGCTTTCCTCTTTCGGCGGAAACCCATGGCGGATATCCCTTAGTCCTTGTGGAGGAGCAACTATACACCCATGTACACTATGGACATCCGGAGAACATAAGTATCCGGAGAGGGTATATCACCACGGACGATTGCTCCGTGGACTCGTAGAGATTTTGGGGTTTGACACAAGTAACAACTATCCTTCGGGCGTGGGTCTAGTCAAGGTATCCCCAAACGGAACTCCAGGACATGCGGACCATAACAATCGGCTTAACTTCTTGGGCACACCTCGTTGTGCCACGTAGCCGCTGTCTGGGTCCAAGAACAGTTTTTTTTGGAGGAACTTTGCAATTGTAATGATGAAAGCAACGCTTCCCCTCGAATGAGCTTCCCTCCCGCCATTTCAGATTTCGCCGCCTCCTTTCTGGCCTCTTGTCTTCTTTTACCTTTGCCTTTCCACCTCCCTCATCTTTTGAGTTCTTTGTCTGAGCCATTGTCTTTCCAATCACATGATGCAACTCGCAGTGTAACAGTCTACAGTTTACAGTCCCTACACTTATATTTCTGTTGTTTCTGGTCAGTGTGAGCGTGCAGCTTCTTTATTATGGTAAGGCTTCTTGGATTGGCTCCACAAATCAGGCTCGGTTTGTATGGTCTCAGACTCTAAGTTAGTTAGTTAGTTTTTTTTTGTTTTTTTTAAAAATGACTTTGGTGTTTATGAGTATAGCCGTGGTCTTTATGGGTAGGTCGAAGTACAAGTGCGCTGCAGTCATGGTAGTGGTGGTCAAAAATGTCCTTTGTGTTTCTTAATGGCCCTGGTTTTTATGATTAGGGTCGTAGTGCACGGCACTGTATGGTAGTGGTGGTCACTGACATCGTAAATGGTGGTATTTCTTGTAGATGGAAGAGCCTCGGTTTCAATGCGAGGGGCTTCCAGAAGGTGAGATCATTGTTGGCGACATCAGAGATGAGGTTCCTGAAGAACTTGTCTGTAGCTACTTCGGTCCTAAGTCTTCAAAGAGTGGGTGGAAGTATAATGCTAGGACTACACTAGAAGAGCAAGCCGCCATCCTCTCCCTGTATCAGCGAGTGTATGACGTCGATGACATGCCGAACAAAGAAATCACCCTTCAGTTTGCAAGGGGTTTGATCCTAATGTCCCTCGAGAAGAGTGTCAACTCGTCGCAGTTTAGCCATGAGAGACGTGAGTATCGGGTAGGACTTAAGGTTAAGAAAGAAGAGAATGCCAAAAAGAGGCTAGAGAGGGAGGGTCCACAAGCTGCTCCGCCTGCTGCCAATCTTGCCAAGAGGCGCTGTGTAGCCCCTGGTGCATTTCCTTCATCCCTGAAGTTGACTGTGAAGTTTGAGCCTGGTGCTAGTAGTTGCCTGATGGGGAAGAAAGGGCTTGTAGGGGGGAAGAAGGTTGGCTCTATATCACCTTTCTGGCTTCCAAATGAGGTAGATGATATGGGCGGGACAATTAAGAAGAGGTCTCTTCTTGTTCAGGTGTGTCGTGATTCCTTGTCGGGTGTGAGCTCTGACAGAGTCGTCTTAGAAGATAAGCTCCATAGAGCCCGGATGCTGCTAACGGATAGGCAGGTGCTCATTAGTGAGGCCCAAGAAACGCTTGAGCAGTTACGTGTAGATGAGCTTGTTGCCAACCTCAAGCACTGCTTCAAAACCTTCAAGAGCAATGCCAACCTCAAGCACACCTCCCTCAACAGGTAATTCTATCTTCCTTATTTAATTCCTTCATAGTCCTTCCCCATTATTAATTAGGGGTGTGAAGGATATTCTCTACCCACTTAAAGAAAAATTGTTGATGTGGTGTTCAGCTTCAGACTCCAGGACAGTTCGAAGGGTGTTCGGCCAGGTAGAGGACATTTCTGGAGATTTGGGAAAAATGTCCGCACCAGGTTTGTATTCAGGTTTGCGCCTACTTCTTGAGTTTGGTTAGAATAAATTTGTCCTTGTGGACTTTTGGAGTATGTGCCAAGAGAGTCAGAGAGTATGTTTCTTGGTTGAGGATTCCTGGAAGGTATGTTCTCTAGAGTCCTTCTTTCGGAGTCCTTAAGGTTTTTGGAGTCCTTGTGCTTTTGAGAGTCCGTCCTTCGGAGCCCTTAAGGTTTTGGGAGTTTTTGTGCTTCTGGGAGTCCTTGTTTTGGAGTCCTTAAGGTTTTTGTAACCCTTGTTTTGGAGTCCTTAAGGTTTTGGGAGTCCGTGTCAGCAGGGTATGAATCTAGGATCATGATTCCGGAAGGGCATTTGCTAGGGAGTCCTTATTTTAATGTCCTTGTTTATTATGGGAGTCCGTGCTAGGTTTAAGGTATGATTCCGGGGCCACGACTCCCAGATGGCATGCGCCAGATGCGGCCAGAGTCATTTTTCTGGTGTCCTGGCCTCCGGACTACCAAAGGCAAAAACAGTCCGAAGCGGATTGGGATTATGAAGTCCGGAATGCAATGGATTTCTTGATCCTCCGGTATCCTACATGAGTGATTAGGGTCCTTTGGTTTGGAGCCCGTGGGTCCTGTGGATCCTATGTATTATTTGTTTATAAGTGGTGTGTTTGGGTGGCAGCCAGTATATATGGCCCGCAGCAAAGCACTGACATGGAGACTACAGCATCCCATGATTCTAACAACCATGTGCTTTAGGCATCAAAGAGCCTAGTAACCCTACCATGTGCTTTGTCTGCGACAAGAAGCCAACAGCTGTTACTTTGCAGGTGAACTTATTTCTACTTTTTATGCTTCAATTCATGCTGGAATGTTGTTGCAACAAGAATCATTTACTGATTGAAACTCCTAATATACCCTCTATACTTACTCCGGTAGTAGAACCGTTTGTATTGCCCCCACGTTCCTGCCCAGTTGAGACTACCAAAGCAGTAGTGGATAGTGATGATGATGCTGAGGATACAAATGTGTATTGGTCCTCAGACCTTGACTTCAACGCAGGAGGTCATCGATTTGTTTTGAAGGAGGTCCAGGAAATTCAGCCCGCTGAGCATGTTGTCCCCGAAGTTGAGCGGGAGGATCTCAACAGCGTTGATGACCACTTAGAAGAGACGCCGGTTCCTGCTCTTGTAGAGGAAAATGGGAATTGCAGGGAAAAGGCGAGGGTGTTCAAAAGGTCCAAAAAATCAATTGAAGATATTGAAACCCTTAACCACACTCGAGTAGCACATAGAACACTAGCTGATCTTCTAAGTCCAGCCCCAATGATGAATATGTCCAAGAGTAGTTCGATAGTTGCCACCGTGGAGAAGCCAAAGTCCGGAGCGCTTTTAAAAAGCAGAGGCCGTCCAGCGGGTACGACAAAGAACTCTGGGTCCACTATGTTTGAGAAACAAGCTAAAGGGCGTGCTAGCAGGGGTAGGGTGAAGGTGGTTCCTACACGACTGAAGGACTTGTGAGATAAGTTGTTTTTTTTTGGAGGGTTTAGGGTTGTCAAAGTTGATGATTCCAAGTGCAGTGTTGTTTTTGGGAATTGAAGTTGCGATCAAGGACCTACGTAGGTTGACTGAAATTTGCACAAGGATGTTTATGATCCAGTTTTTATTTTTTTGCTGATTTGTGTATTTTGGCCTAGGGTTTAGGTCTGGCAAAACACGTTCACTTGGTTCACTTGTTCTCTGTGTTTCTTAATGGCTATGGTTTTTATGAGTTTATGGTTTAGTCATTGTAGTATGGCTGCCATTTTCACTTGGTTCAGTCACTGTGGTAAGTTAATGTTGGAAAGTCCCTTCTCTTTATTGGTTCAAATTTTGAAAATCACATTTTGTCTATGTTTTGCAAGGTGTTTGCATGTTCTGAGGTGTGTTGGTGTTTGAGCTCAGATGTTAGAGTGTTGAATAGAGTGTTGAGCTGCGCTGTTACTTTGACAGCCTGAAGAAAACTCCAGGACCCAATCTATGATGGTCAAGCTCATGGTGCTAGATTAAAGAAGGTCTGAGATAATACAATTTGACTAGAGTTGGTGCATCCGGACTAGAATTAACTGAGATCAATTTGAAATAACTGGGAATGCTGAAAAATTCCATAAGGCAAGTTACAAGGATGAAAACAAGCTCCAATCCAGCAAACCAGAAGCCAAAAAAGAAGAGTTTATGCAAGAGACTTGGAGTTGTCAACTGCCATGTCCATGAGCACAACACGAAAGCCACAAAATGTCAAGTTCATCAAAATGGCCATTGGAACGCCCGACGTCATCATGTTGGATTTATTTCCTAAGTTGTCCAGTGTCTCCACTGCCTTTATCGGCACTGCTACCCGAGGTGGTTGATGAGGTCCTCTTGAGTTGTTTACGATCCTCGTCTCGCTCAATTCCTGCCCGAATGTGCTCCTCTAGTAACTGGTGTGCCCCGACTTCATCCGACAACACTTGTTCATAAGTACGCCAGTCGAGTTGTGCCTGGTTCAACACTTCAACGCTCGAGTCATGCTTTGACTGTGCAGCTCTTAACCCGGCTCGCGCGCATAGAACCTCCCCACTTGTGATGTCAGCCTTCTCTGCTGCAAGGTTATCCTCTGCCCTCACCAACTCCTCCTTCATGCTCTCCACTGTAGCCAACGCAACTTCAGATTCGTGTTGTGCTTTAGCCAATCTAGCCTCGAGGCCTCCCTTCTGCTGCTCATGTCGAGATAGACGCTGCTTCACTGCTTGCAAGATGTCGGAGCCAAACATGGCTAATGCCTTAATTAGACTCTGGCTCGGTTGCAGATTTGGTGTGACTTTCCCAACTTCAAGTTTTGTAGGAACTGTAGGTATGTGCACCAGGCTCCCAAGTTGGACGGTGTGCTCCACAACGTCTTTGCATGTACAGGACTCTCCAACATGGTAAGTTGAGTTGGTCCTATGGCTGGCAATCAAACATTGGCAAATAAGAGTAGTTGGATTCAATTTTTTTAATTTTATACCAGACCTACACAGAGATATCCAGTGTGCAAGAAACCAATGGCTGAAGACGTGCTTACTTGCTCAGAAGCTCTCCCTCGTGGGGACCGTCAGTTACCAATACTGTGCAACTACGTGGAGTCCCTGGCATTGTATTGGCCTCTAAACCACCCGTGGGTGAAGATGGTTCTTCAGCTAGCAACAATTGTTGGCGAGTCTGGACCCTTCCTGACGTGGTCCCCTCCTCAAAGTTGATCTTCAAATATTTTTTGGAGGTTGATCAGGATGCTCTCTTCCGCATGTTCTTCCGATTGACAGAAAGAGTATGGGCAGGTGATCACTTCGCTGCAAAATAGTCTTTGCTCTTGGGTTGAAATCCAAGCCAAGAAGAGGCTCACTTCCTGGACCACTCCGAAATGGTTGCACGGGTTTGTTGGGGACCTTGCTAACTCCAGAAACATCATTTTCCATGGTCTGGGACATCTCTGGGAAGGGGTAGTTAAGTGGCCTACCCGTGGACATGTTCACTAGGACTTTTGGATATGCCCAAGCCCAATCCTCGTGCACCCTCTTGACACCTTTACTGCCTTTAAACCAACACACTGTTGTCACTGCAAATTGGGCCCAGTTGACCTCACCTAGACCATTGTATTCGTAGAGGAGGCCGAGAGCAAATTGCAAGCCGAAATCAATAGAAGAACTCTTATCCTCCATGTGGATATGTTTCCACAACCAGTTCACTCGATCCTTGAACTCAGGGTGCTTGTCCAGCTTGTAAGTGCCGATGTGTTGGTCATGCCTACCGAACATGTTGATGCACTCTTCTTCAGTTATCACTGACTCGTCAAGGGTTGCACCTAGGATTGGTCCAGTATCAGACAACCCCGTCGCCCACTTGAACGAGCTCTTCTCGGGATAGAAGAAGGTCTCTACACTAAAGGTCGTCATGCTCATTCTAGTGGAGAGCGGGCTTCCCTATACAAAAACGAGAGCACGTAAATCCATGATTAGAATCTAGAAACTGCAGTGTAAATCCGCCACTAGAAACAAGAGCCGGACACCCTAATTTCATACACATTAATCTCCTAGAGGCTAGAACATTGTTTAGAAACATTCAAAAAATTATAAATAGCCGACCACTCACTATTCTAGAATCTTGCCATGTAGAGCTACAGTAAATTTGACAAACAGTCCAGGAACCACTCCAGGAACAATCTCCAGGAACCACATTGCACAATCCATGGCCATTGCACTTGAGCGATTGCACAAACAAGGTCGTGTCCAGTCCCAAACTATAGAAGGAGTTGACCAAAATCATCGCCATTGTACAAAAATTCAAGAGAAGAATGAGACGCAGGTACCTCTTCAGTTGACGTCGGTTGTTGCTTTCTCCAGGGTAGTTTGGGCAGCCTTGCATGCAGAATGGCCGCTACAACATTGAGCACAAAAAATAGTTTGGGCAGCCTTGCATTGCAGAATGGCTGCTAAATGGCCGCTACAACATGAGCACAAAAAACTAAGTCAAGAGAAGCAATTGCATGAGCACAAGAACTATGAGAATCTCAACTACAACCACAAAAACCAAAGTTGTTTGGACACTGTGTGTTAATTGGAAAGAGCAACCTCAACATTTGTATGTGAGTGAGCTGTGGGGGGAAATTGTACGAGGCCCTATCAAAGCAAGCTTGTAGTAGAGCTAAGATGTCTACTCCTCGTGATCAAGCTGCAGATGTCATGATACATTCACGTTGTTCACAATTTGTTGAAGTAAAGCCCAAGTCATTCATGTGGGCTGCCCAATTAATTCATGAAGGGTACGTGATTAGTGCACTATAGCCGCTAGGTACTAGATAGATTCTTGATTGAAAGGTCCTTGATTCCTTTGACGTGATGACCTGGTCCCAACACAAATGAAACCAAATCCCAACACAAATAAATAATGAAACCAAGTTCAAAATCCAAAAAAAAATCCAAGCTCCAATTTAGCTAATAAGCTCCAATCTAGCAAACCAGAAAGCCCAAAATGAAACCAAATCCCATACCAAAAAAAAATTAAACCAACTTCAAAATAAATAAATAAATGAAACTAAAGTAAAAAAAAAAGGTTATCCAAAGTGACTTATGTCCGTAGTGATGCCATTTTTCTGGGCCGTGATTTTTTCTATGAAAACCTACACTAGTCTAAAATGAAACCAAATTCTCAAAAAAATAAAAAACAAAAAAATGAAACCAAATTGACCCAAAAATAAATAAAAAATTGAATCCAAATTCCAAGTGAACAAAATGAAGTTCAGAAGATTGAAGTATAAACAGCGGCCAACCAATATCAAAGCTGCAGGTTCTAGTCTAAAAATTCCGGCAAGGTTCTGAATCGCCATTCAAGACTTGAAGTGACGTAACTAATCCAACTCGCCACCTGATTCGCCATCAGTGCCATCTTTAAATTCATCCCCTTCACTTCTCTCCCTGTCTGACATGTCCGTGTTTTCAGCATCTAATTCTTCCCGGCAGTGTATGGCCTCCATTTTCTTTGTTGGAGCGGCATCACTGAGCTTGTATACTGAACGTTGACCCTTCTGTTTATACGCTTGCAGTGTCATGTTGAACTTGTGGGCAACAACGAGATGTGACAAGATGCGTGCTGGGCCAGCTGCGCTCATTAGTTGATACGAATTTGCCTTTGTCCCCCACTGGTGGTAGTAGAGGCCCTCAATCACCTCGTCATCCTTCTCTACAACACTGTTCCAAGCATCCGTTAGTGTTTCCTCTTCTACCACATACATAGACCTAGTACAGAACAACACAAAGAACGATGCTCCTTGAGCAGCCGGATCTGTTGAATCCGCCAGAATTGCGAAATGATCTCCAGCTTGCACCTCTGATGCAAGGTCGTTACTTCCATGATCAGTTGCCCATGCAAACTCGTCAAGGTCTTCCTCCTCTTGAATCACTTCTGATGTGCTGACAGGCTCAAGGGTGATGAGCGTCCAAGGGCCAGCATGTTTGCGTCTTGGGCAGATCCCAGCAGCGCCCCATACACAGACGTCACAGAAGCAAGAGAAGTCTCGAATCTCTAGTAACAGATTGTTCTGACGACCAACGCTTCGAATACTGTGTGTGCTGCGGGTCCCATTAACCGTCCTGCAAGCCATTAGCGCTCTTCTAGAAACTTCATTCTTTCCAATTAACATGAAGTGTCTGACTAACACCCGTCTGGCCTCTGGATGTGCCCCATTTGGCGTAGCCTCTAGATGTTCTTCATTTGGCATGTTCATGGCCTCCACCAAGTACTCCACAACATCCTTAGCATCATGGAGTTGCCGACTATTGCACCTCAGTTGTTCCTTCCATAATGCTTGCTTCAGACAAGCTCCGGCCCCATCATGGGGTCCCTTCCCATGACCCGAGCCCCAAAAATTCCATTCAAGCCTACAGCCACTGGGCAGCTCTGGGCAAGAAGTCATGGACGGATACCTGCATGCCCACAAAGAGATAGAGGTTTATTCAAACGCAGCCTTCCCTCCAAAACAACATTCAAGAAAGCATGGAATTCAAGAAAGATTTCAGGATGTACCCTGCAACAAACCACCATGCAGTGGCGCACTTGAACTGAGCTGCGCAACCATCACTCCACATGACATGACGAGAAGGGAGGGGACGTTTTCCTTTTAGAATCTCCCAATGCAACTTAAGACAATGTTGCACAAAAAGACTATCATGGGTTCGGTCATCAGAGATGTAGTAAAAATACTCTGTCTGTAGCCTTTTTGATTTTGGATCAGTGGGGTCATAGAAGGGATTGAGCATGTATGTTATGTGAACAAGGATGGTGAGTTGCCAGTTCTACCAATGTTGAGTTTGTATCTCATCTTGTCCTTTAAATGACTAGTTTTCTGCAAAGTCAATGTAACTAAGGATTTCACCTGGCTGCAATTTCTCTCTTGATTCCTTACACTGTAAATCTTGCCATTTGGCAGTATGTTGGTGCAGGATGAATGGCTTGAACTTTGGAATTGCAAATTGCAGGAAGAACCGGGCTGTAGTCCGTTTGTACTCGAGACGGATGACCTTCTTCGGCTCTCCAGCCTTCGTATTTCCTGCGGAGACCATCTCAAACCTCCTCCACTCCATTTCGGACTTGTTGTTTGGGTCCACCTCCATGTCACAGAGTGGAATCAACTGAAATCCACATTGGAGGCATTCTCCCTTGAGACACTTCAGAGCATGCCATGCAAACCCCGCAGGTCTTGGGCAGAGTGCACGCTTCCATAATTGGCTTCCTCGGCTGTATGTATGCTTTGAATGTTGGCAAGATACAGTGCCCAGGCCCTCCTCTCCTGCATAAGGTAAACAACAAAGAGTTGCACATCCACAATTGCACACGACTTCACCATCTGCAATGTGGAACTTACTAGACCGCATGGTATTGAACCCATTAACAATCTCTGCCATTTCTTGATGCCAGCGGCAATAGCAGGAGTTAAAATCTCGCAATCTCCTGACAAACCAGGGCTTCATCCGTCGAAATGACATGTAGCTACACTTTAGCTCTGGGTGAGTGGCTTTGAAGCTTCTGTAGAAGTCCAACTACACAGCATGCCAAAGAAACATTTGTCAAATAACCAATGTAAACAGAAATGATTCCGGAATCAAGACTCATTCCGGAATCAAACTAGAAGAACAAAAATTCTTTCCGGCAATAGGACTCATTCTGGAAATAGAACTCATGGAAAGCAACATGCCTCATTCCGGAAGTAGGACTCATTCTGGAAGTAGGACTTATGAACTGTCCAGGATCCACTCCAGGAACAAGACTTTTTCAGGGAACATGAGCCATTCAGGACATCATTTCCGGCAGTTTGCATTCTAAGCGAGACCGTTCCGGACATCATTCCGAGGAGATTGCATTCTGGAGAAGAGATTGAGAAGAATGACTTGGACTCCTTTCCAAAGGAATAGCGTCACTACGTCCGGACTTCGGATGGTCACTTAGGCAGGACTAACACTCTACTCCTTACAAGAGTAGACCTTCCCAGAGGTCTTGCCTAGTCCTGGACTGTAAAAGGATTGTAGAAGGACCCTTACACACGGCTAACACTCCACTCCTTGCAAGAGTAGATCTGAACAGGGGTCCTGTCTAGTCCGGGCCTGTAGAAAGACCTCCATACATCGTGAATGCAAATTCCACAAATATGAGAGCGAAATCAAATGACAAGGAATAGCAAATGAGCCGTCTGCAGACTGTATAACCTCATCATCCATATAAAATGGCCCTATAGATTCTTTCACTTCCTAGTAAACAACAAAGAAAACTCTAATCTAGGTGCAAATGAAGGTGTACAAACCTGGCTCTCTTCCAACCAGTGGCCAGCGTGATATTGAAATTTCCGGACCCCAATCCTCTTTCGTTTGACATCCTTCTTGCTCGGACTAACCCTCGTCTCTGTCGTCCACCATGATACGACAATATCTATGGTGGACTGTGGAATCGTGCCCTTCCTCTTCTTTCGGTCATTCTTGGCCTAGACCTCGCCAATTGTGCCCTCATCAATCAGCCGCCGACGCTTCATAACCCTCCTAAGGGTTCTCCTATTCAATCCAATACATCTCCCGGCGGCCTCAACACAATCTTCATCGCCTAATGAGATCACAGCAGACTCAAGAACATTCTGGGCAAGGTACTCATCTCTACTATGCGTAGATTTCAGTTTGGTCCAAGCCTACGCAAGTCCGTTGCAGACAATGCGGCACTCGTGAAGCTCACGATGATGCAACACTAAGTCCGGAATAACTTGTTGCAGAAGTGGGTGATCTAAAAATCTCTTGATTACCACTCTTTGAAACAATATGCCTCTACCGGAAGTGAGGTCGTTCACTGCTTGAGCAACTTGACCGGCCTTTAAAGCGACTAAGCCCTCCCATGCTTCTCCACTACCACTCTTCCCTAAATCTTCTGGTTCTGGATTCAGCTGATCTACAAGTCTCTCCCTCAAACGGACTCTCTCTCGCAACCTATCCCTCGCTCGTCTCTTCCTCTAGTTCTCTCGCTTCTGGTTGGCCCTTACTCTCTCTCTCCTCGCATCTAGATCCCTGTGGGAACCCTTCTGTGGTCTCGAAACTTCCAAAGCCTACTATGATTGCACCAAAAACAAGAGAAGCAAAGATTGACTCCTCAAGAATCTGTCTTCAAGGCCGTCCCATCCCCTCCCCTCCCAATAGAGTTTGAAAGCAAAGCACCCCAATCGAGTTCTTGCTGTCCAGTGTCAAGCTAAAGGAGAGAGACAAAATCATGCCCGTTCATAACGCTCCATCCATTGGTGGATATTTGAAATGTCCTGAACCGGGAGGTTCATGAATCCAAATCTACAACTAATTTAGATTATAGAGAGAACATGTTCTTCTTTAAATTAACAGGTATCAGTTCTTGTCGCCTTTGGAAATTGTCAGGTTTACACACACATCTTGTTTGATCTAAACTGTTGAAGGACTGAAGATCTAGCGGTCCTAACTACTCTATTGTTGATAAACATATGTATGTGTGTTTTAAGTACATACTAATGTTCTACATGTACAGTTTTTTCTCATTTTTTTTGACCATTTGGATTTCCAGTTCATAATAAAACAAACTTACAGAAAATTAAAATGTGTTTTAGTCAATTTTGAATCACCACACCTTGCACTTTATTTTCAAAAAAGTGCTTCACTCTCCTTCTACCTTTAGAAATTGGTGTGCAAAAAATTGACGTAGAAAAGAAGGTAGAGACAAAGTAATCCAAAACCAATATATACACAATTCTTCTTATTTACTTAGATGCATCATGCTTCCTTTCTTTTGTATTATAGGGTCCCTTTTTTATTTGTATATTACACCCATATGTGAACTTTGAAGAATCCCAAATTTTTTACTAAGATAATAGCCAGAAAAATTATTAGAATAAGAAATAAAGTAATAAAAAATAAATAATGAAAAACATGAAAAGAAGTAATATATACACAAACAAAGAAAGTCATAATTACACATGTAAAACTTGTATATAAATATCTCTCTCTCTCTCTCTATATATATATATATATATATCTACTATGTACATTTCTAGAATACATATTTTTATAGCATTTATCATTCACCTTTGTACCTCTTTATATAAAATAGAAAGTCTTTCATTTTTCCTAAATTATGTTTATACATTCTTGAAGATTTATTTATTTCTTTTCTAGATATTTTCTCAAAATTTTCCTTGTTTTAGTTTTATTCTCATTAAAGTTTTTCAACTTGAAGAAGATGAATGAATCCTTGTTTTATCATTATTTTTTTTTTCATTTTAGTTGATCCTATTTATTTTAAATAGGAAGTCCTCAAATTTTTATAAATAATATTTATACGCCGGATGTACATTTTTAAAAAAAAATAGTTTTTTGTACATTTTATTTTCTCCACTTGAAGAAGATGAATAAACCCTTGTGTTAACAATTTGGATCTCTAACTAAAAAAAAATGAGTTCATGAACATATATTTATTTCCTACTTTTCCCTTTGCTCTTAATCATTCTTTATTTCAGACTCTTCAATTCCATATAGGATATAGGATATAGGGTATACGATATTGGGAATAGGGTATAGGATATAGGGAATAGGATATAGGATATAGGATATAAGGTATAAGATATCGAGTATAGGATATAGGATATAGGATATAGGGTATATGATATAGGGTATAGGGTATAGGGTATAGGGTATAGGGTTTATAGTCTAAGATGCGAGGTATATGATATTAGATTTTTTTATTTTTTTTTTAATTTTATTTTATTATCTCTTCTTGAATATGATTATTATTTTTATTTTTTTGGTATAATTAAGTTGGGGTGTGGTGAGTATGGTGTATTATTTAAAGTCTTTAAAGAGTGGTATATTCAAGTAATCTTCTTGTATTTTTCATGGTTTGTGTTTTCCAACTCTTATATCTTTTAATTTATTTTTCCATTGTGGAGACATTTTTTATTTTGTTTTTATATACCTTTATTTTTAATTAATCTTCCTATTCAAGTTTTCATTAAATTTGCATTTTTTCCTTTTAAAAAGTATAACCTTTATTTCCAAACTTTTCCTATTTCTTTGTTTCTAGTTCAAAACTCCAAGTGTTCCCCTTTATATTTTTTAATATTGTATAAATTTTTTTTCATTATATTTTGACTTCTCTTTAAACAAGGGTTCATAAAAATTGGATTGATACTTGAAATAGAGACAATTTTTTTCTTGGTGCTATGACCTTTTTTTTAGGCTGCGAATGCCATTTTGAGTGAATTATTTACTAGAAAAGTATACTTTCCAAATATATTTTTTGAGGCCGAAACCTTTTTTTAAATCCGGAAAAACGCGAAATATTTGACACCATTTATTCCGGACATACATGAAATGTCGTTATGACGTAGATTATGTTCAATCTAATCTACTATGCTCGTAGATATCTCCTTGAACTTGGTGGCTGGTCTGAGATTACACTACTATCAAGTGGTCCATCTTCGACACCTAGCAAACAAGCATTGGTCAGAATCCAACCACAATTGAAACTGGCTCGCCTCTCTTAATAATCATGAATGCTAACGTGGGGGAGCTTATCCACGTACATCCAGTGCATGCAGTCCACTCATTTCTTTTACTCTGATAGTTAGGTCTCCTTGTAATTCCAGCTATCTTTATTTAATTTCTTTGTCATATTCTTGGCAATGATCATTTAATTGAACCTCCATTCACACCCCCTAATGTAAACTAAATGACACAATTCCGGATTCATTCCTATAAAGGATTGTTGTGGCTTTGTTACTAAACATAGTTTTTTCACATGTATTTTGATTTATTTTTACTATAGGCACCTTTTAAGGGTCACAAAAACTATAGTTTGCAAAAAAATAAATTCATATGGTGAATTTAACTACTCTTTTGGGGGTGTCTAAAACATGGTGCAAAAATGGACTTTTAATGATCCGGGGCTCAGAACCTATCAATAATTGAAACTTTTTATTATTGAATATGAGTTCAGCATAATAAAATATATCTATGTTCAGAATTTTGGGATGATACAGTAACTTACTCTTGTCCGAATCATTACTTTATTAACATTTACGGAACTAGGACAATATTCCGTTGATTTCAAAAAAAGACTCAACCGGACAATAAAATGAACTCCGAACGGCTCAAAATGAATTCTATCATATGCGTGATAAGTGTAGCTTCAATTGCATGTATCACTTTTGGTCAAAGCATTTGCTGAATTTGGTTAAAATAGTGCCGCAATAAGGTGGGGTGCTGGAGAACTGCGAGGGACAATCCTTTTGCATACCCCAACCAGACCTGTGCCCCTTCCTTCCTCCTTTCTGTCGACTCCTATTACAAACTTGGGATGGTTGTGGTTTCACTGTATTTCCCCCGTAAGGGGGTTAGGCCCTTGGCCTCTAGGACTTGTGTAACTCTCGTGGTGGCCACGTAGTTTTACCTACCTACCATCTAAATTAGTAGTCCTTCCTTTACCTTGAAACAGCTAAAAGAGCTTTATCTAGGGGGTCTGCATAGACATCCGCACAAGGGACCATTGACTCTACTCCTTTCCTTCAGAGAACAACGTCCTTTCTTCCTCACCTCCAATAGACATCCGCACAAAGGAGGTTAGTTAGCTTTCCTTCCTTCTCTGAAGGTAACCCGAGCTGTTAGAGTAGGTCCTAGTTATAACCGCATAGACATCCGCACAAAGGATCAAACCAGGTCCTATTCAGTCCTTAACACATAGTTTTGGGTCAGTCCTCACCAATAGACATCCGCACAAAGGGGAAAATTGAGACTTAGACTAATGTTTTAAGGTATCGGTATTGATGTAGGTAAAGTTTAAGTTTTCTGTGAAACGACGCCATTGGTAGTCAGTGGGTTGAGGGGGGATGTTATGATTTCCATTTTGGCGACCAATTAATGCTATGTCTCTGTTAAAGTCTCCACACAGTAAGTATGTGTGGTTGGGATTATTATTAATTTGAGATGTGATAGTGTTTTGTATGTCTGTGATAAATCTAGTATCTTTGGGATGGGATGGCATATACATGTGAAAGATTAACCATGGTTGTAGTGGGTGAATAGTAATTTTGATTATTTGAATGTACGGTGATATGTGCATTGGGGTAGGTATTTTATTGATGTTGCCCGGGAAGGCATATTTTTTGTGTATTTGTGTGAGGAGGCCACCACGACCCGGTGTGTATGGTCTCCGTTGTTGAATGCATCTTGTAAATGCATGTGTATTGTTAAAGATGAGTTTGTAGTCTTGGAATATATTTTGTATATATTTTGTAGATTTTGTGGCGGATAATTTTGTTTCTTGTATAACTATGAGGGTTGGCGGTGTGTTTGTGTGTGTCACCAAAGTTTGTAAGCTAGGAAGGGCAGTGTTTAGAGAGGAGGCATTCCATGTGATTATGTATGTATTTTCTTGATTTGATCTAATGCTTTGATTTTGTGGGGAGATGTAGGGCGGTGGTGGTGGTGGTGGGTGGATGTATTCCGGTATAGGATTTAAGCATTTTAGTGATTTGTTGATGAGATTGTTAGGGAGGTAAGGGAATCTTTGTTTTATTGTTTCGTTTGAGGGAGGTATGGTTTGACTATGTAAGAAGTTATATAATTCTTGATGTATTGTATTTTCATGGTTTATGATATTTTGGTTGTCTTCAAGAAACTTTGTGTAAGGGTGTGGAGTGTGTATGTGCCGTTCTGGTGGGTTTTGTAAGTTTAGTAGAGTTTGTAAGAGTGTATTAGTCCATGCGATTATGTTCGGATTTTGTGGATTTAAGAGATGGTTACATTTATCTATTTGTGGATGAGTAGTGACTACTAGGGCATATAGAATGTGAGGTGGTGGATGTGTATTTTTTTGTTGTATGTATTGAGCAATGTTTGGATGTGTGGTGTTATGCTTGTGGTATGATGTGTGTGTGTTTTTTAAGAGAGGTGCGAAGGATTTTGCAATGTGTCCATATTCCGGTTGTAGTTTTATGGTATTAGGTATGAAGTATATTTTGGCGTTTTTCTTATGTGATGTAGGATGTCTTTTTAATATATTAGGCATGGGTCCTGGGTTGGTTTCTATGTCTCCTCCTAGTAGTAGTAGAAGTTTGTTTGAAATTTTTGTTTTTTGTATAATTTTTTGGGGATTTATTATGTTGTTAAGGTTTTGTTTGTTTGAGGGGGGGGGTGGGTGTTTGTATTTTGTGTGTGAGGAATGGTTTTTTTGTTTTTTATTTTTATAGTGGGTGGAATTGTTTTTAATTTTTTATGTGTCCATGTGTTTATTTGCGTAGTTTTTTTTGTTATATTAATGATGTATAGGTGTGTATGCTTGTTTCTGTGTTTTTATGGTTGTGTTTGGCCATGTGTGTATGTGGTTGTTATGTGTGAGGATATTTGTATATGGATTTGTGTGAGTATTTGAGGGGATGTTGATGTATCTTGTAGGGGAATTTTGTAATTTGGCATGGGTATTTGGTAGTGTGTTGGTCCTTTGAGTGGTATTTGGGTTTTGTGGATCAAACAAGCGGTTGTAGTTATTTCTAATAGGGTGTGTAGTTTTTATTAGGGCATATGGGATATGTGACGAGGGGTGTGAGTTATGTTGGGTGTATTGGGTATCGTATATAATAATTTTTTTTATTTAGTGTTTGGTATGTGTGTTTTTTTTGGAGAGATGGGAGTGTTTGGGCAATGTGTTTATATTTTCGGTTTGTTTTAATGGAGTTTGGTATGAGGTATATTTTGGCATTTTTCCTTTTGTTGATGTGTTTAGTTGGAATAGTTTTATTTGTTTTATTGTGGGTGGTGTTTTTTGGTGTTTTTGTTTTTGTTTTTGTTTGTATTTGTCTGTGTTTACCCATTAGAATGTATGTTTTGTGTGTAGAGGTTTTATTTCTTTTGTATTTGTATTTGTATGTGTTTTTGTATATGTATTTTTGTGTGAGTTTGTGTATGTTTGTGGGTGTATGAATGGTGTATTTGTATGTGTTGTTATGTGTGTTTGTGTTTGTGTGTTTTGTGTGTGTATGTGTATATGTGTTTGTACGTGTGTTTTGTGTGTGTATGTGTATATGTGTTTGTACGTGTGTTTTTGTATGTATATGTAGTTTTGAAGTATGTTTTTATATTGGTATGTGTGGTGGGGTGTTTTTGTTGTATAGGTGTATGTGTAGTTTGATGTGCATGTGGTTTTGTGTGAGTTTTGTTTTTATGGGTGTGTTTGTGTATTTGTATATTTTTTGCCCGTATGTATTCTTGGAAGTGGTTTTTGTATTGAGTGTAGTATGTAGTTTTTGTAATAGTGTATGTATTGAGTAAAATATCGTATACATTTTTTGGTGTATTGTATTCGTATACTACTATGTTTCTAAGTACTTGTATTCTAGGATGTGTATTGTAGTCTTTACTATACCAAGTATTGTACTAATGGTCTATGGTATGGTAACTAATGATTACCTTGTAGTCTTGTTTCTTCACATGTTTGATGGGTCTTTGTCTTCAAGTGATAGGTTCTTCTTTCCCGTTATGACGGATATGCTCTTGAGTACTCCAATGCATCTTGTAAGTTTTCCATCTCCCCCTTGAGTTCTTTGTGCATTTTGTCGGTATATTCTCGGGCCTCCTTTCTAATATTTTCGTTGTTGTTCTCCAAGAGTTCCACCATATTCTCCTTGGTGATAGCCTCGTTCTTGTCTTGCAAAGTGTAGGTGGAGATGGTATTGACAATTGCGGTGTTGATATCATCGAAGCCAAAGCTCTTCACTTCTTCTTCGGTGGGGCGGTTGGTTCCTTCTAGACTCCTCCTATGTGGTGCAAAATCCACATAGTTGCCATTCATGACAAAATTTTTGTGTACAAAGGTCCTATACACAATAGGGTTAGCACAAAGAACATTGGCATTACCGTTGTGACAATTTCCATCTTCTCTGTGGAACCAAATGTTTCTTACGTTAGCTCCTCCCATAATCTTGTAAATTTCATGCGAGGTATTCATAACATCAAGATGAATAGGGAGAGGAGAGAGGATTAAGGTAAGGGCTTCTTTCCTTGCTTTGGTCTCTACCACACCGTTGGTACCTTTGTTGTCTTGTACTTGTTTTGCTTGCACCACCTCTCCTCTCACGGCAAAGTGGTGTGCTAGCATTTTCTTTGTCTGGAGCGGTGTTGTGGCAATGATAAATGCATGTGCATCTCCATGGCCTTTTTGCACACCGGTGACCTCGAATTTGTGCCTGCGGTGGAAGCTACTCTCAAGGATTTTCTTAAAGAGAGCTTGAGCTGAAAAGTCCATCAAGTTCTCACTCTTGACTTTCACAGAAAGATTAGCACCTTTTGCGATCCCAAGGTAAGCCTTGCATACTTTCCCCACAACAAACTCATCATCAATTTCAAGGATAAATGGCCTAATGCCCTTCAAGAGTAATAGACCATCATATTCGGGCTTGTGTAGGTGCATTTTAATAATCCCACTCCAAACTCCTTTCCTTCTTCCTTTTTTGATGCTCAAACATTGAATTACTAGTGGGTCTACAATGTTTTTTCCAAGTATTATGTCCATTTTTTTGAGCCTTTCAAGAACCATCTTTTTAACAATATCATGCATGAGAGGGGTTTTAGGGAGTTTGAAGTGGATTACAACGTGGTAATCAAGGGATAGGCCACAATTCTCATTAATCTTGATGTCATCTGGGATTTGGGTTAGATTAAAATGTTGTCCCTCAATTCCTTTTAATGACATGGGATAAAGGGTTTGTGGGATCCTAGGAAACGCAATTCTTGCTTCGCTTACCTCTTCCGCTTCTTCCTTGCGCATGCCTCTTGTCATCATGTCCGCCACCTTTTTGCCACTATAGAGTTCATCATCTCCTTCTTCCACCGCTAAGGCCTCCATAGCTTGGAAGCCCAACAAAAATTTGAATTTAGTTAATTCGGGTGTTTGAGTGTACTTACCTTTTTCAGATGGAGAAGCTTTGCTCTTCTTGTTGGTGCTTGTAGTTTCTTCACCTTTTCTTGCTGCCTTTGAGTTCTGGGCCTTGGCTGGACTGCTCTCTAGGGCTCCACTTCCATTTCTGTATCAAGATTCCGCTTGTTATACCCTGCTATAGTAGGATAGAGGTTTACCTGGCTACTGCGGTGGTGTGAGGTGGGTCTTGGGTAGGCTGGGTCGGGGTCTGGAGTTGGCGCTCTTCTAGGTCTCTTGGATTTTGCCGTTGGTAGTCGAAGTCGTCTAAACTCGGAACGCGCTTTGTTGTCGTTGTGGGTAGAATTCACCTTCCTCCCTCGGCATTCCTTCTCCGCTACTGGAGTTTGGCGCTCATCTGCTTGGCGCTTCCTCAAACCAGCCGAGAATCGGCGCCTTCTCTCGTTGCAGGTTCCTGCGGTTAGTCTCACCTCCCTGCGCTTTTTGGTCTTATTGTGTTCGATGTTGGTGTCGGTCGCAGGTTCCTCGGCTCTTGGGTTTGTGTGTTGCTCCTTGTTTGTTGTGTCTGTGGGCTGCGAACTCTTGGTTTTTTGTGTTTCTTCTTGCTGCTCTTGCAGCTGTAGGCTGTCTGTGTCGGCTTTGCGGGTTCGCAACTTGGGTTCGCGGCTCGGGTAGTGCCTTCGGGGAGTGCCTACAAGGGTTGCGGGAGGGGAGGCTACGAGTTTGCCACGGGGGGGGAGTCTCTGAGGAATGTCTATTGGGGTTCTGGGGGGGGGAGACTACGGGTTGGTGGCAGGGGGATTGTTTGTGGGGGGTGTCTGTAGGGGTTCTGGGAGGGGGGACTTTGGGGTCGTAGTAGGTGGGGTGTCTACAGAGGGTGTCTGTGGGAAGGTTTTTGGGGAGAGGGGGTTTAGTTTTCGGGGAGGGTTGGGATTTAGGGCAGGTTGGGGATTTAGGGGAGGTTGGGGGAAGGTAGGATCGGGGAAAGTTTGAGGTTGGGGGGGGCTGGGGATGTTGTTGTCTTCGTGTCTTGTACCGTGTGTGTCATCGATTGAGTCTGTGTTGGACCAGGTTGAGTCGAGGTTTGGTCGGGGGTGAGTCGGGTGGATTTGTGTGTAGGTTTGGTGCGTGGGGTGGGGGGGTTCCAGGCTTCTGCGGTCTGTATGTGTGGCTCTACTTGTTGATCTTTTGTTTTTGGCTTTTCTATTTGATTTCTACAGAAGAGAGGACAGCGCTTCCGCGCTGAGGGGGAGGATCTGGGGCAGAGTTTGTCGCAGGGGATGTGCAAGGAATAGGTAAATCTATCTCTTGTGGTGTTGTATCTATTTGGTACTGTATGTGAGAGAGGGGAGAGGTATTCCTTGGTTTGTATCAGTGATGTGTATTGTCTAAGTGATGTGACACTAATGCTACGTCTAGATGCTCTAGTCATGGTTCTAAGTGGGAGGGGGGAGGGTTTTGTGAGATAGGGATGGCCTTGTTAGTGCAGCAAGGAAAGGAATGAAAATGCGGGTAGGGAGTAAACGTACCTGGGTTCAGTAGTACTGATTGTCTTGGTTGATTGCGCAGGGGTGTCGAGCTTCTGAGTTTGCTCCTCGTTGTAGCGGCGTTTACTGCTGCTCCATTTTTGCAGGCAGCTCTACTGTGTGATGCCCATCTTGGTGCTGTGGGAATCGCTGTTGCTCCTCTCCCCTTGAGGGCAGTGTTGCTGAGTGAAGTCCTCCTAGGTGCTGTGGAGACTGCTATTGCTCCGCTCCTCGTCCGCCTTGGTGCTGTGGAGGCTGTTGTTGCTCTGCTCCTCGTGGCGGCTGTGTTGTTTCGTGGAGTCCGCCTAGTTGTTATGGAGGTCCCTGTTGCTCTTCTCCTTGTGGGGGCAGTATTGCTTTGTGAAATCCTCCTTGATGCTGCGGAGGCCGCTGTTGCTCCGCTCCTCGTCCGCCTTGGTGTTGTGGAGGCCGTTGTTACTCCTCTCCTCCTGGTGGCAGTGTTGTTTCGTGGAGTCCGCCTTGGTGCATTGGAGATCGTTGTTGCTCTTCTGTTCGTGTGGGCAGTGCTACTTCGTGGAGTCTTTGGTGTTGTGTAGGTCTCTGTTTCTCCGCTCCTCGTAAGGGCAGCGCTGTTGTGTGTGATCCGCCTTGGTGTTGTGATGGTCGCTGTTGCACCACTCCTCGTGGGGGCAGAGTTGCTTCGTGAAGTTCTCCTTGTTGCTGTGGATGTCTCTGTTTTGCTCCTCGTGAGGGCAGCTCTGCTTCGTGAAGTTCTCCTTTGTGTTGTGGAGTTGCTATACTTAACTCTTGTAATAAAGCATTCTAACGTGTATTCACTATTGCGTAATGCATAAATGAGACCTAATTCTAATAACAAAACTTTGCAAGAGATGGGAGGGTAAGTTGTAGCCTGTGATGTTGAATTAGGGCTGCGTTGCAGCCATAGTCGGTGATGTCCTCGCGCAATCTTGGAGTTTGAGTTCTTGGGTTGGGGGAAAGGAGGACTTGATGGAAGAGTTTACAGATCGAATCTCGGAGCTCCAGATCTGTGATGTGTCGTTATCTATGTGCACTAAGTGTTTGCAGATCTAGCCCAACACTAAGCTCCCCGCTTCAGAACCAACTTGCACAAATCTGCACCTACTTAGGACAACTTCTAACTCCCCTCCTCAGATCTGATGTTGAGCCATCTAACACGTCTACTTTGCATCTCAAATCTCACCATACCACCACAAATTTGCACACTACGAGGGCTCACAATAGGGCCACCCAACCCCTATCGCACGCAATTTGCAGCTCACAGGCTAAGTCCCCCACCTTCCCTCACCAGGAATTACGGAGCTCACACTCTAGACATCCTCGGCCCTCTGTCGAGTTATACCAAATCACACATTGTCACTCATTGTTGGGCAAGGTACAAAATAAAAATTCTTCTTTTCTAGATAAAATGTAGAGATCTTTATAATTTTCACGTTTTATTTTTTCCACAACAACATCTGGTGCGTTCCTATTGACCATTCAAATTATCAATCAAAACCATATTTATCTCACAAAAAATTAAAGTGTGAATTGGCAAATTTTGAACCTCCAGTACTTGCACATTTGTTTTGAATATGCTACACTCGTCATTTTCCTCTAAAAATTGGTGTATCAGGAACTATCATCATGTTTAACAAGATGGTAATGGATTTAGACCTTGTGTAGTGCAAAAATTTGACACCAAGCAAAGTCAAAGACTGGTGTAAGCCCAAAAATCAACCCCCTAAGAGAATTAATTTTAAACCCACAAGGTCCTATTGTTACACGGGTTAAACCGCACCATGTGCTGATGTGTAATTTCTAATCTTTTTCTGGATTTGGAACCTTGATATATATATATATATATATATATATATATACATGTAGAATTTATTACTATGATTATTTTACCCCAATTAAGTTTACTTGATTAACCTTTGAATTAAACACTTCACTCCGATAAATAGGCATACGATATTTATTTATTTATTTATTTATTTATTTATTTATATTTTATTTTATTTTAATTTTATTCTTTTAGATTGTTTATTCCCCGCAGTAATTAAGTGTTAATTAATCCGACCTCTTGAGTAAATAAATTTTACCATGCATCTATCAAATAACCCTGGAAGTAGTGACTATTAATTCTGCTAATTTAATTTTATTATTATTATTTATTATTATTATTTTTTTAAATTTTTTTTAAAAAAAAATTTCAACCAAAACTCATTAACTCTCAATTCCCACACCCCAGGTCAGATTTCTGATTTTTTTGAGCCTAATCTTATTATTTTCTTCTTCTCTACTCAACTATGACATTGCATGTTGTATACTTGTGCCTGAATCCCAAAAACTTACTGCAGTAAGGTGTAGGCAGGGTCAAATTCAAACATCCACATCTTTTACATGCCAAGTCCAAACTCAGAATTTTTTGAGCCTATCTTGACTTAAACCGTGAGCTCAACACAATGGAGAAAAGAAAACCAGAGAAAACATTTCGCACACGCACAGGGAGCTGATCACAGATCCCACCCACACAAAGAAAAAAACCAAACTCACTGCTCGCACAATACCACGCACACACGATCGCGCCACGCCGACTTGACAACGCTCATGACTCCTTCCACCTACAGCGCGTCGCCTTCACACCGCACCTCCACTTTCGCGCGCACGATCACCACAACACCACTGTTGTCCTCGATGCCTCCGCGCTTCACAGCACCTTCGCAACCAACCAGCAACCCTAGCGACGGCTCTTTGCCCTTGAGCCACCTTCACTCTTGCAGCTCTCTCTCCGGCCGCACGAAATTTTGGCAGCGCTTCCGTATGGATTTTTCACACCAGAATTTTTCACAACAATTACGAGTTGGAGTCCACAATGCACAATTCAGCTTCCTTAAAATCACGAAGTTGGGAAGAAGAGGCTCCCTGATTGGAAGTTGGCCAACCCCGCGGCCGCTCATCGCAGCAGCTCGCCTCCATTCGCGTATCGAAAGACTCGGCACTTCCACCGTCTCCACACAGACTCCGGCCTCCGCCAGGTCGGCACTTGACCGTGGACGCAAATTCAGCTCACTCCAAACCCAGTGCCGAATCACGGCTCGCGTCCACTGACACACCACCCTTTACGTAAGCTACTCACACACACAACACACACGAACGGGCGACGTCGTTCACGCAAGTCCAGTAGGCCGGCTGCCTCCAAAAATTCTTCCAAAAAAAAAACGTCATCTCCCCCCAGCTCAACCCTCTACTCAGCGCCCTCGTACGATTCCGCAGCTCCTGCTCGCTGAGGCTCTCTCGCTCAATCGCCACACCCTCGTGGCACAACTCCCACAGAGGCGCTCTCTCGCGCCACACTCCACCCTCCGTGCACAGGCCGCCCTCGACGCTCGCTTCCCGGCCACAGACACCGACGCACTCTCGTCCGAACTCAAGAACCCGACCTCGTCATCAAATTCACGGACCCCGCAGCGCTTCTAGCAACCAAACTCCTCGCACGTGCAGTCACGCAACCAACACTGGCCGCCTCACACACACCCAACTCCCGTCCAAACTCTCTCTCTCCAAAAATCCAGCTTACACCTTCGTCCCAACCTAACGGCACAACTCGCGCACCCACCTAAAACAGCTCCCCTCCGAAACAGAGTCTCCCAGCTCAGTCTCGCCAAGGATTCGGCTTGGCCGGTTTTTTCTTTTTTTTCTTTTTTCTCTGTTTTTTCCCCGACAAGACTGGCCTTTTTTTACGAGGCAGCCCACGACCTCTCACAATAGTGCAGGATTGGCTGCTTACAGCCGTATTTGAATTTTTTTAGTTTATCACGAGCATTTAACTCGCCGTTTTGCACCTTACATGCCTCCCTCAAATTAAATTCATGGTGGCTAGATTTTTCATGTGGCATGTGCATGGAGAAGTACCTCCAACCACTTTTTTTTTTTCTTTTTTTTTTCTTTTGTTTTTAAAAACTATTTAAAGTAGATCTACTACTATCTACTAATGATTTGCAATTTACTTATTAATTCAGAAACTAACCACACAACTGGATTTCTAGCACCCTAATTAGTCTACCTAATTTTTCTTAGCATTTTTGAAGTTTCCTAAGTATTTTTTCCAAACGGTCAACCCGTCAATCAACTAGTCAAACCCTGGAATAAAATAACAATTCAACTCGGAAAATTCTAGAAATTTTACCACTACTTCTACCTGCTAGGAGACACTCTTCCAATTTTTTTCATATTTTTTGACCCATTTCTCAAATTTTAGTCATTTTCCAAGGACTTTTCATTTCATTTTTTTAATCTTTTTTCTTCATTTCCATTCAACTTCCACTACGCTTTCAAACATATTAGTAGGGAGGAGAAAGAATAGGAATTTTAGTGTCACATCATGGCGCTAGGCCTATTTATTAGGAATTTGACTCTAATAGATGGGTTGTCCACCAATTTAACTAAAATTTGGTTAATTCTATCAAAAAAACTTGGGATAATGAAGAAATAGAGTGAGGGCCCATTTTGGCCACTCACAACTGGTGATCCATTGAGTGGAGGTAAGAAAATGAACCATTTGCTTGACTTCAAACACTATAAACTTTCAATCCGTGTGGTCAAAGATTATGAAATTCTGTGAGTACATTACTTAGTAAGTTTTAATTGAGATCCTACGGTCAAAACTAGAAATAGAAGTTCTTGTTTCCTTCTTTGTTCATTTCACTATAATCCAATACTTTTGAAGTGTTTTTGGTGTAAAACTGCCACGGTACTTAGAGATTAACACCTTTCGTTATTTTTAACGAAGGAAAAAAAATAGGAGAAAAAATGGTACAAAAGAAAAAAAAATCCAAAAAAAAACAATCCGAGGAGGCAGGCAGACGCAAGCCCGGCAGACGACCTGCCG